>JARYZH020000014.1:2669682-3224682 GCA_030021035.2 Notholithocarpus densiflorus | reverse complement strand
TGTAGTAATGCGAGTAAGGATCGTTCCCACGGAGAGTATCTAGCCTAGTTTTATGCTACGTGAACAAAGACGGGGGAGGGGGGGGGTGTTTTGAGTATAAGGCAAAGAATTTTAAGAAAAACAACTAAGGAACAATTTAAATCAAAGTATCAAAATCAATCAAGAGAACAAACCTTGGTCTAAGTCAACATCCACCATCGGAATTTTACAACTGATCATCGATGCAAGTATATATCAATTCACACTTTGAATATTCACCATTGGAACTATTTTCCTATCTCTCCTTAGTCGCAATTAATTAGAAAACAAGCGATCTAATTAACCCTAACTACTAAACAACCCAAGACAAGCGTTAAAGGTTTAATCTAGTAGCAGCCTTAAGAATTAGAGAGATCGATGAAACTAAACAACACAAGCACAAGCAATTGTATTTAATTTAGTCGAGCGTTCTTCCTAAGATCTAATAATTTCTGACGTAGCAAATCATTAAATCTTGGTTGCTTCACAAATTAGAGGGATTAAACAATTACGAATTTGATATCTAACCTAGCAGTAGATTACAACGAATAATAAACTAGTAGGCCTCCTAGTAATTAAACGAGACAATCATGAAAATAGGCACAGAAGAACATCCGATATTCAAAACATAAACTGAACAATAAAAACAAATTAGATCTCACAGTTTTATTGATTCCGAGGCTTCAGTTTCCTTCGACCAAGTATAAAAGTTTAGCCAAGTAGGGCCATGATGAAAACTCAAAGGATAAAATCAGAGAAGAGGGGAGAGAGAGGCGTGTGTGTCCAATTCTGATTTCTCCTCCCCCTTTTACACGTTAATTCCCCCTTTCCCAAGCCTACAAAATCTCCTAAAAATATTCTCAATAATAATATCCAAATCTGACTAATTAAGGAAAAATATTAAAAATAAAACAAAGTCCTAATATAACTAGGAAAGTGGTGTTTTTCAGCTAGAATTTTCGTGCATCAGATCTGGAAGCTTCCAAAAATAAACCGCATCAGATCTACGTATTAGAATTGCAGGCAAAGGAACATTCCAGAACGTCAATAGTGCAGGTGCAGCAACTTCAAGCCTGATTTCAACCTTGATGCAGCCCGTATCTCTCAAAACATGAAAGTTGTAGAGCATTGTCTTGGCGTTCCATAGCATCTTGAATCATCTCAATCGGAGCTCGGATGAGAGAATTATGCCCAGATTATGAAGTGATGTCAAAGCTGTCCAGAATCGCCCAATTAACTACGTTTTGCACTTAATGCCTCCATTTGCATCCTAAATCAAAATATAAGAATAATGAGTACATTTGGGCACCAAATAAGTATAAAAGACTAAACATTAAGGGAGAAAAATATGACATTTTGCATTCTCATCACCGGTGACCTTGGAGGGAGAAATTTTTTGTTATTTCATCGCACAAGTTACAAACCTAATTTCATCGGATTCTGTCTAGATGACCATTCAATCGACGAAACAGTGCTTCATCAAATATGTCTAGCTATACTTATTCCATTACAACACATTTTATTCTCAATAATAAAGATTAGCATTCTTGTTGTAATCCTCATTCAGTGTACTAAACATGCTCTTAATGTGACATATTTTGTTTACAGCCAATCCCAAGTCCTAGAAAATGAGGAGGTCTGCATTAGGTTCACGGCCATTGTAAAATTTAGTCACTTTATTATTTATTAATCCACTACTAGCTTAAAGAAATTGTAGCTCCTATTGATGAAAAGATGAGGCAATTACTTGATATTGTTTGGTCATGTTTAAAGAAGAACGATTAATGCATTAATAAGAAAGGGTGAGTTGATTCAAATTGAGGGAACCAAAAAAAAAAGTCCATTGGTTGAATATTGGTAAAAAGTATGTTTATGAGTGATATGTGGCAATTTTTTTTTTTTTTTTGATGAATTCTAAAAGCCCATTTTTATAGTAATTCGGCATTTGAAGTACCGAATTAATATTAAAGTATAAACTACATAGAAAAAACATACAATATTCTAAAAACTTTTTTTTTTTTTTTTTGGTTGAGAGAGAACCTATAGCATCCGCTCTTAATGATAACTCTTTATTATTAGACCAAAACACCAATGGGTTTTTAGTGTAGGCAGGGATTGAATCCTAAATCTCTTATTCAACCATCAGAGATTTTACCAATTGAGCTATATGGAACTCACATATTTTGAAAATAACTTAACTGATAACTTATTTGAAAATTTTCAAATCAATAGTTTTTCTATAGTTGACAAAATTCAAAGACAAGGGCTGACGTTTTTTTTTTTTTTTTTTTTGATAATCACAACTATTGGCATTTATGTCACGACCCAAAATCCATCGTTTATGTACTTAAGCATATGGCCAAAGAAAGACCTTATGTCAAACCTATTCAAATTATTCCACATAATAGGATATACAGGGCGCATCTAGACCACATAAAAGTCACATTATAAAATACCTCCACAAAAAATGTCTCCCTTACATAAGTAAAATAAAATCCTTAAGTTTCAACCAACACAATGACGTAATCAGATTCAAAATCCCTAATAATAAAAGAGTTTCCAATCATAATGAAACGAAATAAACAATATTTCTATGTGACTAAGCAATAACTTGTATATATATATATATATATATATATATATATATATACACACTATTAATAAAAGGATTCCCTTGTTTTGTCTTTAATTTTTGATGTACCAAAATATTCTCATACAAATTCTAAAATAACATAGCCTTTAGTTTCATTTTTTTTTTCCTACAAAAAACAAAAAGAGGTTACAAGAGTAATACTATCTCATGTATAAAAGGAAAAATAAAAATAAAAAAACCGTTATTCTCATTTGTATTCAAATGTTTGATACTTATCTGAATTTGTTATCTATTTGAATTCAAATACGTTTATTTAAAAAAAAAAAAAAAAAAAAAAAAAAAAAAAAAAAACTTCTTCCAAAACAAACCCATTATCTCACATAAAAACTACCAATTCTTATCTAGTATTCAAATGTCTAATTCCTATCTATATTTGTTATCTATTTGAATTCAAATACTTCAATTATGTTTTAGGCTTTTTTCTTTATCTTCTTCATTTTGCCTAAAATTTAGGACACTATCTTTATCTCATTTTTAAATATTATTTTATGTTATCTTACCTTTCTTTTTACAAAAAAATACAATATATCGCTTTTAAACATTCCCCGCGCATGCGCGTGTTTTACAATTTTGTTTCGAGGGATGTACTAGGAAATCTACAATTAATAAATAGATTAATTTCTTTCAAATGACCAATTAAAAACATAGTCCAACAAAGTAATCTACTTTACAATACATATAAAATCTGAGCAATTATAATTATACAAATGAATACATAAAGATAATTAGTGACCTATGAATCACTCTACCGTCTACAGTCCTATGAATAGGTATTTGCCAACATATTTAAACCTTATTGGTGTGACACTATAGTAACTAATAGATTGCCATGTAATATATAACCCTATAAAAGAAGTGTTACGTCCACAATATTTTTACAACATTTTTACAATAAATCATAAGTGGTTAGTTGTTATTGGTTCAAATTTGACTCCAACACTAACGTCCCAAGTTCGAATCCCGTAATGAGAAATTAATGTTTGGGAAATAATTTCATGCTCTCAGCTCATGCTCACTAGTGTTCTCGATGGAACTGGGTGCACAGCTATGGCTCATTCGGATCCCCTGCTCTCGCAAACTTAGGCTCAATGGCTAGAATGTCACTATAATCACGCTCAGGTGGAAGACACCAACTCAGGTCGGTCCCCTCTACCATTTTTTTGTTTAAAAAAAAAAAAAAAAAAAACCATATATTGTGTTACTACCGTACATGTTCAAAACAAGTCTAGGTTATCAAAAATTTTCGAATAGCATCATAATTCAAATCAAACATCACAATAGCCCTGGTAAGGTTCCAAAATGAAAAACAATTATATGAGAGTATTGCTAATATCATAAAATATATATGATGGCGAAAACTGCTGAGTAAATGCAACATTGATTGGAGGTGCTAAATACATAGACTTATACCATATTAAAATAAGTACTTCACAAATTGTAATTTTCATCAAAATACCTTGGTCGTATATTAGTTAGTAATAAGTAAGGTAGAAGAATATAATTTATATAATAATTATAGTTTTTCAAATGATTTTGGGATTATAGTAAACAAGGGGTACGTTCAGAAAAACTAATACATTTCGCATGTGTTTATGTGCTGCTCCCAGTCCAGGTCCAAAATCAAATGAGTTCTTCCTCCACACCAATTAAGTAAATAGTAACACACTTAATTTAGTCAGTCAACAACAATTCAATCTAAATTAACCTTTCACATATAGAAATCTATTATTTCTTCCCATCCACTTCCTAAAGATTTCCTCTCACAAGTCTAACAAAAACATTAGTGTATTTTCGGCCACCCAGTACAGCAGCCCAGCCCTAATGTAACCAACAGCAACAAAACCACTTTCTCTTTTCTTTTATATATTTCTAACTTCACACTACGAGTAACTGTAACTTACCCAGAAGTTATACAAAACATATATAAATATTTTGTATCACCAACATTCAGTAACAACATATGAATAACCTTCTTTTTATTTTTCCAATCTATAATCTTTTTTTTTTTATAGAAAGTTTCAATCTATAATCTAGAAGTGAGTTAATGAAATTAGAAATTTAGGATCCTAGCAGGTCATAATCTAAGGTTCCTAATTCCTTATGAGTTAGAAAAACTGATTTATTACCCCGTTCCATGGTTTCGCATATAATTACCCATACCCTTTTTTTACTACTAACAACAATTCACTAATCTGAATGCTTTATAATCTATCCCAAAAATCAACGTCACACTTGATTATTTGAAAGAAGAATAGAGAGAGAAAGAGAGAGTCATTAGTCATTTGATTGGGTGCGTGTGCTGGGCATTATTACGCCAATAAGCTACTTGATTGGGCCTTTTAAATGATCCCTAACTAATTCCCTTTTGTTTAGAACTTGATTGAACTTTTTGCCAGATACTGAACTTTGCCTTTAAAGGCTTCACTGTTACATTTTTTTTTTTTTTTTTTGAGTGTGTGCTGGGCCTTATTACGCCAATAAGCGACTTGATAGGGCCTTAAATGATCCCTAACTAGTTCCCTTTTATTTATAACTTGTATGACAATAATTTAGAACCGGTTTGGGTCTAGTGATCATAGCACCGAATCCAATCCTTACTCCAATAATTTAATCATTGTAATAGTTCACATATTTCACACAATAAATTTGAATTTATGCTCAAAGAAATTAAGAACAGGGAGATGCGGGGCATCACAATATAACTTTTTTATTTTATTATTATTAACTTTAATAATTAGATAGCTGGAAGAAGATGGATTTCATTCTTGGATGTCTTCACTAGAAATAGAATGAGGTGCCAATTAATTGAACTACACATGTCAAATAATATTTATGTCTCAACATCCCAATGAGTCTAGTGCTCTTATGCATTGGATCCAATCTTTAACCCAATAATTTAATCATTGTAATAGTTCACATATTTAGCACAATAAATTTGAATGCTCAAAGAAATTAAGAATGAGGAAATGTGGGGCATCAAAATTTAACTTTTTATTTTATTATTATTATTATTATATTTTATAATTCAATAATTGGAAGAGGAGGGATTTCAATATTGGATGTCTTTACTAGAAATAAAACGAGGTGTCCATTAATTGAACTACAAAACTCTTGACCATGACAATTTAACATAGATATGAAAGTTTAATATGTATCTAACTATGTTTATTCTTTGAGGGATGCTAAAGGATACTACAAATTTTATTATATAAACTTAACAAATTAATGTGTCTCTCCAATCACAAAAAATCAGTTAGTATATTTAATTATAATGTTAGTGAAGTAGTATCAATTAATTATCATGTTAGTTTGTAAGTTTTTTATAGTAAAATTAACAGTAAATTTATAATTTTCTTATTCTTAAAATATTTCAATGTAGTGGGTTTTAGTTAACTCAAGTAATAAATTCTTTTATAATTGAGCAAGAAATTTGGGGTTCAAACCCCAATTATTCCCCAAAAAATCAATTGGCATCTTGGTTCAATAATAAAGAAAAATTATTATGAAATGGTCTTTATAGATTAAATTTTATCGCATCTAAAAAAAAAGAAAAAAGTGTTGATGTGTATGCATGGGTACAATTGCTGGAATTCATTTTCAACCTCAATCTCTTATGCAGTTTTGCTAGAACTTGAGACAGTTGAGATGAGGCTGGTTTTTGCGGAGTGTAAATGGGATTTGACACGCGGTTCTTGAACCCACATAAGGTGGAAAATAGTACCATCAGGCCAAAGGCCAATATGGGGTTAAGATGTGGTTGGTGCCTCGTTGGTATATTCCAGGCAACCTGGGCATCAACCTCAGAGCGTGGTGAGTTTGGAATCGCTTGTTTATGCATACATCCACACATTGAGCCAGATAATGATACTTGGTTACATTCATTTCATTGTGAGTTGATGCTTCAATTCGATAATGGAAAGCATGAAACAACAAAATCATGGAAAATCAAAATCAAAATCAAAATCAAAATGTTAATTCCAAAACGCGTATTGGAAAGCATGAAACAACTAAATCATGGAAAATCAAAATCAAAATCAAAATTAATATATTAATTCCAAAACGCGTATTTCGACTTTTCAGCTAGACTTCCTGAAGCAAAATAAGATGCCTGGGTCGCTAGGAAAGTCCATCTCAGGTCATTAAGGTACAGCAGCCCCATGAAAGTTATATTGAAAACTTCTCTAAAAAGACGTGGTTGGTCCTATATATGCTTTGAGGGTATTGTTTGTTGTGGGTTAAATTTCCTCCCACATCACTTCAAGCTTTAATGCTAAGATCTGACATCTGAGACTGTCATGTGAGACCTATATGTAAGTCTCATGAGTCTTATACGCCAGACGTAGATGCCAGACGTATAACATAACTTCTCACCAGATTTTATGCTAATAATAGCAGTGGGCCGTAGCTTGAAGTTTTAGCCTAAGATGAGGTATTGAGGTTGACAGGTTGTCAACACATAAATCACGACATTTGTTAAACTTTTCTTACTCATTTTATCTTGGCCGGGCCTTACAACATATACTTTTCGTCTTACTGGTGACTTCCATGCACGTCCAAATGCATCTAATTCTAAATAGTTTATTAGACTCATTATTTCCTACAATGTGTTTAGACTCAAACTGAATCAATTATTGTCGGGACGAGCGGAGTTCATTTTGTAGGTCAACCAAGAATGGATGAAATAATATATTCTAACCATAGTTATTAAACCCAAATCGGCGCAGCTGATCGGATAGGAAACTTGGTAATCCGGCACCTAGATAGGTCCGGGTGTTTAAATGGCCCATTTTTGCACAAAATCGGGACAAATCCAGTCAAACTTGGTGTGAATTGTGACAATTCATGTAACTTAAATAAGTTTCTACGGGTAAAGTTTTGATTTCCAACTAGCCTTTGTTGGCTTTAATTCTGTACCAAATTTTATTGTAATTTCTTCAATCATTTTCCTATATTTATTATGTGAGTTTAGTTGTAAGGGATAATTGTGAGAGATTAGTGAAGAATCAAACGTCAAAAGAAGACCAGTGCAGTTCGCGACTAGCTCGCGAGAAAGTAACTCGCGAAAAGGCTATGTGTGAAGCACATGACTAGAAGCTGAAGAATCATGCCAACCTGTCATTTCAAGAGTATTTCGCGAGAAAGGCTATCTTGCGAGATACCTGCAAAACATCTTGTTTGGCAAAAAGATAAGTTGCTTTACTAAATTCTTTACCCACACTATAAATACCCTTATTACTCACGAATTGTAAAGAGTGGTTTTTAGAGAGAAAATCCTATCAAATACACTTGAGAGTTAGAAATTGTTATACTCACAATCCTCTACACATTTCCTCTTGGTTTTCCTCTACTCCTACCTCTCCATCTTTACATCCTTGAGAGGTTTTTAGTCCAAACACTTACCACACCCAATCTGAGTGTTAAGTGAGGTTTTAGTGCTGTTGGGAAGTATTGAAAAGAGCCATTTAGTAGCAGATGCAATCGGGCTGAATTGCGGGATCTGGAAAGGTAGAGAAGATAAGACTCCTAGAAGTTTGTTGGTAGCAGGAGCTTGGAGGGCTCAAGTACATGGGGTAGACTAGGTTTGGAGGGTCTTTTGTTATTTGTGTACTCCAACTTTATTCTCTAGTGGATTGATTTCAACTTGGAGGGTCGCGAAGAGGTTTTTCATCTAGTTCTTCAGTTTCCTCTTCGATAACACATTTTGGTGTTATCTTGTGTTTGCATCTCTCTTCCCTACTCTTTAAGCTTTACTTTTATTGTTCATTGTGATTGGATATGGCTTAAAGTAGTGTTATTGGCATATTGCGCTTATTTACTCTTATTCCGCACTTTGATAAATTAGGGTAAAAGTAATCTAGCCGTAATTTTTAATTTAGGATCTAAACAAGCTCTAGTGTTTCGCACTAATTTGAGCTTTCACTATCACCCAATTGAGTTTGTAAAATTATATATCTATAAGTCCACTTTTTAAACTTCTTTAATGTTTAATGTATTATAATATGTTAATTTAAAGAGGAGAAAATCTAATTTTTTTAAGAAAAAAAAATGTTTTTTTTTGTCTACATGCATAGTTCCAAAACTTCCATCCTATCAAAAGACTACTCTATTATTATAAAACATTGATTTTAAATTATATTGGCCAGTTTAATTTAAGCATTTGCCCTTTTTTTTTAATTTACATATTTATATTGTTAAAATCCATGGAGCTGCTGGTGTATGAAGCCAGTTTTGTAAGGAGATGAAAATAGCTTAAGCTGCAGTCGTTTGGTATTAGTTGTATGAAACTACTTGTAGTTATAGTGATATTTAATTAGAAGTTAGTTAGTGATAATTGACAGATGTTGAGTTTTGATTAGTTCCTCATAAGGTGGAAAATTAGTTTTAAGAGTTAGTTGCTTAGCCTAATTTTCCCGCTCTGTAATTGCGTATATAAACAATTCCTTTGTAATCAATTTATATACAAAGAAACATTTTCACAAATATCTCAGATATTTCTCTCTCTCTGTTCATAGTCTCTGTCCTCAGCCTACATGGTCAAAGCTTATGCGAAGCTCGACATAGTCAAAAGATGAAGGACGGATGACAAGTTATAAAAAGAAAAGGAAAATTTTAAAAAAGAGAAAAAAAAAAGTAATAAAAATGTAGAAAAACTGTGAAAATCCGATTGCAAGTAAAAAGTTGGCTAACAAAATAGAAAATATAAAATTTAACCAGAAAGTTTGTTACACACTCGTCGACACATACTTTTTTTTGAACTAAAATTCTAAATACAGTTTTTATCCTATAAGAATTTATAAGCTTCAAGAGTCATTACAAGCCTTACATCTTCCTCGTCCATTTTGCTCTTCTTCTTGCACTGTGTCCTACAGCTACAGTCGATGGGCATGAGCTGGGCCTGGCGTGGCGTTCTTCTTTACCTTGCTCTTTTTCTAATACATTTTCCGTTTGCCCTGCCTCAAGATTATATGTGGTATGGAGACCAAACTCTCTTTGATCTCAGTCCTGTGCAATTCAGAGACGGATCAACTGTGCGAATCCTCCCTGAAGGTGTATCCTCCAATCAAGGACCAGGATTTGCTTTGGGCTTCTTCTGTAATCAAACCAGTGACCGTTATCTATTATCCGTTTTCATTCTGTTTTACAAAAGCTTCGAGATTCTGGATACCGTTGGTCCACAAGTAGTATGGTCTGCCAACCAAACCAATCCGGTTAGTATTAATGCGACAGTCCAGTTGCGTTCAGATGGAGGTTTGGTGGTACAAGAAGCTGATGGACCTATAGTTTGGACGACGAACATCAATAGCGAATATACGCCAACCTTATACTTAACGGACACGGGCAACCTCCAGCTGTTAGGTGAAAATGGTTCAACAGTTTGGCAATCTTTTGATCACCCAACCGACTCGCTGCTTCTTGGGCAAAAGTTGTCGGTAGGGCAGAAACTCACCTCTGCTGCTTCTGCCACATATCAGATTGAAAGGGGATTGTTTTCCCTCTCTCTCGATATTGATGGGTTGTTTGCTTTCAGGCAATCTAATAATGAAGGACCGGAGCGATATTATCATCATGATTCATTTCGCACCAGTTATGTTCAATTTATGAATGGAAGCTTATCTTTCTTCACAGTTGATGATAAATTATTTGGGCCTAATAAAGATTTTCTCATACCTTCAGCATTATCATCATGGCAGTACATGAGATTTGAGTCTGATAGACACTTGAGAGTGTATGAATGGAAACAACTGAGTTTAGAGTGGAAGCAAGTGGCTGATCTTCTCACGGCAGATATTGGTAACTGTGGTTACCCTACGGTTTGCGACGGTTATAGTATTTGCACGAACGGCAAGTGTAGTTGTCCTGAACCCAAAAATGATAGAAGATATTTTAAGCAAATCAATGACAGTCAGCATGGCCGTGGATGCTCACTAGTTACTCCCTTGTCTTGTGAAGCTTCCCTAAATCAAAACTTTTTAGAGCTCAAGAACATCACCTCCGTGACTTTTAGACAAGACCTCGTAGTAGATTCAGAGAGTTGTAAAGAGGAATGCTTAAAAAGTTGTTCGTGCAAAGCTGCCATTTTCCAGAAGTACACTTGGAGTTCCTTTGTCGGGGACTGCTACTTACCATCCCAGAATTTTTCACTGAAGCACGCTGAGGTGAATGATAGTTATACCAGTACAACATACATCAAGGTGCAGAATGTCCCAAGAGCTGTTCCTTCTCCAGAGCAGAAAAACCATGGAAAGAAAATAAATCAGTTTATAATAATAGTGGGATCTGGCGTTGCATTTTTGTTTGGTCTGTTTATTTTGATTGGAATCTTCTTTCATTTGTTTCGGAAGAATAAAGATTCTGATGAAGCTGAGGAGTATTATTTAGATCATGTACCAGGAATGCAATAACAGAAAATTTTAAGAAGAACATTGGGGGAGGTGGATTTGGCACAGTTTTTGAAGGGACTCTAATTGATGGCACCAGAGTTGCTGTGAAGCGTCTACATGGCTTTAGTCAAATCAAAAAGTCATTTTTAGCCGAGGTTGAGACAATTGGCAGCATTCATCATTTCAACTTGGTAAGATTAATTGGATTTTGTGCTCAAAGCTCTCATCGACTTCTTGTTTACTCGTACATGTCTAATGGGTCTTTGGATAAATGGATTTTCCACAAAACTGATGGGTTTACTCTGGATTGGCATAAGAGAAAGAAGATCATTCTTGACATAGCAAAGGGACTCACTTATCTCTATGAAGATTGCAGTAAAAAAATTGCTCACTTAGATGTCAAACCTGAGAATATCCTCTTAGATGAGAATTTTAATGCAAAAGTTGCTGATTTTGGTTTGTCTAAACTGATTGATCGAGACAAAAGCCAAGTTGTAACAATCATGAGAGGAACTCCTGGTTATTTGGCTCCAAAATGGTTGAGCTCAGTAATAACAGAGAAAGTAGATGTCTATAGCTTTGGAGTTGTGCTATTGGAAATATTGTGTGGACGGAGACATTTTGATCGATCTCAGCCTGAGGAAGCAATGCATTTACTAGGATTTTTCAAGGAAAAGTTACAAGCGAAGCAACTTTTGGATTTGGTTGATAAATACAGTGAAGATATGCAATTACATGAAGCAGAAGTTGTGGATATGATGAAGGTTGCTTGTTGGTGTTTGCAAAGTGATTTTACAAAGAGGCCTTCCATGTCAGTGGTTGTTAAGGTTTTAGAGGGTGTTGTGGATGTTGAAGAAAACGTAGATTATAATTTCTGCAATCCACCTATTTCAAACCCAAGAGCAAGAGTCATGTATCATGAAGTAAATGTTGGTAATGCCACTGCTTTATTGGATTCAGTTTTATCAGGACCACGGTGACAATTGGCAAAAACATTTATCTTTGTTGCATGATGAGTAAGCTAATCTGTTTTGTAATAAATTTGTTCCAGTAGTGATTGAATTTCCCAGTTTCCAAATTGTGGGAGCAGGTTTGAACCCAATGTATGGCAATCGGCACTGACTGCTCTTATCTTTGACATATTTGTCACTTAATTTATATGATTTTGCAACAAATATGTGTACGACATACATTTGAAGGTGATACTCAAATTTGAAATTTGTGAATTATTGATTAAATCTCTCATTTGCCATAATATATTTTTAATTTTAGGAATCATTAGTTAAGTATGTCTGACTTTCGCAAGTTCAGTTAATATTCACAACCTTTCTCAAATTCTGCAGTTGTTCGTTATCACTTTTTTACTTATCACCAGGCTCAAATTCTTCTGGTGTATTAGCTTAGGATGATAATGTTAATGATGTTCTTTTTGAGTCTTTGGTTAGGTCATTGGTCAGAGTCGTCTTTTTTATGTCCTACCATGGCTTTCTTTATTTCTTGTTTGATAACTTATTTCACTCACATAAATAAGCTTAAATCTAACTTGCACATACAACCCTAAATCCCCAAAATCCTTAAATTGGATGGAAGCCCTAATTGGAGCAATATGGAGGAGATGGTTGTGATTTTTGAAACGATTTTGTTGGAAGACACGTAAGATTTCACGGCCAAACCCTCATTGTGTTCCTCTTGCATAAACCTGTCAAGGCAGCAGGTCTTTGTACCGTGTGAGAGGGGCGCAACGTGTCCTCTAGGCCAGAAACTGAAGTCGTTTCACACCCAAGTCTCCCAATATATAGCACAAAGGTGCGGAAGTTAGCGAGTCCATGTGAAAAGGGCACAATTATGGTGCCACTAGACTATGTACTAATTTCTCCCAGCTCTTTCCCTCTATCTCCTCAATAAACTGAACAAACTGCATACACATTGGAATTCTAGATTACGTGACTATGCAAGGTCAAGTATATACGTTACTTCCCATAAAAAAAATAAAAAAAAAGTATATATGTTACTTCCTGCTTCTTCCCCTATCAATTCATGCCTTCAAAATAATTAAAAGGGCAGAGTCAGATTAAAGGGTGTTTTTAAAAAAATTGTTAACGGACTATTTTAGAAAAGTTCTAATTTCATTTTTATGAGAAGTATAGAAAGCTCAGAAAAAATATCGGTTACTTTTTTGTCTCATTAAAAATTTCTGAAAATATTTCATAAAATAATATCCTTAAAGCACTTGTTAACTTTTCCTATAATGAAATCAATTCTTCTTTAAGAAAAGTAATAATAAAATCAACTAGTATCCTTTTAAATAGTTAAGGATGACCTGATCTTTTCTGATAGGCCAAGAATGTATTGACGCCTTGTGATAGATTAACCAATTAATTTGCCAAGTTGATTAATTAATCAGATTAACATACAATATGCATGGCAGCACAAACAAATCACCAATTAAACTAAATATGCAGCGGAAAATAAATTAACACGGTGATTTATTTTCGAATGGGGAAAACCTACACGGCAAAAACCCCACCGGGTGATTTTATGGTCACCACTCTCAAGAATTCACTATTATCACAACAAGCAGTCACAAGTAAAGGAATTCCAGTACCTTATACTAACCTAAGTTGAACCCTTACCCCAATACCCAATTAAACTTGTTCTGTAGTGACAATTTCTCATTTTCAATACATGGCTCCCAGTACGTGACTAACCAATAGATGCGCGGATACTAGTACGTGACTTAATCATCAACTTGAGAAAGATGTTGACTGCAAAGTTCTTCAGTTCATCACACAATGAAGATCAAGAAGCTTCTTGGTCACAAAATCCTACGATGTACAAACACAGCAGTTTCTTTAAGAGAAAGATGAACTAGGGCAAATTCTGTCTCTGGTCACAATTTGCATGAACAAAACTTTGCTTCACACTTGCACAACCTTTGATGGCCCTTAAAATAATTTTTATATATGTTTAGGGTTGTGAAAAAAGAAGGCCCAAACATATACCCACAGATTGGATGAAAAACAGCTCTGAAAACTGAGTTTCATAAACCTCAATAGATAGCCATCTATCGAGCTAGCTGTCGTGCTACGGGCTGAAACAGCTTTTAAATCTCGATAAATGCTAGCTGTCGAGCTTTAAAATCCAGCACTTTCTCACTTGATTCTTGGACAGACTTGCATGGCTTTAATACTTTGAACTTGAAACCTCGTTTCTTGAAGTATTAAACTCATCCTAGATCTACCCAATTACAAGTAAAGTGCGTTTTGTCAAAGGATTAGTCAATTACATAAAATATTGACATATGTTCCTAACATTGACTCACATATGTCCTAACAATCTCCCCATTTGGCAATCCGTGACAAAACCACAACAAACAAATGAACATATGAGAGAAGTCATAAATCACTCAACTCATACTCACTTGTTGATTACAATAAAATATATCCTAACACAAACTCTTGAAAAACTTTGCAAGAAGAGAGTTTATGGCAAGAAGACTTTGACAACCTGTATTTCTGAAACACTTTAAACAAAACTCTTCAATGCATCTTAATGTGAAACAGAAATAATAGATTGTATACAATAAATAAGAAACATGTATATAAAAAGAGAAAAGAAACAACACATGGAGAGATAGGTGAAATAACATACTTCAAAATATATATAAACCAAATATAAGTACAATGTATGTCAAATGGCCACAAGACCAATATACAAGAGAAATAATGTATCTAAAATAGAAAGAAAAGAAAAGATACAAAAATCATCACTACATCCCTCATGTACACTCCCCTTATCTCCTATACTAACCCTCTCCCTATGAGTATGACTACTCTCATCTCAAAACTACTCCCTCTTTTTGTCACGAGTGACAAAGGGTAAGTATATCAAGTAGACATCTCATCATCACTAAGCGAGCCAGCATCATCGTCCTCATCAGCATCATCACTGCCGGAGCCATCGTCACTCTCATCCTCAGATGCCTCGGGAGAAGGAGAGGAAGCCACAGTGAAACCACCCATGACAGCATGTCGTCGCATGATACGACCAACACGGGTGTTCACCTGACACAACCCATTGCTGAAAGTGTCAAGATGAGCATCCATGCGCATAAGCTGTGCCATGATGGCCTCAAGTGTCACTCCACCCGCAGAAGACGAAGGAGCGGAGGTGGATGGAGCGGTAGAAGCTAGAGGAGTTATCATCTCTGTCCGGGGCTGCCTCAGTCAAAGATGTGCCGCGCTTCTTCGAACGGTAGCTGCATCGATGGCACACATGAAAGTGAAGTGGGGAGCCTCGGGATAGGAGAAAGAGAAATGGCGAAGGAGCCTCATGATAGCCGAAGGAAAAATGAGCTTATTACGGGTCGCTGTATCCTTATAGACATCTATAAGGGAGAGTATAAAGTGAGAAAGGAAGTCAATGGAAAGATCCTCAATGAGGGATAACAAAAAGCAAGCATGAGACTATGTGATAGTGTTATAGTGAGACAAAGGATGAAGAATAAATGTCATCACCATATTAAGGAATCTCGAACCTTTTGCAAAGGCTGAGCAATGGGTGTTTTGATGCTCACCCCAAGATGATGATGTCTCACAAAAGAGAGATGCGAGTTCGTCTTTGGACACTGTCCGCAGACGCTCACAGCTAGGGTAGTCAGGATGCGCTACCTTAGGGACAGGTAGTACCTTGGATACAATATCCGGAGTAACTACCATGCATATACCCCGAACGTGAATGACAAACTAGGGTATAGAATAATCAAGTCCATGCATATTGGAGTAGAACTCTTGTATGATCATGAAAGGGCACGTGACCGGGATGCCACACAGTGACTCCCAACCCCTACTGTAGATGACAGTGGGTAGGTCAGTATTAGAAAAATCTGACAGAGCGACTTGGCATTCCGAATGAATGCCTCGTTGTGAAAAGTTCTTTGAGAAGTCCGATTTGGCCTTCTCATCATGGAACCGTACTTGAGATGAAGTGGGGTCAGAAGGAGAAGAAGAAGAAGATGCCCCGGAATGAAGAGGGTTCCGAGACAAAGTGAATTTACATTTAGGTGTCATGATGCAACTAACGTAAGAAAGAGAGAGAGGGGGAGAGAGAGACAATCAGAAAAGCACCAAATAGTTCTAATATCAAAAGATAAAGACATGAAGGTACGTATGCATGAAAATGCATGAACATGTGACATGCAAATATAAATACATCATGGGCTCAGCCTAATCCAAACTTAACAGCACACAAACAGTTCAACATATATAGCACACATCTAAAATGAATGAAAATAAGTTATAATGCAAGTGTGATGTAATGCATGAAGTTTTAAACTCATTGAAGTAACACCTATCCCAAAAATTTCACAAAAACTTCATTAATTTTGAAAAACCCCAAAAATTTTCAAAAACCCCAAAAGTTGGGTCAGAATATATGAAATGCATGATAGAATGATAGAAAAGAGATCATACCAGAGGAAGAATTCTCTCTTGAGGTCGAAAAATGAGTGGGGAAGAAGTTTAAAGTGAGTGAAAGGTATTTTGGGAGGTGAAGAGGCCAAAGCAATCGAGAGAAGTGAGTGAGAAATCGCGAGGCGCCTATATATAGAAAATTCACAAACCTCGATCGATCAAGAGCTATCGAGATTTAAAAACGCGCCTTTTAGCTATCAAGGAGCTATCCAGAGGTTTCCTTAGCAATGAAGTTTGATTGATCGAGGTAGCTATTGAGAAGCTATCGAGAGGATAGAAAGTTTCTCGATGGATCGAATTAGCTATCGAGAGCTATCGAGAATGCGATAAACAACAGCTAAAGAGTCTCGATAGATAGCCTAGCTGTCGAGAGCTATCGAGATTGCTTAAAAACAGTTTTTAAAGAAGAGAAAAACACAGATATGAATGCAATCAAGCATGCTACTCAACCAAAGATCCAAACAACATTTTAAGTTCTCAAAATCATATCTTAATCAAGAAAAATGTTAAGCACATAGATCCAAAACACACACACACACACACAACAAGTCTAACCAATTTTATATTTCAAAAACAAGTTAAGACAATTTAGTGAGCATACATTAACACATGTATTCCTTGTGATGGCCAAATCACATTGTACCTGCACATGTATCAAAAGTAGCAAAGAATATTGCGTGTTGTGTGTGAAAAACATCACAAGATTGCATAAGTGTCTACATGTTATGACGATTTGAGATATGAGAAAATCACTTTTAACTCGCACACAATCATAACTGTTTGATGGGGACTATCACCTTCGAGGTACATCTTATAACTCCCACATCTCCTAGAATACACGCTTGCAATCATATATAAATCATATTGATTCTTTTTGCTTTTTATTTTTTTTGCATCTTTTTCTTTTAAGCAAACCATGCATAGGCGTATAAGAGATAGAAAAGAAATACCCAATTATGTTAAGCATTTGACATTCCACTTCTGCTATGTCGAAGCATACAAATGTCATTTCATGATTGGCGGGCAACAGTGGTGAGATGGTTATTTATGCATTTCTCTTAGGATTTTCTAGTCCTTTCCATCGAAAAGAGTGATACAAGTGTTAAGTACAAGAGATTACTTAATTTTACGGATCACAAACACGAGCTACAAAGCTCACTTGCTTAGTTGTGCATAGAGATGCCCATCTAAGTTACAAAAGATACAAAGTTTAGAAAACTTTGTTTTAATGGCCATTCAAGGTACACAAGTACCAATATACACAAACACACACTATTTTTGTATTTTTCTGATTTTTCAAATTTTTATTATTATTTTATATGAAAAACAAAATAAATCAAAACTGAAAAGTAAATAAACAAAAACATGTTAAACAAAGCAATGCATAAAACTAGATGCAAATGCATGAAGAAGAAGGAGGAGAATGAGAGATCAATCCATAGAGATGACACCAATGTTTTGGCGAAGGAATTCAAACCGTTTGCTGTCAAGAGGTTTAGTAAACAAATCAGCCTTCTGATCATCAGTGTGAATAAACTCAAGAGTAAGAGTATCATCTTCAACAAGCTCCCTAATGAAATGATGTCGAATCTCTATGTGTTTAGTTCGAGAATGTTGAACCGGATTCTTAGAGATGTTGATGGCACTGGTATTGTCACAATAGATGGTAAGATGCTCTTGACAAATACCGTAATCATGGAGGAGTTTTTGCATCCATAGAAGTTGGGTGCAACAGCTACTGACAGCGATGTACTCAGCTTCTACAGTGGATAATGAGATGAAATTCTGCTTTTTGCTCATCCAGGAGACAAGATTATTACTCACATAGAAACAACCCCCCGATGTACTCTTTCTATCATCAGCATTCCTAGTCCAATCAATGTCAGAATACCTAGCAAAGACATCATTTATGTCCTTGCTGTACCACACACCAAAGTCGGCAGTGGTTTTGACATACTTTATGATTCTTTTCAAAGCAATCATATGAGGCTATTTAGGATTAGCCTGATATCTAACACACACTCCCACACTATAACTAATGTCAGGTTTACTAGCAGTAAGGTAAAGAAGACTATCTATCATGCTTCTATAAAGAGATGAATCTACACTTTTACCTAACAAGTCAACAGTGAGTTTAACATTTGGGCTCATAGGGGTTCTAACAGAACTAGCAAATTCCAAACCAAACTTCTTCACAAGATTTTTAGCATATTTAGATTGAGATAGGAATATACCTGAATCTTGTTGACGAATCTGCAATCCAAGGAAGTGAATTAACTCTTCAATCATGCTCATCTCGAACTCGGCCTGCATGAGTTTTGAGAAGCTATAAGCAAGTTCATCCTTAGTTGAACCAAAGATGATATCATTAACATAGACTTGAGCAACTATAAACTCACCATCTTCCCTTTTTATGAAGAGAGTTTGATTTATTTTTCCTCTTGTGAACCCATGCGATACCAAGTATTGTGTGAGCCGATCATACCAAGCTCTAGGGGCTTGCTTTAACCCATAAAGTGCCTTCTTGAGGTACAACACATGATACATGATCCGGAAAGTATGGATCAATGAATCCTTTTGGTTGAGCCACATAGACATCTTCTTTAAGGAGCCCATTCAAGAAAGCAATCTTCACGTCCATTTGATAGAGCTTGAATCTCAAGTGACATGCCAGGGCTAGGAGAATTCTGATGGACTCTATACGGGCTACGGGAGTAAATGTCTCATCATAGTCTACTCCTTCTATTTGTGAGTATTCTTGAGCTACAAGACGAGCCTTGTTGTGGATCACATTACCTTCCTCATCAATTTTATTGCGGAATATCCACTTTGTGCCAATGATGTGCTAACCCTCCGGTCTAGGTACCAAAGTCCAGACATCATTCCTCTAAAACTGAAGCAATTTATCATGTATAGCTTCAACCCAGCTTTCATCTTGAATAGCTTCCTCAACTTTAGTGGGTTCAACCTGCGACAAGTAACAAGAATAAGACACAAAGTTAGCAACACATTTATGAACTGTACGCTTCCTTAGTGTAAGTTCATTCATGTTTCCCACAATAACTTCAGGAGGATGATTCAATTTGATCCTAGAGAAAGGTTCTTTCTCCTCATGGGATTCAGAATCAGGTGAAGTAGATATGTCAACTAAATCTTCTACAACACTTAGAGTATCGGGAGTACTTGAAGATGCAGGTTCTTGTTCAACAATTTCTTGAACTTTCTTGGGCTCAGGAGTAAGAATTTCTTTGGGGATTTTCTCACTAAATTTATCAGAACTAGATTCTGAGGATTCATCAATAACAACATTCACTGTTTCCATTACCTTCATGGTTATTTTGTTGTATACTCGATAAGCCTTGTTTGTAGAGGAGTATCCCAGAAATATTCCTTCATCACTTCGGGAGTCAAATTTTCCCACATTCTCTCTATCCTTGAGAATGAAACAAGTACTTCCAAAGATTCTGAAATACTTAACATTTGGCTTCCTTCCTTTCCATAACTCATATGGAGTCTTCTTGGTACCAGTTCTAAAATACACCCTATTAACCATACGACAAGCAGTGTTAACGGCTTCTCCCCACAAGTTTCTAGCCACATCCTTATTGTGCAACATGGCTCTAGCCATCTCTTGAATAACCTTGTTCTTCCTTTCTACTACACCATTCTGTTGAGTAATAGGAGTAGAGAATTCTTGAGATATACTTGATCTTGTACAAAAGGACTCCATATATGAGTTCTCGAATTCTTTACCATGATCACTTCGAATTCGATCAATCTTCAAGCTCTTCTCATTCTGCAATCTTGTGCACAAAACTTCAATGTACTCAGGAGCATCAGACTTGGATCGTAGGAGAATGACCCAAGATTACCTAGTGAAGTCGTCTACCACAACCATGATGTATCTCTTTCCACCAAGAGACTTGGTTCTAATTGGACCCATAAGATCCAGATATGGTAGCTCCAACGGTCTGGATGTAGTAGATGTCTGAGTGCCCGGATGCTTAGCTTTCGTCTGTTTCCTAAGTTGACATGGTCCACACACCACATTGCTCACTCTACTGAGCTTTGGTATCCCCAACATTGACTCATGCTTAGATACAATTGAAAGATGTTTATAACTAGCATGTCCCATTCTTTGGTGCCATAGATCTTCATTTGGTAAACGAATGCTATTGCACACAATATCAGCATCAGGAACCAAGCCATAACAATTTTCTAATGTGCGAACACCACTTATGAGCTTCTTTCCAGACTCATCCATGACAAGGCATTTTCCCTTTAGGAATAATACCATGAAGTCTTGATCATATATCTGACTTATGCTCAACAAGTTCACTCTTAGACCTTCTACATATAGAATATTTGCAATGTCTGGCAGTCTAGGTAGAGAGATGATTCCTTTTCCTTTAATCTGTGATTTGCTCCTATCACCAAAAGTGACATTACCACCTTTCTTAGACTCGAAAACCTTGAGAAGAGATCGGTCTCCAGTCATGTGTCTTAAGCAGCCGTTGTCAAGGTACCATAAGCACGTGTCCATAACCTTAAATGCGGACTTCATCATAAAGCACACTTCGTGCTTAGATGATAGATTAGTGGGAATTGTGTTTTCTCTCATCTTCCTTTTATGAACTAAACCTTTAACTTTCACACTTCTCAGATGAACTCCTTTACACATTTTCATTCTGAGACAGTCTAGTTTCTTCTTTGTCAAGTTAAGATCTTTTCCAATAGTCATCATAATAGAATTCAAATAACTTTAGACTTGCATTTTCTGATACACTCAAACAAGTAGAGATTAGAAAAACAAGATGTATTTGAAAGCAAAGATCTCTTCAAGCCGGTTGCAGCCATGACAATAGGGGTCAATGGATCATACAGCAAAGATTAACCCTAATCAGAGTGTGCTTGCTCTGATACGACTTGATAGGCCAAGAATGTATTGACCCCTTATGATAGATTAACTAATTAATTAGCCAAGATGATTAAATAATCAGATTAACATACAATATGCGTGGCAGCACAAACAAATCACCAATTAAACTAAATATGCAGCGAAAAATAAATTGACAGGGTGATTTTTTTTCAAATGGGAAAAACCTACACGGCAAAAACCCCACCGGGTAATTTTAAGGTCACCACTCTCGAGAATTCACTATTATCACAACAAGCGATTACAAGTAAAGGAATCCCAGTACCTTATACCAACCTACAGTTGAACCCTTACCCCAATACCTAATTGGGCTTGTTTTGTAGTGACAATCTCTCATTTTCAATGCACGGCTCCTAGTACGTGACTAACAAATAAATGCACAGATCCCAGTACGCGACTTAATCACTAACTTGAGAAAGATGTTGGCTATAAAGTTCTTTAGTTCATCACACGATGAAAATCAAGAAGCTTCTTGGTCACAAAACCATATGATGTACAAACATAGCAGCTTCTTCAAGAGAAAGATGAACTAGGGCAAATTTTGTCTCTAGTCATAATTTGCATAAACAGAACTTTGCTTCACACTTGCGAAACCTTTGACAGCCCTTAAAATAATCCTTATATATGTTTAGGGATGTGAGAAAAGAAGGCCCAAACATATACCCACGGATTGGATGAAAAACAATTCTGAAAACTGAGTTTCATAAACCTCGATAGATAGCCATCTATCGAGCTAGCTGTCGAGCCACGGGCTGAAACAGCTTTTAAACCTCGATAGATGCTAGCTATCAAGCTAGCTGTCGAGCTTTAAAATCTAGCACTTTCTCACTTGATTCTTGGACAGACTTGCATGGCTTTAACACTTTGAACTTGAAACCTTGTTCCTTGAAGTATTAAACTCATCCTAAATCTACCCAATTACAAGTAAAATGCGTTTTGTCAAAGGATTAGCCAATTACATAAAATATTGACATATGTTCCTAATATTGACTCACATATGTCCTAACATTTTCTAGGTTTTTTGACACAAAACGTCCTTAACTCAAATCTTTTTTTACTTAATCTATATAAATATATATATATATATATATATATGTAACCGAAACTTTTGATTTTTGGTTGACCTCTCCACAATTTTCCACATCAGCATTTTTTATTTATATTTTTAAATTTGATTTAATTCTTTTGATTTTATAGCACCAAATTGCAGAAAATTTATTAATTTTTTTAAAAAAATTAAATTTAGTTTTTTGGTGCCATACAAACACTATAATTAAAGAAGACCTAAATTATCATCTAATCGGGGAATTTTTAGATAATCCTAACAAAATATATAATAACTCCATTAATATAAATCTATCCCAAAAAACAGAATATATCTCCATTAATTTGATAATTTTTACGTTGATAACATATAAAAATAAATAAATAATTCTATCATACTTTCTTATATCTATCAATCACGTTTTCTTTCTCTTTTTATTTTTTCATTTTTTATATTAATGTTGATTAGAAATTATAATTTCAATAGGATTTCAACTCTATAATTATATCAAATGAGACTCAACAAATATATATAAATATATATATATATATCATTTTTAATTTCAATAGGATTTAAATTTTATATCAAGACTTTTGGTTGACCTCTCCACAATTTTCCACATCAGTATTTTTTATTTATATTTTTTAATTTAATTTAATTCTTTTGATTTTATAGCACCAAATTGCAGAAAATTTATTAAATTTCTTTTAAAAAAATTAAATTTAGTTTTTTGATGCCATACAAACACTATACTTAAAGGAGACCTAAATTATCACCTAATTAGGGAATTTTTAAATAATCCTAACAAATTATATAATAACTCCATTAATATAAATCTATCTCAAAAATTGAATATATCTTCATTAATTTGATAATTTCTACATTGATGACATTTAAAAAATAAATAAAAATTCTATCATATTTCCTTATATCTATCAATCACATTCTCTTTCTCTTCTTTTTTTCATTTTTTTTTATATTAACGTTGATTAGAAATTATAATTTCAATAGGATTTAACCTCTATAATTATATCAAATGAGACTCAACAACATATTCATCCTTTTTAAAAAATTATATAACCAAATTTGATTAGGAATCCATAACCCTATATTATATTATAAATAGTTTTTTTTTAGGAATTATTTGTAACAATTTCAACTCGGCTTTTCATTCCTATATTATATGTTAAATAGTTTTTTTTTTTTTTGGGATTATTCTTTTAACACCACTCTGCTGTACAGTTTCTTCTATTGATTCAGTTTCTTGGAGTGCCTTCAAAACAAAAGGTATGTAAAGTTTTATTATCAGGTTTAATGTTAACATATATGAGAGATATTTTGGTCAAGTAGAAAAAGTTTGGTGAAACATATAAGGAAAAAGAACTAAAGAATGCACAATCTAGAAAAAAAAAAAGACTATATTAGGCAGAGGCTTTTAGAGATTGTTGCTTTTATTTTTGGAATTCTTTATGTTCATGTGTATGTATGTATTGGGCTTAATTGAATTGGAATTATTTTTGAAATTTTGGTTTTGATTGAATAATGAAGAAGTATGTTCCAATATTTGGAGTCTTTTGTATATGTGCTGTAATTTAAACTTGGTATTTGAATTGTTAAATTGTTAATTTACAGTTTCATTGTTCATCTATTAATCATGAATAATAATATTGCCATTCGCAACCATCATGATTTGGTATCAATGATGTGATCATTCCAAATGCATCCTTTATGGCATCATTAAAAAGAAAACTCATATAGATAGGTATTAGGATATTATTTGAAACTATCCAAATGTATTACACATGGTACGGATCTAACTGTAATATCCTATGTTATAAAATAAAAATTGGGCCAAGGGTTATCTTCTCCTTGCAAAAAATGTTTAAATTCTCATTAATTGTGATAGTTCACTTTTAGGTAAAATAGAAACTCTATTAACTAAGCTTTAAGAAATTTAAAATTTTATTTCAAAAAATTTCCAAAACATTAGATTTTATTTTAATTATTTTATTAATTTTATATTGTAAAAGAATAAAATTTATACATTACATATAATCATTACTTCAGTTACCTTCTAAATGATGGAGGATATGAGAATGCAATTTGAAGATTTTATGCAAAATAACATAGATTAGATTGGTGGTGGATGGTAGATTTAATTGCAATTGAATATTGTGTGAAGTCATCACCATAGAATGGCACACAATGGGATATATTATGTGGAACCAATGATATGAAAGAAAAAGAATTTCTCTAAACCATTATATTGAACAAAAAATTATTTATTTTCATTCATTTTCAAGTTATACATTTTTTAAGTCAAGTCATAGACCTTTAAGCAAAATAAATACTTTTAAGGGGAAATTGCACTTTACCCACTTGTGGTTTGGCCCGTTTTAAAAGTGCCCACCCGTGGTTTAAAAGTTATCACTTAACCCACCTGAGGTGACCTCCATTAGACACCCGTTACCCACCTCTGCCTTTTCCGTTAAAAAATCTCCTTTACTATATAAGCCACAATAGAAATAGAATTAGAAGCAACATATTGAAGAACAACTTCTCTCTTACCATCTTAGAAATCAAATCTTCAAACCCAAATCCCATTTCGTGACCCGAATCTTGTTTAATCAACACAATAATTGGTTCCCTCTTGATGTATATACTACCAACAAAAAGGAACCCAGACAACAAGGGAAAACAAAAAGGAACCTATGTTTTTTTTTTTTTTTTTTGAAAGTTCAATTAGTGTACAAAATACTATGAACGTTTAGACCCCCAATTTCCAAATTATCAATTCAAGCTTATTATCAAACAATTAATGTGCGGAATATGAACATAAGCATATAACAAAATTGATAAACAATATAAACCAAATAAAATCACATCCACAGCAGAAATTAAATGGCAAAGATTAAGGGAAGAGAGATGCAAACACAAGGACAACACAACGATGTGTTATCGAAGAGGAAACTGAAGCCCTCGGCGTAAAACCTTTCTGCCGCCCCCCAAGCGATCAATAATCCACTAGAAAATGAAGTTGGGATACATGAACAGGAGAAGACCCTCCAAGCCTAATCTACCTAGTGTACCTAAGCCCTCCAAGCTTCTTGCTCCAACGAGGTTACGCCGAACCTTTGTCTTTTCTAGCTTACCAAATTCCGCTATAGCCCATAGCATCAATCAATAACCATTGGTCCCTTCCTAACTGCTTCCCAAAGCACCAAAATGTCTTCTCACTGATATGGGTATGGTGAGAAAAATATTTGGCTAAGAACCTCTCAAGGATGTAACAATGGAGAGACTGAGAGTAGAGGAATTTGAAGAGTCTCTATGTAAAGATTGTGGATGAGTCAATCTTGTTTTTCTCTAGGGTTTCTCTCTCAATATTCTCTCTGGAAGCTCTCTACATTTCGTGGGTATAAGGGGTATTTATACTAGTGTGAGAATGAAATGCGAAGAGTCAGTTTTTTCAAAACAGAGCTGGCTGGTGACTTGGCCTCGCGACTTGTTTGAGTTGCGAGTTCAAGCCGCGAGCTAACTGAATGGCCAGTTTGGACTTTTTGTCCTGTAGTGCTACAGCTGGCATGACGGTTCAGCTTCTCTGCATGTTTCACTCGTGTGCATCTTCTGGCGACTTACAAGCCGCGAGCCACCAGTGAGATCCAGTCACGAGTCCCTGCTTCACTGTACAGTCTTGAGCATTTCTTCACACTCTCTCACACACTACCCTTACATGATTCCCACCTAAATACAGGGTTTCTAAGTACTTAATTACAAGCAAATTGGCACGGAATAAAGCCAACAGAATGGTTGATTAAATTCAACCTTACAATCTCCCCCTTTGGCTATTCCATGACAAAACCCTAAAACAAACTCTAGACTTAACATGTGAGTTGGGAACAGTTGAACATAACTCACTCACACCTAACTCTAGAATCTGTGTAGCTCTTGAACCATAAAAACAAGTATCTCCTGAAACACAACAACACAATATGATCATTGTATGCAGAAAACTTGTAATGCATATGGAGCAAGCACAATGCGATCAAGCAAAATGGAATATAAGCAACAAACCATGGCTTGACCAAAAAAGAACAATCACTATAAATAGTGACCACAATGCTCATTCACACAAGGAATGAACATCCGGACATGCAAGCTAATAAGCTCAATGCAAAGTATCATTTGCATGTCCAACACTCAACCAATGCAACAACTCAAGGTAATTACATTAAGGATAAAAAATCCAACAAAGGGCACAAGAGTGAAAGTACTTAAAGAAAATGCATAACATTTAACAACAAGTACTAGGCTACAAAGCATGGGTACAACTAAATGTACTGAAAATATAAACAAACTTGATAAATATATAAACCAAACTACCAACAACTTTTAAAACATAATCATAAATAATAAAACCAACCATGAGTTTAAACCAAGTATTTAACCAAAGTTCTTAACAAACCCATAATAAAAATTATCCAAACCATAACAATAAAACCGCATAAACATGAAGTAAGAAGTTTTTGACTTGCTCCCCCTCAAGAGTTGCCCTTAAAAAATTCTCCCCCTTTTTGATCGGAATGGCCAAAGGTTCACTGCTGGGTGTTGAAACTATCAAGCTTTGCTGAAAGTATGTTCATCTGGTCTTGAAGTGCAACCAGCCTGTCAGATTGTTCATTCTGGACATCTCTGAGCCCATCAATCCTCTCTAGGATGATCTGGAATGCATCTGAAGGTACAGCTGATGAAGATGAAACTCTGCTCCTCTTGCCATGACCTCTTGAGCTTGAGGGTTCTATTGCAGCCTCTGTTTCAGTCTCTATTGGTTCACCCTCTCCTTGGTCACCTTCATCTTCATCACCAGGGAGACGAACTTGTATCCTTGTGATGGTCAGTTTGTTGATGGCTGAGGGTGTAGGCATGAGACTGATATTTTGAGGGATGTCAACATCTTTCAGTCTAAAAAGCCTCATAAGAAGGCTGAGAAAAATCAGCTTGGCCCTTGAAGTTGTTCTAGTCTCATCCACAATTGTGTCAAAGATGTAAGAGCTGATGTTTATGAAGGTGTTCTCCTTGAGCTCCATGAGAAAGATAGCTCTAACATTGTTGATTGTAGTCAGCTTCCTTACTAGATACAAGTTGAACATCATAATGGTGGTTAGACACCTCATGTCAACTGGGAAGGCATTAGTGTTGAGGCATCTCCCTCCTCTAACACCACTAATATGAGATTGGGCAGTTTCTATGGATAGCATCCTATCCTTGTAATTGATGAAGTCATGTTCATCTAAACCTTCAAGCCCTAGCACCTCATCTATATCACCCACATCTATATTGAATTCCTTTTCTCTTATCCAACAATTAAGCTCATCCTCTTTTAGCACAGCATTTGCATAAAACTCCCTGATCAAAGACTCACACACTCCAGGCAAGTCACTTAACAACTTATCCCAACCTTTGCCCTCAAAACAGTTTGGAATGAAAGTGTCCTTCAAATCCACCAAGTCTACAAATCTTTCCTGAATGATGGTTGCTTTTAAGTAGAAATCTCTATATCTCTCAAAGTGTTGAGGTGATCTAAACTTGGTATTGTCCATTTTCAGTCTTTTATCACCCTTCTTGGCAGTGGTTTTCTTCTTGGTAGGAGTCATTTGCAAACATAGCAGAAAAGGCCACAAAAATAGAGCATAATCGATGGAAACTCAAAAATCAGTAAGAGATTAGTAGCACTGAAAAGAAACAGAGGGTTATACCAAAGATTTAGTCCACACAAGATTTTAGAAGCAACAAAGCATGAGATAACATGCCACAGTAGAACACACTACAGATTTATTGCCAATTATGAATCAAAACCCAATGTAATAGTGTGCACAATCAAAACAGGAGCAACCTAGGGCACAAAGCTAAATACAAATGTAGATGTGCAAAAAGCAATTTGTGAACTAAATGCAACACATAACCATACCATCTCACTAAATCCCTATGCACAATTGAGGTTAGAACAACAAATTTACTCAAAGAAAAAAAAAACACACACAGGAGAATAAGTATATCAAGCATCAGATTATTAAATCCAACAAAACTCATTCAAACAAACCCAACAAAATAACCCCAACCCATAACCGAATCAACACATAAACCCAATCTCAACAACAACTCAAAAATCCAAGAAATCAAGGCAAGAAATATGAAATACTGAGAGAAAATGAGAAAACCCATACCTTTTTCTTGAAGATTGATGTTGAAAAGATGATGAAAATGGTGGTTTAGGTGAGAAACACGGTGGGTTTGTGAGAGAGAAGACAATGAACAGTCAAAATGTTCGAGGGAAAACTGAAAAGTTTTAAAATAAAACTGTCTTTAAAACACAAAACACGTGTTTTTCACAACTGAATCAAGTCGTGTGCAAGTCGCCAGGGCAAGTCACCAAACACCTTAGAGACAAAAATTTGAAAAACTGTCTAAGTGTTTTTTGCGACTGGAAGTTCCACCCGCGAGAAAGTCGCAAAGAGAGCCGCGAAAATTTCTATGTAACCCTCGTGACTAGAGCTTTCACCCGCGAACAAGTCACCAGTATGAGTCGCGAGAAACCTAAAAACCCAGATTTTGAAAAAAATTTCTAAGTATTTTTCGCGACCGAGACTTTGACCCGCCAGTGAGTCGCGAAAACCTTCTGAGTAAGCTCGCAACTGGGGCATGCGATTGGCTTGACCCGCGACCAAGTCACCAAAACAGGGTAACACAGTTTTTGAAAATTTTGATAATTTTGCAAAAACAAAAGACTTTCCAAAAACAAATTAAAACACTCAAAAATCTTTTTGTGTTTGATCAACAAAAATTGAGCATGTGAAAACACATTTAATCAAGTACAATTACACAAATGAATAAGGCATTCATTAAGCATAAACATGTGTGATGTGTGTGGGTACCAAAGATGAGATAGTCCTTAGTCTAATGTGAAGCTTCAATGATCAATTCAACCAAGGCATACACAATTAGCACTAGGAAAAGTTACCTATCTCAATTATAGAAGTATGCATATATGACCTCCCACACAAACTTGATTACATAATATGAAGCTTTTCATTTGGCTCTATTCACATCATAACATTTGATCTTTTTGAATCAATACATCTCATTTAGAGATCGATGCCTGAAATTTTTAATATTTCAAATTGATGATTAAGCCTTTGGCTTTTTGGGCATCATACATTTTATTTCAAGTCGCTTTCTCTTTTTCCTAGTCAAATACTAGTATGTGCGATAAGCTTTTGCAGCTCATTATCTCTTTTCATTTGGAGATTTACATTTGTTGAGCTCTTTAAGCAAAAACAATAAAATAAAAAGAGTGGGAAGGTATATAGGCACAAGTTTATGCATGTCTCAAGATCAACAAAGCCATTGACTAATTATTCATGACAAGTTTGAAGATCGATTTACAACAATCACATAGATGTCAAGAGATCTCCCACAATGATAAGAGTGCATAAAGAACAAGCTATGCTCGTAGATGCACTAAGCCATTAGTACAAAGGTACAAGGCCAAAAATGCTTGTGACAAAACACAATAATGCTGATCAAACTTTTTGAATTTTCTACTTTTTATGTGTTTTTGGATTTTTGACATAAAAACAAGAAAAGATTGATCAAAAACAACAATGGAAAAACATTTAAATCAAACAAAAAAAACAAAACTGTTAAGGACATATTTTGTGTAATTGGCTAATCCTTTGACAAAACGCACTTTACTTGTAATTGGGTAGATCTAGGATGTGTTTAATATTTCAAGAAACATGTTGTTCAAGTCTAGTATTAACGCCATGAAGATTGGACCAAGAAACAAGTGAAGAAAAGCCGTTCATTAAAGCTGAACAGATAGCTCGACACTTGCAAACAGATAGCTCAACAGCTGCTCGACACCTCTCGACAGCTAGGTTATCTATTGAGCTCCTTAGTTGATTATTATTGCAATCTCGACACCTTTCGATAGCTAGTGGATCGATCGAGAAAGCTCCTGTCTCCTCGACAGCTCCTCGATAGCTTCTCGATAGCTGTATCTGTCGAAGTTTAAAGCTCGACACCTCCTCGACACCTCCCGATCGATCGAGGCTACGGGAATTCAGATTTTCAGATCTGATTTTCGGCCCATGCTTTTGTATTTGTGTAGAGTTTCTTTTCTCATAACCCTAGACCTATATAAGGCTTATTTTAGAGGCCGTCACATATGAGAATACAAAGAGAACATATGCAAAAGGTGACTGATACCTTATTCTTTCTGAAAGAAGCTACTGCGTCTTTACGCTTTAGGGTTTTGTAACCGAGTGCTTCTTGATCTTCATTGTTGATGAAGTGAAGAACTTTGCAGCCAACATTTTCTTCTAGTTGGTGATTGAAGTCACGTACTGGGATCCGCGCAATTAGTTAGTCACGTACTGGGATTCGTGCATCAAAGGGTGGCGTTCATATATTGAAGAGTTCAAAGGTTCTGAAGCGGTAGAAGGTTTCTGCTGTAAGTTCATTTACGAGAATTATAGAGTCTAGGGATAAAGGTTTTGTACTAGATATGAAACTCCTTTTTATTATAGTGGATTGCTTTTCGGGAAGGTTTTCCCCTAGGTTTTTTACTGTGAAACTGGTTGGTTTCATTAATTTTCTGGGATTATCATATCTTGTCTTATTTACTTTTCCGCTGCATTCATTATTGACATGATATTGATGTTTGTTTGTTTTAACAAGTATTAATCATAATAAATCTAATTAACAACTTGGATTTAAAACTTGTTAATTCTATCAACTGGGGTCTAAATTTCCCAACAAGTGGTATCAGAGCGGGTACACTCTAATTGGATTAATTTCCTGAGTGTGATCCTTGACCCCCGTTGTCACGGAATCTCTTGTTTGTTTTGATTTGCATGATCTTGTGTTGAATGATGATGATGATATTCAAGATTCCTATTGCAAGCTTTATAACTTTTGTATGAAATCTCTTGAATGTTCTACAAAATTAAAAGCTAAATTTAAAAGGTCAAGCTTGAAAAGGATGATTTGATTGCAAAATTGGATGAAGCCAATAATTTGAATGAGAAATTTAAAAATCAAATTTCATCTCAAGATGACAAAATTAAGAGTTTGGAAGAGCAACTAGTTGAATCTAAAACTGAAGTTGAAAATTTAACTAGTGCCAAACCTCTTGTTGAGCCTAACTCAAAGGAAAAAGATGTTTATATTCCTCCATTTAAAAGGAATAATGAAGAGTTGAAGGCTAATTCTGCTAGGATAGACAAAGGTAAAATATCTGATGTTAACGCTGAAATTTCTAAACCTATGTCTAAAACTCCTCCTAGGATGAAAGAAAAATCTGTTTTTGTCCCCATTTGTCATCATTGTCATATTGTTGGTCATATTAGGCCAAATTGTCCTAAGTTGAGTTTCTGTCAACCTCTAAGGTTAGACTTCCTTCTGGGAAGCATAGTAGTTCAAAAACTGCTCATGTTTGTCACCATTGTGGTGTTTCTGGACACATTCGTCCTAATTGCTTTAAGTTGTATCCTCATAAGCAATTGTCCAAACGGTCACAGGTTTCCCCTCAAGGACCTACACCTTTGTTTGGAGAGTTATTAAAAGTTTTGAGCTTTTTAACTTAATTTCAGAAGAATGTTAATTCTTCTATGTCCTTTAGTAGACATACTAGGACACGTGCCTTTTCATCTTCATGGCCAAAGACTCGTGCTGTGTGGGTGAGAAAGGAGCCTAAGACTTAATTGTCTTTTCTGTTTGTCCTCTACTTTAATTCTTTCTATCTAAAGTAGGACTCTCTTTGCTTGATTTCTAATCTGCTTTTGAAATCATGCTTTCATGCATCTATATCTTTCTATCATGCCTTCATGCATATGTATATGCATATTTCTTTTATGCTTTCATGTTGTTTGTCTGTTTTTTTCTGGTTGTTTAGTTTTTTATTTTGTTTTGTTTTCAAAAAAAATAAAAAGAGAAAAATTAGAAAAATACAAAAACGGTGTGTTTGTGTACATTGGTACTTGTGTACCTTGGATGGCCATTGAAACAAAATTTTCTAAACTTTGTATCTCTTGTAACTTAGATGAGCATCTCTATGCACAACTAAGCAAGTGAGCTTTGTGGCTCTTGTTTGTGATGAGTAAGATTAAGTTATCTCTTGTACTTAACACTCGTATCACTCTTTTTTATGGGAAGGATTAGAAAATCCTAAGAGAAAGGCATAAATAATCATCTCACCACTATTGCCCGCCAATCATAATGACACCTGTATGCTTCGGCATAGCAAAAGTGCAGTGTCAATGACATTTGTGTGCTTCGGCATAGCAAAGTTGGAATGTCAAATGCTTAACATAATTGAGTATTTCTTTTCTATCTCTTATATGCCCATGCATGATTTGCTTAAAGAAAAATATGCAAAGAAAAATAAAAAGCAAAAAGATCAAAAATACTTTAAAAATGATTGCAAGCGTGTATTCTAGGAGATGTGAAAGTTATAGGATGTACCTCGAAGGTGATAGTCTCCATCAAGCAGTTATGATTGTGTGTGAGTTAAAGTGATTTTCTCATATCTCAAATCGTCATAACATGTATACACTTATGCAATCTTGCGATGTTTTTCACACACAACACGCAATATTCTTTGCTACTCTTGATACATGTGCAGGTACAATATGATTTGGCCATCACAAGGTTTTACATGTGTTAATGTATGCTCACTAAATTGTTTTGACTTGTTTTTGAAAAATAAAATTAGTTAGACTTGTTTAGTGTGTGTGTGTGTGTGTGTGTGTTTTGGGATCTATGTGCATAACATTTTTTTCTTGTTGAGAGATTTGTTTTTCACATGTTTTGCATCCTTCTATTATCTTGTCATACATAGCATCTTGTTTCATTACATTCATGCATTTATATGGATTTCTTGTGCCCCCTTGATCATCCTTGATCATCCTTGATCATCTTTATGTTTATCGGGTGAATCTTTATAGCTTCTTGTACCCTTTGTCAATCATGACAAAAAGGGGGAGAACTTTTGGAGAATATGTGGTTTCTTTCTAAGATTCTACATGTTAGGGGGAGAAATACATGCCCTTGTAAGGGGGAGTTGTGTTTCATCTTATTACGGGAGTGCTTATCTCCTTCTTCTTGTACCTTGGGTCTTGTGACCATGTTTACATACATTGTGCTTATTTTTTATGATGTATGTCTTCTTCACCTATCCTTACATTATGTTTATCTTTGATGATGTATGTGCTTATCTTTTATACACATGTTTCTACTTGTATGCAATCTATTATTTTTGTTTCACACAAAGATGCCTTGATGAGTTTTGTTTAAAGTGTTTCAGAAATACAGGTTGTCAAAGTCTACTTGCCATAAACTCTCTTCTTGCAAAGTTTTTCAGGAGTTTGTGTTAGGATAGATTTTATTGTATTCAACAAGTGAATATGAGTTGAGTGATTTATGACTTCTCTCATATGTTCATTTTTTTGTTATGGTTTTGTCACGGATTGACAAAGGGAGAGATTGTTAAGAACATATTTTGTGTAATTGGCTAATCCTTTGACAAAACGCACTTTACTTGTAATTGGGTAGATCTAGGATGTGTTTAATACTTCAAGAAACATATTTTTCAAGTCTAGTATTAACGCCATGAAGATTGGACCAAGAAACAAGTGAAGAAAAGCTGTTCATTAAAGCTGGACAGATAGCTCGACACATGTGGACAGATAGTTCGACAATTGCTCGACACCTCTTGACAACTAGGCTATCTATCGAGCTCCTTAGTTGATTGTTATCGCAATTTTGACACCTCTCGATAGCTAGTGGATCGATCAAGAAAGCTTCTGTCTCCTCGACAGCTCCTCGATAGCTTCTCGATAGCTGTATCTGTCGAAGTTTAAAACTCGACACCTCCCAATCGATCGAGGTTACAGTAATTCAGATTTCCAGATCTGATTTTCGGTCCATGCTTTTGTATTTGTGTAGGGTTTCTTTTCTCACAACCCTAGACCTATATAAGGCTTATTTTAGAGGCTGTCACATAAAAGAATACAAGGAGAACATATGCAAAAGGTGACCGATACCTTATTCTCTCTGAAAGAAGCTACTGCGTCTTTGCGCCTAAGGGTTTTGTAACCAAGTTCTTCTTGATCTTCATTGTTGATGAAATGAAGAACTTTGCAGCTAACATCTTCTTCTAGTTGGTGATTGAAGTCGCGTACTGGGATCCGCGCAATTGGTTAGTCACGTACTAGGATTCGTGCATCAAAGGGTGGCGTTCATATATTGAAGAGTTCAGAAGTTCTAAAGCAGTAGAAGGTTTCTGCTGTGAGTTCATCTATGGGGACTGTAGAGTCTAGGGACAAATGTTTTGTACTAGATCTGAAACTCCTTTTCATTATAGTGGATTGCTTTTCGGGAAGGTTTCCCCCCAGGTTTTTTAATGTGAAACTAGTTGGTTTCATTGGTTTTCCTGGGTCATCATATCTTGTCTTATTTACTTTTCCGCTGCATTCATTATTAACATGATATTGATGTTTGTTTGTTTTAACAAGTATTAATCATAATAAATCTAATTAACAACTTGAATTTAAAACTTGTTAATTCTATCAATCGGAGTCTAAATTTCCTAACAAAAACAATTGTCAACTCAAGCTAGCAGCAACACACAACCAAGCATAGTCACAAAACATTGGAAGTATTAATGCATGGACATGTTGTAATGCTTATGCATGAGTACCCCTCTTCACCCACACGTTATGTGCGTTTGGGGTGATATCTCTATAGGATTGGGTACGAGTGTTGTGACTTTCAAACCTTCTATTGAAGCTTGCCAAACAGGTGGTGAATGCATCAATCATCCTCATCACATCCCTCACTCCGGGATCACCTTCTTGACCTTTTGATTGTTCAGCATTCCAATTCCATTTGTCATTTCTTGGTCCTCTTGACCTTTGAGCACCAGAATTCTTCAATGCTTGCAGTTTATAACAATTGGGTCTGGTGTGACCTTGAATTCCACAGCGATGGCAGAAGTGTTGAGTTCTCAGACCTCTTTGTGACTTTGGGAGTGAATTCCCTTTACCCTTAGGTTTGATCACTGATTGTTTAGGAGGTTTAGTCATAAACCGTTGGGCAGTCACATCCTTCTACTTCTTCGGCTTCACTTTCTCAGCATTTGTGGTAGCTCCCTTTGATTCTTTGGCTTTCACAAACTTCATTTCCTTGTATTTATTAGTAGCCGAACTGCTCTCTCTGGTGTATCCCAATCCACCTTTGTCGGAAAGTGGTTTTTGATGAGCAAGCATTTCATCAAACTTCTGAGAAGAGACTCGATCTACTTTAGCATTGGCTTGAACCACCTCATGCTCAAGGAATTTGATTTTTGAATAAGCTTCGGTTAACTCACCATTTAGCGTCTTAATCTCACATTTGGCCTCCTTATATCTTACTAGGAGACTTCTATAGTCCTCCTCTGCTTTCTTCATCTTCTTCATAGCCGCTTTGGCTACCCTTGCATACTCTCCTGACTTCTCAAGGAGTGAGTTGTAATTCTCTTGAAGACCGGCTGTATCTTCATCTTCTTCAGCATCTGATTCTTCTACAATTCCTATAGATTCCTCATCACTATGCTCCCCAAGTTCTTGCACAAGCAAATTCAAGTCCTTTGAAGACTCAACATGAGCAATAGTCATAAATGCTGAGAAATTCCCTTCTTCATCACAGCTATCCTCCGAATCAGAGGTGGAGGAATCTGAGTCACTAAGAGTGGTTGCATACGCCTTGCCCTTCGATCTTAAATAATTAGGACACTCCTTTTTGAAATGGCCATGTCCATTACATTCAAAACAAGTGACTGCTTGATTAGATTGAGACTCATTCCCGTCTCTCTTTTTGAAGTCCTTCTTCTCTTTTCCGGAACTTGTAAATTTCCCTTTGTCACCAAATTTCCCAATGTTCTTGAACTTTAGGAATTTGGGAAATTTTTTTGCAAGGTAAGCAACATCTTTCTCGACAACATCCTCATCTGATGAGTCGTGTGCTTCTATCCTTTCATTTATGGTCTTAAGAGCAAGAGATTTGCTCTTCCTTTGAGTGGGCAATGACAATTCATATGTCTGAAGCGAGCCAACCAATTCTTGGACTTTGATATCATCAAGATCTTTGCTCTCTTCAATTGTCATCACCTTGGCACGGAAGCTTTCCGGTAATGACCAAAGGATCTTCCTTACTACCTTGGAATCCTCCGTTTTCTCTCCCAAATTAAACTTGCCGATGACCACTTCATTCAGCTTACTATAGAAAGAGTTAAGGGACTCGTCCTCACTCATTCTGAGCTCCTCAAATTGGGTGGTCAGCATCTGTAGCTTCGTGTCTTTTACTTTCTTCGTTCCCTCATAAGTGGTTCCAATATCTGCCAAGCCTCCTTGGTAATGGTAATGTGAGAAATCCAATAGAACTCATCTGGAGACACACCACAAAAAATAGCGTTAAGTGCTTTGCTATTAGCATTTGACACCGCAAGGGCTGCCTTATCCCATGTGGATTTGGCTACCTCCGACCTAGTCCAGCCGATATCAACGGCATCCTAAACAGATTCATCTATCGAACATAAAAATGCTCTCATTCGTACCTTCCAAAAGGCATAATTGCTACCATCAAAATATGGTGGAGCATTTAAAGATTGAGACCGGTCCATCTCAAACGGGGTTAAGGATCACACACTAAGGTAATTAAATCACAGCAAGTGCACCCTCTCTGATACCAATTAAAAGTTCAATTAGTGTACAAAACACTATGAACGTTTAGACCCCCCAATTTCCAAATTATCAATTCAAAATTATTATCAAACAATTAATATGCGGAATATGAACATAAGCATATAACAGAATTGATAAATAATCTAAACCAAATAAAATCACATCCACAGTAGAAATTAAATGGCAAAGATTAAGGGAAGAGAGATGCAAACACAAGGACAACACAACGATGTGTTATCGAAGAAGAAACCAAAACCCTCGGCGTAAAACCTCTCCGCCGCCCTCCAAGCGGTCAATAATCCACTAGAAAATGAAGTTGGGATACATAAACAGCAGAAGAACCTCCAAGCCTAATCTACCTAGTGTACCTAAGCCCTCCAAGCTTCTTGCTCCAACGAGGTTACGCTGAACCTTTATCTTTTCTAACTTACCAGATTCCGCTATAGCCCATAGCATCAACCAATAACCATTGGTCCCTTCCTAACTACTTCCCAAAGCACCAAAATGCCTTCTTACTGATATGGGTATGGTGAGAAAATGATTTGGCTAAGAACCTCTCAAAGATGTAACAATGGAGAGGGTGAGAGTAGAGGAATTTGAAGAGTCTCTATGTAAAGATTGTGGATGAGTCAATCTTGTTTTTCTCTAGGGTTTCTCTCAATATTCTCTCTGGAAGCTCTCTACATTTTGTGGGTATAAGGGGTATTTATACTAGTGTGAGAATGGAATGCGAAGAGTCAGTTTTTTCAAAACAGAGCTGGCTGACGACTTGGCCTTGCGACTTGACTGAGTCGCGAGTTCAAGCCGCGAGCTAACTGAATGGCTAATCTGGACTTTTTGTCTTGTAGTGCTACAGCTGGCATGACGGTTCAGCTTCTCTGCATGCTTCACTCGTGTGCATCTTCTGGCGGCTTGCAAGCCGTGAGCCACCCGCGAGATCCAGTCGTGAGTCCCTGCTTCACTGCACAGTCTTGAGCATTTCTTCACACTCTCTCACACACTACCCTTACATGATTCCCACCTAAATAGAGGGTTTCTAAGTGTTGAATTACAAGCAAATTGGCACGGAATAAAGCCAACAGAATGGTTGATTAAATTCAACCTTACATTTTTATTTATTTATTTTTTTTATTGAAAGGAACCCAAAAGATTCTCCATCTTCTTTTGAAGCCATAGATAGAACAAATATGCCAAATCCTAACAACTCACAATAGAAAAAACCATTACACTCACAAATCCATTAACCCACAAATCCATTAAACCCAAAAAATTTGAACCCACCAACCATAAGGAAATTTAAACCAACCTAGAAAATTCGAACCCACAAATCCATTAACCCCAGAAAATTTGAATCCACCACTCTCTGCTGCTTCGATCTCAGCCAATCTAGACAATCAAGTTGCTCTGCTACTCAGTCGATCTCACGATTTCGTTTTTCTTGTTTCTTTGTTTTTGCTTCCTGGTATGGGGTTTTGGGCGGTGGCTAACAGCAATGGTGGTGTTAGAGGTGGTAGTTTGGTGAGGCTATGATTTGATGGTTCAGTGAGTTGGCTATGGTGTTGAATTTGTTAGATTGCTAGGTTTTTTTTTTTTTTTTTTGCAAATTTTTTGTTGGGTTTTTCTTGTTTCTTTGTTTTTGCATCCTGGTCTAAGGTTTTAGGCAGTGGCTAACAGTGGTGGTGGTGTTGGAGGTGGTAGTTTGGTGAGCCTATGATTTGATCATTCAGTGAATTAGTTGTGGTGTTGGATTTGCTATATTGCTGGGTTTTTTTTTTTTTTTTGTTTTTTTTGTTTTTTTTTTTTGTAGATTTTTCTTTTACTTGCAAATCTGGGTTTTTTTTAAGAGAACCCAGCAAAAGAGAGAGGGTTAGAGTCTTAGAGAGAGGGTTTTTTTGCTTTATCTACCCTCTTTCATAAAACTTTGTGCTAATTATGTATATAAAAAATGATGAAACAAATTTTATCTTGACTTATTTTTTGATATTTTTCTTTTATGTTTTATGTGAAGAAGAAGAAGAAGTAGAGAAAAGAGGAGAGAGACAAAATATAATCAAAAAGACACATTTACCCCTATTTTTAACGGTGAAAAGGGAGAGGTGGGTTACGGATGTCTAACGGAGGGCACCTCAGGTGAGATAAGTGACACTTTTTAAAACATAGGTGGCTTAGTTAAAACTGGCCAAACCACAGGTGGGTTAACTGCAATTATTCCTACTTTTAATTTTTATTTAACTATCTCGTGCATCGCATGAGTTAGAGTCTAGTTTGTGTGTGTGTGTGTGTGTGTGTGTGTGTGTGTGTATATTGTTACAATGGTTGTGTTTTGTACATATATATGTCAAACCTATTTTCTTTTTCACCTGTATAACTATAATATTCTATGCTATAAAATAGAAATTGGGCCAATGGTTATCTTCTCTTTACAAAAAATGGTTAAATTCTCATTAATTGTGATAGTTCACTTTTAGGTAAAATAGAAACTCTATTAACTAAGTTTTAAGAAATTTAAAATTCTATTTCAAAAAATTTCCAAAACATTAGATTTTATTTTAATTATTTTAATAATTTTATATTGTAAAAAAAATAAAATTTATACATTACATACAATCATTACTTTAGTTGCCTTCTAAATGATGGAGAATATGAGAATGCAATTTGTAGATGTTTATGCAAAATAACATAGATTAGATTGGTGGAAGATAGAAGATTTAATTGCAGTTGAATATTGTGTGAAGTCATTACCATAGAATGGCCCACACCGAGATATGTTATGTGGAACCAATGATATGAAAGAAAAAGAATTCCTCTAAACCATTATATTGAACAAAAAATTATTTATTTTCATTCATTTTCAAGTTATACATTTTTTTAAGTCAAGTTATAGACCTTTAAGTAAAATAAATACTTTTAATTTTTATTTAACTATCCCGTGCATTGCACGGGTTAGCGACTAGTGTGTGTGTATTGTTAAAATGGTTGTGTTTTGTACATCTATATGTCAAGCCTATTTTCTTTTTCACCACTCTAACATTGCTTCTGAAATAGTGGACATAAATGAGGGTATGAAAAAATATTTGACGAGTAAAAACTAATATACTATCTAATGTTTTTTTTTTTTTAACTGAAATTATGACTTGAAATTAGAGGTGTGCATGGGTTGGGTTGGCCTAGGTTGAGGAGTTTTTTCAACCCAACCCACCATGGTGGGTTAAAAAAAATCAACTCAACCCAACCCATCACAGGGGTCCAACCCAATTCATGTAGGTCGGATTAGGTTAAGTTGGACCCATGGGTTGGACAATTTGATAGGCCAAAAAAGTATTGACCCATTGTGATGAGTTAATTGATTAATTAGCCAAGTTTATTAATTAATCAAATTAACATGCAAAGCGCGTGGTAGCACAAACAAATCACCAATTAACTAAAGTATGTAGAGAAAATTAAATTGACAAGTTGATTTGCTTACGAATGCGGAAAACTTACACGGCAAAAACCCCACTGGGTGATTTTAAGGTCACCACTCTCGAGAATCCACTATTATCCACTATTATCAAAACAAGTAAAGGAATCCCAGTACCTTATACCAACTTACAGTTGAACCCTTACCCCAATACTCAATTGGACTTGTTCTGTAGTGACAATCTCTCCTTTCAATGCACGGCTCCCAGTACGTGACTAACCAATTGCTCGGATCCCAGTACGCGACTTCAATCACCAACTAGAGAAGGTTGTTGGCTGCAAAGTTCTTCAATTCATTACACGATGAAGATCATGAAGTTGCTTAGTCACAAAACCCTATGGTGTACAAACATAGTAGCTTCTTCAAGAACTAGGGCAAACTAGGTTTCCGGTCACACTTCTTCACTCTTGTGAAATTTGCTTTTGTGCAATTGTGCGTAACCTTTTACGGCCCTTAAAATAATCCTTATATATGTTTAGGGTTGTGAGAAAAGAAATCCCAAACATATAATCACAGATTGGATGAAAAACAATCCTGAAAAACTGAGTTTCATAAACCTCGATAGATAGCCATCTATCGAGCTAGCTGTCAAGGCACGGGCTTCACAGCTTTTTAAACCTCGATAGATGCTAGCTGTCGAGCTTTAATGAACAGCACTTTCTGACTTGGTTCTTGGACAAACTTGCATGTCTTTAACACTTGAACTTGAAACCTTGTTTCTTGAAGCATTAAACACATCCTAAATCTACCCAATTACAAGTAAAATGTGTTTTGTCAAAGGATTAGCCAATTACTTAAAATAGTGACATATGTTCCTAACATTGAATCACATATATCCTAACATTCTCCCCCTTTGGAAATCTATGACAAAACCACAACAAACAAATGAACATATGAGAGAAGTCATAAATCACTCAACTCATATTCACTTGTTAAATACAATAAAATCTATCCTAACACAAACTCTTGAAAAACTTTGCAAGAAGAGAGTTTATGGCAAGTAGACTTTGACAACCTGTATTTCTGAAACACTTTAAACAAAATTCATCAAGGCATCTTAGTGTGAAACAGAAATAATAGATTGCATACATAATATAAGAAACATGTGTATAAAGATAGAAAAGAAACAACACATGTAAGGGTCGGTGAAAAAAGTTACATCAATAGATAAAGAATATAAGTACAATGTATGTCAAAATGGTCACAAGACCAATATACAAGATATAATGTATCTGAAATAGAGAGAAAAGAAAAAGATACATCAAATCCTGACTACATCTCTCAATGTACACTCCCCCTAACAAAAATCTCCTATACTAACCCTCCCCCTAAGTATGACTACTCTCATATCCAAAACTACTCCCCCTTTTGTCATGAGTGACAAAGGGTAAGAGTATCAAGTAGACATCTCGTTAGTGCTGAAAGAGCTAGCATCTCCATCCTCATCATTATAATCGTCGTCGGAGTCATCATTGTCCTCGGATGCCTCAAGAGGAGGAGAGGGAGACTCCACGAAGCCACCAAGGTGGGCCTGCCGTCTAGCAATACGGCCGACACGGGTGATCACCTGATATAACTCAGTAGAGAGTGTATCAAGGCAAGCATCCATACACTAAAGCTGCGCCATGATCGCATCCAAAGTCACACCTCCCGTAGAAGTAGAGGGAGCGGAGGTGGGTGGAGCTGAAGGAGTGGGAGGAGTTGCCGACCCGGACCGCCTCGAATGAACCTGCGCCTCGCTCCGTTTAACGGTAGCGACGTCAATGGCACACATAACGTGGAAGTGGTCAAAAACGGGAAAGGGAACAGAAAAATGGCGTAAAATTCTCGTAATAGCTGAAGGAAAGATGAGCTTATCACGGGTTACTGTATCCCTATGTACATCTATGATAGAAAGAATTAAATAAGAGGGAAAATCTATAGTGAGATGCTCTAAAAGAGAAAGCAAAAATTGAGCACGGGGCTTGGTAATAGAGTTATAATGAGAAAGAGGATACAAAACAAAAGTCATGACCATGTTAAGAAACCTAGGGCCTTTAGCAAATGCTATGCAAGGAGTGAACTGACGCTCACCCTAATCAGAAAGGCGCTTACAAAAAGAAGAAATAAGCTCGTCTTTAGACACAGTCTTAAGACGATCACAACAGGGGTAATTAGGATGCTCTACCCTCGGGACACGGAACACATCGGATACAATATCTAGTGTGACCACTATGCGCGTACCTCGAACGTGAGTAACAAAAAGAGGTACTGAATAATAAAATCCATGCATGTTGGAGTAGAACTCCTAGATCAGCATGGATGGACAAGTGACCGAGACGTCACACAGTGACTCCCAACCCTTACTGTGAATGACAGTGGGTAGGTCAGTGTCGGAGAAGTCCGACAAAATGACTTGGTGTTCTGAATAAACGCCTCGTTTAGAGAAGTTCTCAAAGAAGTCTGTTTTGGCTTTCTTATCACGAAACCGGACATGTAAGGGAGTAGGATCAGAAGAGGTGGATGCCCCGAAACGAAGAGGGTTACAGGACGGAATAGACTTACGTTTAGGTGCCATGACGCACTAATGTAAACTAGAGAGTGAGGGGGGAAGAAAGAGACAATCAGAAAAGTCCCAAAACAGTTCAAATATATAAAATGTAAAAGGACGTATGCATGAAAATGCATGAGCATGTGATATGCAATAGTAATTGCATCATGGGCTCAGCCCAATCCAATCCTACCAGTACACAATTAGTTTAACATATATAACACACATCTAAATGCATGAAAATATAGTTATAATACACATGAGATGCAATGCATGAAGTTTTTAAGATCAAATCTTCAAAACCCATTCCAAAAAGTTTGCAAAAACCTCATCAATTTGAAAAAATCCCAAACATTTTCCAAAACCCCAATTTTTAGGTCAAAAGATATGAATGCATGAAAATGAATTAAGACACTTACCAAGTGAAGGAAACTTGTTTAAGGCCGAAAAATCCTTAAGGAAGAGGTTTGGAGTGAGAGAGAGAGGTTCTGAGAGGTGAAGAGTCTAGAGAGATCGAGAGAGATCAAGCAAAATGAGATTCGGATCGCACTGAGCGAATATATAGAAGCTCAGTAAATCTCGACAGCTATAGGTGTCGAGAGGTGTCGAGATTTAAAAAGGTCGACAGATGCAGCTATCGAGTAGGTGTCCAGAGGTGTCCACAGTAAAAAAGAAGCTCGATGGATCGAGGAGCTATTGAGTAGCTATCGAGGAGACAAAAACTTTCTCGATGGATCGAGGAGCTATCGAGAAGCTGTTGAGATTGCGATAAGAAGAAGCTGAAAAGCTCGATAGATAAGCCAGGTGCCGAGAGGTGTCGAGGAGCTGTCGAGATTGCTTTAAAACAGTTTTCAAGAAGGGAAAAACACAGACATGAATGCATTCAAACATGCAACTCAACCAACGATCCAAACAACATTTTAATCTCTCAAAAACATCTCTCAACAAGAAAAATGATAAGTATATTGACCCCAAAACACACACACGCACTAAAAAAGTCTAACTAATTTTATATTTCAAAAACAAGTTAAGACAGTTTAGTGAGTATACATTAACACATGTAAACCTTGTGATAGCCAAATCACATTGTACCTGCACATGTATTAAGAGTAGCAAAGAATATTGCGTGTTGTGTGTGCAAAACATTGCAAGATTGCATAAGTGTTTACATGTTATGACGATTTGAGATATGAGAAAATCACTTTAATTCACACACAATCATAACTGTTTGATAGAGACTATCACCTTCGAGGTACATCCTATAACTCTCACATCTCCTAGAATACACGCTTACAATCATATATAAAGCATTTTTATTCTTTTTGCTTTTTATTTTCTTTGCATATTTTTCATTTTAAGCAAATTATGCATGGGCATATAAGAGAGAGAAAAGAAATACTCAATGTTGTTAAGCTTTTGACATTGCACTTTTGCTATGCCGAAGCATACATATGTCATTGACATTGCACTTTTGCTATGTCAAAGCATACAGATGTCATTTCATGATTGGCGGGCAACAGTGGTGAGATGGTTATTTATGCATTTCTCTTAGGATTTTCTAGTCATTCCCGTCAAAAAGAGTGATACAAGTGTTAAGTACAAGAGATTACTTGATCTTACTCATCACAAACATGAGCCACAAAGCTCACTTGCTTAGTTGTGCATAGAGATGCTCATCTAAGCTATAAAAGATACAAAGTTTAGAAAACTTTGTTTCAATGGCCATCCAAGGTACACAAGTACCAATGTACACAAACACACACTGTTTTTGTATTTTTCAATTTTTTTTTTATATGAAAAACAAAATAGACCAAAACTAAAAAGAAAAACAAACAAAAACAAATTAAACAAAAACAAAGCAATGCATAAAACTAGACTGACTCAAAATAATAGAGTAAAACACACAAGTAATGCAAGCAAAGACAAGAAGAGGAGAGAGAAAAAGTGATAGAATCACTTGGAGTTCTTTTCTTTCCACACCTTGGAAGAACCTTTCTGTTTAGCGAACCCTTAATTCGGCGGTGAAGGGGAAGAGTTAAAACCGTTCAAGTTCAGAAGGAACATGAGGGCTTTGAGAAGATCTCCAAGAGGAGCAAAAGAGGATGGAAGCTGATTCTGATCTCCCGACGCGACCATGCTATTGCTCTTTTGAGTGGCTAACCACTTGTAGCAATTAGGTCAAGTATGTCCAACTGCTCCACAGTGATGACAGAAATACTGTTTTTTCTGTGTTTTGGCTTTTGAGAGTTTCCCTTCTTAGCCCTAGGGTTTTTAATCTCTTTCTTGTCAAGTTTAGGGGGTGCTCCTAAGATAGATTTACCCTTGTCTATGTTCTCACTAGCTAATTCATTTTTAACAACATTATTCTCAGTTTCAATATTATTAGCGGGAGGAATAAAAACAATAGTACTAGTAGAAGCAATACTAGGAGAAGAGAAATCATACCCTAAACCGGTTCGATTGGAAGCAGATTTCTGAAGACTGAGCATCTCATCGAGCTTAGCGCTTGACATCCTTTCCAACTGAGCTCTGACTTGGAACAGTTCTGCCTCAAGCTTCTTGGTCTTCTCAGCCAAGAAGTTATTCTCAAATCTCAGTGCTCCAATAGTTTGATTGGCTTCATCAAACTTTGTAGAGATTTCTTCTCGCTCCAGCTCCACATCACTAAGCTTCTTGGTGGTTAACCTATACAACTTCTCATGCTTTTCTAAGACCTTGCATAACTTTGCATAGGCTGTGTGGATGTCATCTTGTTCATCCATCTTCTCAAACTTGGACTCCACCAATTCTTCTTCTTTATCCACATCTTCAACAATCCCCTCATAGGATTGACAGTGGCAGTGAAGGCATTCAGGATTCTGTTATCCTCATTGTCAAAATCATCCTCAGGCTCGGTGTCACTTAATGTAGCAGCAAGTGCCTTGCTTTTCCCAATGGTCTTGAAATATGTGGGGCACTCTTGTTTCATGTGACCAAAACCTTGACACCCAAAGCATTTTGGTCCTAAGGGAACAGTGTACCAACCGCCATCCCTAGCATCCTTCTTCCCTTTGTCTTGGCTTTTGAACTGAGAGGAACTAGATTGCCTACGGTCCTTGTCGAAGCCCTTCCCATTTGCATTCTTTATGAACTTCTTGAATTACTTAGTGATGTAGGACTTCATCTTAGAATCTTCATCATCTGAAGACTCATTCGTGTCACTGCTCTTGGCCTTCAGTGCCATGCTCTTACTCTTGCTCTTGCTCGATTTCCCGGTTCTAGACAAACCTAACTCATAGGTCTGTAGATTGCCAACCAACTCTGTCAAAGGAATTTGTCAATATCCTTTGATTCCTCAATCACGGGGATCTTGGCATGAAATCTCTCGGGTAGAGATCGGAGCACCTTTCTCATAATCTTGGATTCAGGAATGGTTTCCCCAAGATTAAAAGCTGAGTTTACTATATTCTTGAGCTTGGTATAGAACTCATCAAACGACTCATTCTCCTCTATCTTAATCTCTTCGAAGCTTGCAGTGAGCCTCTGAAACTTCGAATCCTTGACAGCCTTTGTTCCCTCATAAGTTGTTTGAAGAATGGTCCATGCTTACTTCGCAGTTTCAGTGGAGGATATCTTCTTGAACTCCTCATTTGTGACCGCACTGAATAAGGCACTCAATGCCCTACTGTTGAAGTTTGCCACCTTGATCTTAGCATCATCCCAATCGGCCGGCGCTTCCATAGGCTTAGTCCAGCCTATCTCCACAGCTTGCCACACTTTCTCATCTAAAGACTGCAAGAAAGCTCTCATGCGTACTTTTCAGTATGCATAGTTAATGCCATCAAATAAAGGAGGTATAATAAGAGACTGTCCTCTATCCATAACAAACAGGGGTCAATGGATCTCACAGTAAAGATTAACCCTAAACAAAGTGTGCCTACTCTAATACCACTTGATAGGCCAAAAACGTATTGACCCCTTGTGATGAATTAATTGATTAATTAGCCAAGTTTATTAATTAATCAAATTAACATGCAAAGCGCGTGGTAGCACAAACAAATCACTAATTAACTAAAGTATGCAGTGGAAATTAAATTGATACGGTGATTTGTTTACGAATGGGGAAAACTTACAAGGCAAAAACCCCACCGGGTGATTTTAAGGTCACTACTCTCGAGAATCCACTATTATCAAAACAAACGGTTACAAGTAAAGGAATCCCAGTACCTTATACCAACCTACAGTTGAACCCTTACCCCAATACCCAATTGGACTTGTTTTGTAGTGACAATCTTTCCTTTCAATGCACGGCTCCTAGTACGTGACTAACCAATTGCACGGATCCCAGTACTTGACTTCAATCAGCAACTAGAGAAGGTTGTTGGCTGCAAAGTTCTTTAGTTCATTACACGATGAAGATCATGAAGTTGCTTGGTCACAAAACTCTATGGTGTACAAACACAGTAGCTTCTTCAAAAACTAGGGCAAACTAGGTTTCCGGTCACACTTCTTCACTCTTGTGAAATTTGCTCTTGTGCAATTGTGCGTAACCTTTTACGGCCCTTAAAATAATCCTTATATATGTTTAGGGTTGTGAGAAAAGAAAGTCCAAACATATAATCACGAATTGGATGAAAAACAGTCCTGAAAAACTAAGTTTCATAAACCTCGATAGATAGCCATCTATCGAGATAGCTGTTAAGGCACGGGTTTCACAGCTTTTTAAACCTTGATAGATGCTAGCTGTCGAGCTTTAATGAACAACACTTTCTGACTTGGTTCTTGGACAGACTTGCATGGCTTTAACACTTGAACTTGAAATCTTGTTTCTTGAAGCATTAAACACATTCTAGACCTACCCAATTACAAGTAGTGCGTTTTGTCAAAGGATTAGCCAATTACATAAAATAGTGACATATGTTCCTAACATTGAATCACATATGTCCTAACACAATTTTTTTTTTTTAATTTCTATTATTATTATTATTATTATTATTATTATTATTATTATTATTAATAAATTGAGAATTAGAACAACACTACCATAAATAAAAGCAAAATTATAGCTAAAAAATCATGAGCATAACACCAAACAAATACAAGAAGAGTTTAGGGTTTGAGTTTTATTTAGGAAGAGCGAAAAAAAAGTAAATAATAAAATTATATAAATATAGTTGGCAAAAAAGTAAATAATAAAATTTTTTAATATATTTTTAAAAATTTAAAAATAGAGAAAATCACAGTAAACCCATCTGTGGTTTGGCCCGTTTTTACATTGCCTACCCGTGGTTTAAAACTTAACACTTTGCCCACCTAAACTTCAATTCGTTTGCTCTCCGTTACCCACCTCACCCTCAGACATTAGAAAAACACCCTTTTATTAAATATCAGAACATAACACAGATAAAAAACACGAACCATTGAATCTTTTCCTCACGAGCCCTAGAAACATGAAAAACCCCATTTTGCATCTGATATTGAAATCATGGTGCAAGTATAAACCTAGATGAGCAGCAGGTTATTCGAGGGACTAAAATCCTGGTAAGAAATCAGTCACTGTTTGGGTTTTTAATTTGGGCTTGCGGTTGTTTTATAGTTTTTTGAGTAACCAGTCAATGGTCAATGTTACATGTAACGGAATGAGAATATTGGTTATGTTTGTTAATGTTTATGAAAAATGTGACCACCTGTTGTTTGGATTTGTGTTTGTTTATGGGCATTTTGTCTATCGTGGTCATTGTGTCTCATAGTGGACCCAAGTTTCTGTTGGGTTTAAATTTTAGTGTTTACATGTGCTTATTAGTAAAACAGAAACAAAAGCAAAGTAGAAAATGTGGTCCCTTTGATGTGTGTGTTGCATCCCAAAAGCAAAACAGAAACATGCAAGTGTTTACTTTTTATGTGTCTATTATTTACAATTCTTTAATTGTAAATTGTGTACGTGTCAAATGGTAATTTGTTATTGCAGATGGATGATGAGGTGAAATTCGAGGTTCATTATGAGGTTCATTATGGTATCCATGTGTAAGCTTAATGAGGGAGGGCCAAGAGACACCATCATGCTATATGTGGAGAGTGGTCATGCTCCACTTGTAGTTGAAGTTCCTAATGGTGCAAGGGGTGGTGCATGGGTTGGTGCAGGGGTTGCTACAGGGGGTGCAAGGGTTGGTGCAGGAGCTGGTGTAAAGGGTGGTGTAGGAGCTGCTACAGGGGGTGATGCTAGTGTGGGGGTAGATGAGGAGTTTGATTGGTTGAATGAAGGTCTGGAAGGAGAAGACTTTGCTGATGATATTTTTGGTGAGTCTTCTCCACCTCACACAATTCCATTTGAGCCTAACACTGTTCCAACCACTAATACACCTCAGCCAACCACTAATACACATCAGCCAAACACAGATACACCTGGGCCAAGCAATGTTCCTCTTCTAAACATAGATTTGGATGAAGAGTGGGTTGAACTAGCTTTAGAGGATGATATTGCAAGTATGGGTGGTTCTGATGATGAGCAGAGGCCTGGAAACCCAAAATTCAATGAGAAGATTGATATGACAAATGTTAAGTTGGTAAAAGGGATGAAGTTTCCAAACTCTGAGGTTTTTAGGAAGGCTTTGAGGGAGTATGTGATTCAGCATCACATTGATATCAAGTGGAAGTTGAATGAGAAGAAGAAGATTTCTGTACATTGTAAGAACAATTGTGGATGGAGGTGTTATGCCTTAATGGTGATTGGAGAGTGCACATTTGAGATCAAGACACTTAATCCTGAGTGTACCTACCCCCTAACATTTCAAAATAGGCAAGTTACATTAGCCTTTGTGGCAAACAAGTATTTGCAGGATTTTAGTAAGAATCCTAACTAGGAGGTCTCAGGTGTTAAGCACCATGTGATGCAGCAGATTTCAGTTAATTTAAGTCTTAGTCAGGTGTATAGATCATGGAAGGCAGCTAGGGGTTTGATTATTGGGAATGAATAGGCTTAATATGGCCTACTAAGAGATTATGCAGAAATGATAAGGAGGACAGATGTAGGAAGCAAGGTGATATTTCAAACAGAGTTGGAAAATGAGAATGCAGAACCCAAGTTTAAAATGATGTACATTTGGTACAATGCTCAGAAAGTTAGCTTTCTAGGTGGTTGTAGATCCTTTGTTGGGTTGGATGGATGCCACTTGAAGGGTAGGTTTGGTGGGCAATTTTTGTCTGCCACTGCCAAGGATGGAAATGACAATATATTCCCAGTGGCAATGGCTGTGGTTGAGCAAGAGAACAAGGACAACCGGATTTGGTTCTTAGAGTAGTTTGCAGATGACATTGGCAGGCCAGAGGAGCTCAATCTGGTATTCATTAGTGACAGGCAGAAGGTATTATCATCTAGCTCATATTTATGACTTCATTACTTGCTTACTTGAATGCTTACTTGCATAGTTGCTTACTTGAATGCTTACATGCTGACATTGAATGTTTACTTGTTTACTTGATTGCAGGGCCTTCTACCTGCAATGGAGACTCTATTCCCAACTGTAGAGCACATGTATTGTGTAAAGCACATATATAACAACTTCAAGGTTAACCACAAAGGCATGGAGTTGAAGAGTGTACTGTGGAGGTGTGATGGCACAATATCGGTCAGGGAATTTGAGAGGGAGATGGAGCATCTCAAGAGTCTGGATGAAGAAGATTGGAAGTACCTTGCTGATATAGAGCCTGCACAATGGACTAGATCCCATTTTTCTCCAAGGGCTTTAATAGATTGTCTGGTAAACAATCTGAGTGAGAGTTTTAACTCTATGATTATGAAAGCTAGAGACAAGCCAATCTTATCAATGCTGGAGTGGATCAGAGTTAGGCTTATAAGTAGGCTGTATATAAAGAAGATTGGCATAGAAAAGTATGGTGGCAAGTTGTGTCCAAGCATACAGGACAAGTTGGAGAAGTTAAAATTAAAGTCTAAGAACTTCTGTGCAATGCCATGTGGGAGGTTTGTGTATGAGGTTGACAATGAGAGGGAAAGGCATATGGTGGACTTGGTAGGGAGGACATTCAGTTGTAGAGTATGGGACTTGACAGGAATCCCCTGCAAGCATGGAGTTGCAATCATTTTTGTGAATCGTGAGAAACCAGAGGACTATACCCATCCATGCTACTACAAGGATGCTTTTGTGGAGACATACAAGACACTCATACCTCCCATGCCTAGCCAGTCTGAGTGGATCTCAAGTGGCCAACCCAAGCCTTTTACACCTACTATTTATAAACCACCAAGCAGGCCACCCATAAAGAGGAAGAGAGATGCTGATAAGCCAAGAAACCCTTATAGGGTGTCTAGAGCAAACAAGCTAGTGAGATGTGGAAAGTGTCAAAAGGAATGGCACAATGCAAGGGGATGCAAGGCCAATGTCACTGGTGAGACACCATGGGAGAGGAGGAAGAGATTACAGAAAGAGAAATCTGTAAGTTTTTACAATTTTTTTATTATATGCAAAATGCCAATAACTGACACTGTAAACATGCTCATATTTGGTTGCAAGCAAGTGGAAGGCCTTCTACATGCAGATAAGGATCCCAGACCCCATCTTCATCACAGGCCCAATCCTCATTTCAGGCCCAATCTACTTCCCAAGCCACATCCTCATCTCAACCCTTAGCATCATCTCAGCCCCCACCAACACATTAACCTTACACTATGGCCTCATCCAACCAGGCAGCAGGGTCATAACCACCAACTCAGACTCCATGGTCACAACAACCAAGTCAGTGGTACTCTTCAGATTTCATGTACATAGTTAAAGGAGCTCCTTGGTTCTCTTCAAGCCAGCTAGCACCACACACCCCTGCAGAAACATAGGACACTAGAGCATCATCATCACAGGTACTATAGTTTTATGTTTGATGCTTTATTCATAAAACTGTGATACTGATAGCTAACATGTGAATTCTTGTACTTTGTAGCCTATAAGACCACCTGCTACTAGAGGAGCTGCTTTGAGAGGAAGGGAAAATGCAGCTAGGACACAGAAATGTAAAACAAGAGGTGGAAAGGCCAGCCATGGTGGGAGAGGCAGGGGCAGGGGCAGTAAATGAAGACTATGTCAAGACACTTTTCTTGCTATGTATTAGGGTTATATGTAATTTGTAGACAATGGCAGGGCAGACAATTGTTGATTATATATGCTACTCAAACACTGTTGGGATTTATTTGTATTTTTGTAAGTTTTGTAAACAAGGGCAGGTGCAACTATTTTGGTTGTTGTTGTACCAAATGTCATATATTTACTGGTGATTGATGAAAGACTATTCAATGCCACCTTAAATGTGTATACAATTTCCCAACTTAATGGCAGGTGTTCAGAATTATTATTTTGACTAGTTGTTGTCATGTGGTTGATTATTGCAGTTGAACATATATGAGTTTGTTTATGTGTGTATGTATTGAATATAGCAGTCACTTTTGAATACAGTAGGTGTATGTGTTGAATAGCAGGTTTATGTGTGCATTTGTTGTCTTTTCTTGCAAGTTGACAGATAGTTGTCATGCACTTTAAATTTTAAACAATTCATTTTCAACACAATTATCTTCACACAATGCACTTTATGCACAAACCAACACAGCTCACAACATCCAACAAAACACCAACAGCTCACAGCTCACAAGTAGCCAATTCACTTTAAACAAAACACCAACAACATCTAACATAAATAACACTTTATCTTAAAAAAACTTATATTATTAAGTGGCTTCAAGCCAATAGCATCTACCATCTTACATAGTTCTATTACAATACAATTGAGGACCAACTTATACATTACAACCCACTAGGCAGATTCAATCTCATCATTCCAACATTCTCACTTGAGCCAAAACATGAAAACAACATACCCAAAAAAAAAAACCATGACAGAATTAGTGCAATTCTGCACTTTCTCTCTTGCTTTAAAGCTCTTACTACTATCTCCTTGGCTTGAACAGAGGAAGCTCGAAACTTTCTCTCCCTCTTAGTGGCTTTTGCTGCCCTTTCTTGAGTATTTTTTTCCATTTTGGTAGCTTTTGCTACTGTCTGGGTAGCTGCTCTTTCCCTTTCATGTGCAAGTTACAGCTCACTTCACAGTAAATCTAGCTTTTGTTGCACCAAATGGGCAGTTTCATTCCCACGCATACAAGTGGGATTATCAATCCATTGAAAGAAAGGGCACTTGGGACCAACATGTTCATTAATTGAATTGAACACATCACATTCCAATCTCACTTGAATCAACTAGATTAAGTAAAAACTATACTTACCTTATATCGACTACAACCCAAAAACCTTCTCCCAAAATTATCCACTGTCAAACTTGTTCTTAGCACACAAGTCTCATATGTACACATATGCCCACTTGAACTTGAGTAATTTCCACTCGAAGAAGACATCGCTTATCAACTTCGTGTGAATAAAATATCCTGTGACTCAAAGCTACCATCAAAACTTGAAACCCCAACCCACATAAAGCAGAAATTTCGTTTCTTCGAATATTCAATTCCTCAAGACAACCCAAAGTCCCTCACCCTCACATGAAAGTGTTATGCACCACGGTCAGAAAAATCAAAACCCCAACTCAATACGAGGGTTTTTTGTGTTTCTAGGGCTTGTGAGGGAAAGATTCAATGGTTTGTGTTTTTGATTCGTGTTATGTTATGATTTTTAATAAAATGGTGTTTTTCGAACGTCTAAGGGTGAGGTGGGTAACAGAGAGCAAACAGATTGAAGTTCAGGTAGGCAAAGTGTTAAGTTTTAAACCACGGGTAGGCAATCTGAAAACAAGTCAAACCACAGGTGGGTTTACTGTAATTTTCCCTTAAAAATATATTAAATGTAATTAGGTGGGGTAGGGTTAGGCGGATTTGTAAATCTCATGACCTGAACCCAACTTGACCCACTGTAAAAAATAATAATAATAATAATAAAAACCATAAGAGTTAAGTTGGGTCAAGTTGGTTTTGACAGGTTCGCTGCACACCCAAATCACTATTTTAGTTAAAAAAATGTATACAATGTACATTAGTACTTACCCATTAAAGTGATTCCAAAATGATGAAAAAAAAAAAAACAAACAAACAAACAAACAAACGAACGAACGAACCGTAGTATCATCATGTTATTGATGTGGAACTTAGCACATATATCAGCAACAACCCATAAACGTCTAGATCTAGAGTATGAGAGTCATCCCCTCCCCCCATTTCTTTATCTACTTCGCCTTTCTTCTAGCACTATGTGTTACAGAAAATGGGTATAAGCTGGGTTTGGTGTGGTGTTCTTCTTTACCTTGTTCTTTTTCTAATACATTTTCCCAACTTAGTGACAGCTCTGCCTCAGGATTATCTTAAAGCAAGCCCCTCTACTTCATCGACCAACCGTCTCTTTGCTCCTGATTCTGTTAAGTTTAGAGACGGATTAGCAGCTATGAAGCACGGGTGCGTTTTCATATTCGGGTGCATGTGTGGGTGCAGGACTCGGCAATTTTTGAAAAAGTATGGTGCGGGTGCGGCGATTAAAAAATTATTAAAATATTTTTATTTATATTTTCTATATATTTTTACTATTAAAATATTCTTAAAAAACTCATTACTATGCCTTGATTCACAAAACAAAGAAAAAAGAAGGCAAGAAACACAAAACAAAAAAGAAAACACAAAAGAAACAACAAATATTCAAAATAAAATTGAGGAAGGACAGATTTAGGATGTTTGGGCCTCATTCAAAGCCGATTTTGGCTGTTCCGGCATGATTCAAGGCCAATTTCGGCCGTTTCAGTCTCTGGCCGATATGACCCGATTCGGCCGATATGGCCTGATTCTAGCCGAATCGGCGTGAATTGAAGCTGAGTCTGCGCGAATTGACAAATCCATGAAAAAAAAAAAAAAAAAAAAAAAAAAAAGCTCAGATATGGCACCAACGTGTAGACATGGCAAAACGAGTGGGTCGGGTCAATTGGGTTGCGGGTCAAACGGGTCACGAGTTAAAAACGGGCCATTTTAAGTACGTTAAAAACGGGTTCGGGTCAATCGGGTTCGGGTCAGGTCGGGTTGACCCGTATTTTTCACATGAATTTTTTTTTAAAAAAAATTTATAAAGAAAACAACATGTATTTATCATTTGGAAAGTTATGCAACAAATTACTTGATGTAAAATGCATTTTTTTGAATTCACCACTTATATTAAGAATGAACTCAGTTAAACTTATTAATACTTATTCAATAATTTTAAAATTATACAAATCCTAACATTGCTATCTAAAACAAAATAATACAAAGATAAGTAAAACAAATACACAAGTTTTATTTCTACACAATATTAACATTCCAAAATATAAAACAAAAATACAAATGACTTATTGGATAACCCATTTGATAAAGAACAAAAACATATAAGAAATTTACAATTTTGAAAATTAATTTTATAATCTATTATCAATTGTGGTTGGCACTCTATTTCAATTGAGATATACATTAAAGTTTGATTGCTTACTTATTTATACATGGTCTCTTTTATGAATATCATATCATTGTTAAGCAATACACACACTAGGAAATATCATAATTTATTTTGAAAAGTCATTTATTTTGGACATAAATTGTTAAAAAAATAGGTCAAAGCATTCATAATTTATGCTAATTTGATACTTTGGCTTCACTATTTTCATACTTGTGAATGTTTCTCACATATGTTTACAATTTTAAATCTATGTTTTTAACTCTACTGTAACCAGATTATCTTAGCATGTACTTTACTATTTGATATTTAAAAATCTTTACTCATTACAGAATGCTCAACCATTTATCTTTCAATTAATTTGCATGCAGTTATGTATATGCATCAATTGTTTCCTTAAAGCTCACAACAAACAATTAAACCAATATTGTCTTAATTTTACTATTTTTTTTTTACCAAAAAAAAAAAGTTTTAAAAAAATGGTCGGGTTCGGGTTGGGTCTTGAGTCGGGTTGACCCGCAAAAAACACGGGTCGTGTCACAGGTCAAAAAATCGGGTTTGAGTTGGGTATTTTTTTGGTCAAGTTAGAAAATTCTGACCCGTTTTGCCATGTCTACCAACGTGCAGGCAGTTGTGTTGGATGCCGCACCCCACGTCGGACTCCGATGCGGCACCCTCCCAGCCACGTCCATGCTTCATAGATCAGCAGTAAGAATCATCCTTACGAGTGGATCCTCTGGCCTAGTATTTGCTTGTGGCTTTTGGGCAAACTTTGGGCGCAGGGCAGAAACTCACTAGTGAAGGAGGATTATTTGCACTCTCTGTCACTGATGTAGAGATATTATTTTCCTTCTATACTAATCCTCCAATAACCTATTACTCAGGTTCTTATTTTTCTCAAAGGCTTGAAAATGACACCCCAATTGGTTTAGAATTTTATAATGGAAGGTTAGTTTGGTATAGATATTCATATCTGTTTGAAGATGTTGACCGTCAGTTGCAGTATGTCATATTAGGGGCTGATGGACATTGAGAGTATGTGTGGAAAGAACAGAGTTCAGAATGGAAGGAAGTTGATTCTCTCAAAGAATATATTGATTACTGCGATCACCCAGTGGCATGTGGCAATTACGGTATTTGTAGAAATGCCCAGTGTAGTTGCCCTGTTCCTAAATCAATAAATGGGACAAACTATTTCAAGCGAACCAATGACAGTCTGCCTGACCGTGTGGGTGCTCCCTCGTTTCTCCCTTGTCTTATGGGGTTACCCAAAATCAATTTTTTTTAGAGGCCCAGAACGTCTCTTTTTTTAGTTCTTGAAGAGTGCTCCGATATAAATACGTGTACGACATACATTTGAAGGTGATACGTACTCAAATTTGAAATTTGTGAATTATTGAATTAGGTCATTGGTCAGAGTCGTCAGACACGGTCAAACCCTCATTGTGTTCCTCTTGCGTAACAGGTCTGTGTACCGCGTGAGAGGGGCGCAACGTGTCCCCTAGGCCAGAAAGTGAAGTAGTTTCACACCCAAGTCTCCCACTTGCACAAAGGTGTGGAAGTCAGCGAGTTCATGTGAAAGGGCACAATTATGGTGCCTCTGGACCATGAATACTTTCACCCAGCTCTTTCCCTCTATCTCCTAAATAAACTGGTCAAACTGCAAACACATAGGAATTCTAGATTACATGACTATGCAAGGTCAAGTATATAAAGACTCCTTTGGTAGAGGAGTTTGAGTAATGTTGTTTGTAGTTTTTGAAATACGTGTAAATAAAAAAGTGCATAGAAATGTGTATAATGTTGTTTAAAAACTAAAAATAAGTTGTTTAACAACTTTACCAAACGGGGCCTAAGTTACTTCCCGCATCTTCCCCTATTAATACATCTCTTCAAAAATAATAAAAATGGTCGGGTTAAAGGGTGTTTTTAAAAAATTTGTTAATTAGCTATTTTAAAAATGTTTTGATTTCTTTTTATAGAAAATATAGAAAGCTTTAATAAACATTGGTTACTTTTTTTTTTCAATAAAAAATTTCCGAAAATACTTTCTAAATTAATGCTTTTAGAAATCAATTCTTCTTAAAAAAAAAAGTAATAATAATAAAATCAATTAGTATCTTTTTAAGCTTTTAAGGTTGACCTGATCTTTTCTAAGTTTCTTGACACAAAACGTGGTTAACTCAAATCTTTCTTTACTTTTATATATAAATATATATATATATATATATATATATATATTGTTACAATGGTTGTGTTTTGTACATCTATATGTCAAACCTATTTTCTTTTTCCCCTCTCCAACATTGCTTGTGAAATAGTGGAGATAAATGAAAGTATGAAAAAAATATTTAATCAGTAAAAAATGACATGCTATCTAATGTTTTTTTAATTGAAATCATAATTTTAGTTAAAAAAATGTGTGTATGGTGTACATTAGTATTTATCATTAAAGTGATGAGAAATGTTATATCCACAATATTTTCACAACACTTTCATAACAAATCCTAAATAATAAGTTGTTACGGGTTGTTATTAGTGAGATAAAAAAATAATTTTAGCTGTAAGTTCAAATTATAACCAATAATAATTAACTACATATAATTTTTTCAAAAAAGATTGTGAGCATAATAATTCCGAAAAAAAAAAAAACGTTAATATCAACATGATATCGATGTGAAACTCAGCACATACATCAGCAACAACCCACACACGTCCATATCTGGAGTATCAGAGTCATCCCCTCCCCTCTTTCTTTATCTACTTTACCTTTCTTCTAGCACCTTGTGTTACAGACAATGGGTATAAGCTGGGTTTGGTGTGATGTTCTTCTTTACCTTTTTCTTTTTCTAATACCTTTTCCCAACTTAGTGACAGCTCTGCCTCAGGGTTATCTTAAAGCAAGCCCCTCTACTTCATGGACCAACAGTCTCTCTGCTCCCAATTCTGTCAAGTTCAGAGACGGATCAACAGTAAGAATCATCCTTACCAGTGGATCCTCTGGCCTAGAATTTGCTTGTGGCTTCTTATGTAATCAAACCTGCAAGGATTATCTCTTTGCCATTTTTTTTCTGTATATTGACAAAGTTGGCATGGGCAAGGTTCGCGAGGATGTTGGTCCACGGGTTGTATGGTCTGCTAACCAAAAGAATCCAGTCAGCATTAACGCGACTTTGCAGCTCAGTTCAGAAAGAGGGTTGGTATTGCAGGATGCTGACGGAACTATAGCTTGGTCAACAAACAGCAGCAGCAAATCTGTGGCTGGCATAAACATGACTGACACAGGCAGCCTCATACTCTTGTATGAAAATGACGAAGCAAGTTGGCAGTCTTTTGATCACCCAACCGACTCACTGGTTGTTGGGCAAACTTTGGGCGCAGGGCAGAATCTCACTAGTGAAGGAGGATTATTTGCACTCTCTGCCTCTGATGAAAGGATTTTATTTTCCTTCGATTCTAATCCTCCAATTACCTATTACTCAATTTATAGTATTTCTATAAGTTTTGACGAAAACACGACAAATAGTATTATATCTGGTAATTGGGGAAGCTTAGATTTCCAATTGTTCGAAAATGCTCTTCCATTGCAGTATGTCAGATTAGGGGCTGATGGACATTTGAGAGGGTATGCGTGGAAAGAACAGAGTTCAGAATGGAAGGAAGTTGATATTCTCAAAGAATATCTTGATTACTGCGATTACCCAATGGCATGTGGCAATTATGGTATTTGTAGAAACGCCCAGTGTAGTTGCCCGGTTCCTAAATCAATAAATGGGACAACCTATTTCAAGCTAACCAATGGCAGTCTGCCTGACCGTGGGTGCTCCCTAGTTACTCCTTTGTCTTGTGATGCTTCCCAAAATCAATTCTTTTTAGCTTGCCAGAACGTAACTTACTTAAGTTCTATTAGAGAGCTCCAATTTACAGATTTAGAGGGTTGTAAGAAGGCATGCTTAAAAGATTGTTCGTGCAAAGCTGCTATTTTACATTCCTATAGTCAGAATCCCTTTTTAGGGGATTGTCATTTACTATCGGGAATTTTATCACTGAAGAGCGGTGACAGAAACAGTAGTGGTGATCGTATTCTTGCCGCTTCCATATACATCAAAGTGCAGAATCTCCCAAGGGCAATTCCTTCCTCATGGGGAGAGAAAAGAAATCGGTTTGTAATAATATTGGGATCCAGCCTTGCATCTTTGTTTGGTCTGTTTCTTTTAATTGGAGTCTTTGTTCTTTTGTTTAGGAAGAATAATGATTCTGACGAAGCTGAGGAGTATTATTTAGATCATGTACCAGGAATGCCCACAAGATATTCATTTGAGGATTTGCAATCCATGACAAAGAATTTCAATAAGAAGCTCGGTGGAGGTGGGTTTGGCACAGTTTTTGAAGGGGCTCTAATTGACGGCACTAAAATTGCTGTGAAGCATCTTAATGGTATTAATCAAATCAAGAAATCATTTTTAGCTGAGGTTGAGACAATTGGCAGTATTCATCATTTCAACTTGGTAAGATTGATTGGGTTTTGTGCTCAAAGATCTCATAGACTTCTTGTTTACGAGTACGTGTCTAATGGGTCTTTGGATAAATGGATTTTCCACAAAAACCATGAGTTTAATTTGGATTGGCATAGGAGGAAGAAGATCATTCTTGACGTAGCAAAGGGACTCACCTATCTCCATGAAGATTGCAGTAAAAAGATTGCTCATTTAGATGTAAAACCTGAAAATATTCTCCTAGATGAGAATTTTAATGCAAAAGTTGCTGATTTTGGTTTGTCTAAATTGATTGATCGTGACCAGAGTCAAGTTGTAACAACCATGAGAGGAACTCCTGGCTATTTGGCTCCAGAATGGTTGAGCTCAGTAATTACAGAGAAAGTAGATGTGTATAGCTTTGGAGTAGTGTTGTTGGAAATGTTGTGTGGACGGAGACATTTTGATAGTTCTCAGCCTGAGGAAGCAATGCATTTGCAAGGACTTTTCATGGAAAAGTTACAGAAGAAGCAGTTGTTGGACCTGGTTGATAAGTACTGTGAAGATATGCAATTACATGGAGCAGAAGTTGTGGATATGATGAGGGTTGCTGCTTGGTGTTTGCAAAGAGATTATTCAAAGAGGCCTTCCATGTCAATGGTTGTTAAGGTCTTGGAGGGTGTCATGGATGTTGAAGAGAACATTGATTATAACTTCTACAATTCATCTATTCCAAACACAGGAGCAAGAGTCATGCATCCAGAAGTAAATGTTGGTGGTGCCACTACTTTATTGGATTCAGTTCTATCAGGACCACGATGACAATTTCCAAGAACTTTTATTTTTTTCGCATGAAGAATGAGGTAATCTCAGTTCTATAATAAGTTCCTTCCCGTAGTGATTGAATTTTCTAGTTTTCCAAATTGTTGTAGCAGCTTTGAATTCCTGCCTGGCAGTCGCCAGTACTTCTCAATCTGTAACATGTTTGTCACTCAATTTATTTGATGTTGCTAGATACCATATATTTGAAGGTGATATTTATGATTATTGAATAAATCTCTCATTTGCTATAATTTGTTTGTTTTTTAATTTTAATTTAAATAATCATTAGTTAAGTATATCTAACGTTCGCAAGTTCTGTAGTGTTTCGTTATCAGTTTTTAACTTCACCTGGCTCAAATTTATCTGGTTTGGATGAGCTTAGGATGATAGAGGTGTTCTTTTTGAGACTTTGGTTTGGATGGGGGCAAAAAAAATCTAGAATTTGTTTACATTCCACCGTTCTTGTAAGATTTACAATGTAGACTAAACAAATGGGTACAATTATGTACAATTTACATAAACATTAGATGTTAACCAATAATTTCCTTTCATGAAATTCGCACAGTGAGGGACCAGTCCTCTCTCAGACTACCCATACGCTGGGTAAAATTACATTTCAAAATCAAACCTTTTCATCAGGAGGCTGGAGGTCAAGCTCAAGACTAGTAAGTAGGCAATATGGTGTAGTCTTCACGTCAGAATTTGAATACAAGACTAATCAAGCAGAGAGGATCATGTTTAATACCTCATTCCCTTGTAGTTTCCCTCCTGCACAAACGTGTGGACTGGTCTGTAGAGCCATGTAGACCGTGTGAGAGGGGCATAAAATCTCATTGGATCTTCACCTTTATTTCTTAAATAAACTGGTCAAACTTTAGACACAATGGAATCCTATATTATATGACTATGCAAGGTCAATTACATATACATTATACATTCTTTACTTTCCCTTAGTTATATAGTTTCTTCCACTATCAACACGTGCCATTGGAAATCATGGTTACCTTTGAAGTTTAACTTACTCTCTATTACGTAAGTTTGAATTGACACTAAACCATGGTATGATAGCATCGTCTTCAAATCAATGGGATGAAATTAACTACTATATCCATGTTGATAGAAAAAAAAAATTAAATAAATAAATAATTCCTTGCGGGAAACTAAGGAAGTATATTCAAATTGAATCTATTAGGTATAATTGTGTAAGCCTTACAATTTGGAATGTTCTTCTTATACGCTAATTTTCCTGTCTATTTGGCATTTAAACTCAACTAATTTGTTCAATATACAACATCTCTTTTCCTTATTTTTTTTTTTTTTCGTATTTTGTAGAATAAATCTTTTTACAATAATCCGCGGAAGGAAACTGTTAGGTTCTAAAGATTTAGGAACTAATGTATTTAGAACTCTAATGTGTATTGTTGGCAAACCATGATCAAAACAGGTTGTTTAGTCGTGTTTAGACTTGCTCAAAGTTGTGTCTTTTATGTAAAGTTGGAATCGAGCTGTTGTAGAAGTATTAGTGCATTTCGGCCTGGCTTGATCGATCGAATAACAGGCTCGATCGATCGAATCTCGGGCAGAATGTTTTTTCTGTAGAATTCCAACTCAGCCCTAGTTCATTAAAATGTTTAGGGTTTATGTTTTTGCCCTAGGTATATAAGGCAAACCCTAGCCACGTTTTATGTGTTGTTCATATTACTGTTTGTGTGAATCTCTTGTGAGATATGTGAGAAGCTTTCCTTTACACAAGCTTAAGATTATCAAGAAGGAGATTCGTTCAAGAACTTGATGATCATTTAGTTGCTGCCATAAGAACTTAAAGAAACACAAGCAGATGTGCTTGTACTTGCTGGAGAATCCAAAGAAAGAAGGAGTCCGTGGTCTCGGAGCTTACACGAGGTCGTGTCAGTAAGTTTCTACTGGTGGGTAACAATAGGATGTTAGTAGTCTAAGTCGCTATTGTAAAACTTCGATTCTTTCATAGTGGATTCAGGTTTACCTTGAGGATAGTTAGGTTAAATGCTCCCCAGGTTTTTACCGGTGTGGTTTCCTAGGTCATCATATCATTTTATTCTTTATATTTCCGCTGCTATGCATGATATGATTGTTTGATTGTGATAGTCTAGATCTGGAATTTGGACTAAGTAATAACTTGGCTAATTAATTAGGTTAGTCCAATTGTGTTTTAAGGGGTCTAAAAAACAAACAAGTGGTATCAGAGCAGGTAGCTCTCTTGTTGTTGATCGTTTGATCTCTGAGCTGATCCTTGACCCCTGTTGTCACGGAACACGGACGCTCTCTTGTTATTCCTCCTCACTTTAATGGAAATAATTATGCTTATTGGAAAGTAAGGATGAAAGCATTTCTGAAATCCATTGATGAGAGGGTCTAGAACTCCGTTGAGTACAGATGGGAGAAGTCCACTACTCCTGTTAGTGAGTGGGAAACTTCTCAGAAAGAATCAGCAGCCTTCAATAGCAAAGCTATGAATGCAATCTTTAATGCTGTTTCTATGGAGAAATTTAAGAGAATCTCTAATGTTGAGGTTGCTCATACTGCTTGGAATATCCTCCAGACTATGAACGAAGGCACAAAGGCTGTCAAAATCAATAAGTTACAGCAATTAACTACTAGATTTGAAAGCATTAGGATGTCTGATGATGAATCTTTTGATGAATTCTATGCTAAGTTTAATGACATTGTTAATTCTGCTTACAACTTGGGTGAAATATATGATCAACCTAAAATTGTTAGGAAGATTCTCAGATCTTTGACTGAAGATTTTAGACCCAAAGTGACTGTCATCACTGAGAGCAAGGATGTGGACTCCATCCCTATGGATGAATTTGTAGGATCTCTTCAATCATATGAGTTGGACCTACCTAAGACTAGCAAATCCAAATCAATGGCTCTTAAGTTAGTTGATGATGTTGATGTTGGTGGATTTGATGATGAGCTCTTTGCTATAGAGATTGTTTACCTTGCCAAGAACTTTAGGAATTTCCTTAGAAACAACAACAGAAGGGTAAGAGATAAGAACACTGCTGAACCTAGAAACTTTAGGAAGAATGATCCCACTAAGGTTAACAACACTGATAAACCTAGAGAAAAAGTAGGTCAATCTTCTAATAATTCTATGGGTCCTCAGTGTTTTGGATGTCAAGGGTATGGTCACATGAAATCTGAATTTCCTACTTACTTGAAGTCTAAGGGTAAGGCTATGGCTGTAACCCTTAGTGATGGTGAAGTTTTTGATGATGAGTCTGGTTGTGACGAGGATGAAAACTTCATTGCTTTCACTGCTACTGCTGTAGTCAATGAAAGTGTATCTGCTGAAGAGATCCCTTTTGATGGGGAACTCTCTGAGGATGCAGATCTTCAAGAAGCCTACAATAAACTTTGCAAAGTTGCTGCAAAGGATGCTATGAACGTTGAATTAGGCTTGAAGAAAATTGCATCTCTTGAGCTTGATAAGAAAAATTTGCTTGTTAAATTGTTTGATGCTACTGAACTTTTGAATAATGTTAAGACTGAGAACATGCTTTTGCTTGAAAAAGTTAAGAATTTGGAACATGAGCTTTCTGTTGCTAGAGAACAAACTAATAGGCCTGCTAGTTCCAAACTTGATCATATGCTTAATGTTTAAAAGTCTTCTTCTGACAAAACTGGTTTAGGTTTTGTAGAAAGCATAAATGTGTCTGCACCAAATTCCATTATTTTTGTTCCTTCGTTTTCTGAACCCCCTGTGAGTGAGGTTGGGAGTGAGGTTGTCAAACCCTTAGATGTTACACCTCCTAGGAAGATTAGGGTTGAACTGAAAGAGTCTAAACCTAAGCAGTCTACCCTTTCTAAGGACAAGTCACATGATAAGACTGCATGGGTTTGTCATTTTTGTGGAAAGTGTGGACACATTCGTCCAAACTGTTACAAGCTGCAAGCTGCTAAGAGAGCAAACAAACCAAAAGTACCTGTGCCTCAAGCACAAGATCCTATGGTATTCATTGGTGAATTGGTAAAGACTCTAAACCTTTATTCCAATCTTGGAGTTGGAAATCATTCCCATGTGAATAAGAACTCCAATGCTCGTGGTGCATCTAAAAAGTTTTGGATGCAAAAGGCTCAATCTAATTGAGTTCTTCTAACATAGTCCTTGTGCTTCATTGCTATATTCTTTGTGACCTTTGTGTTTTTGTTTTTTTTTGTTTTCGTTGTTTTTAGGATTTGCATTGCATAACATTCATGCATTTCATTCTAGGTTGTTTATATATATATATATATATATATATATATATATATATATATATAAAAGGAGGAAGAAAAAGGAAACAAGTTGTGTTTTGCACTATTTTCTTGGTTTTTGAAAACAAGGTTGGTCAATTTATTTTCACATAACACGTCTTTTGTACCTTATTTAGCTTTGATGGGCTTATTTATTGCACTTTACTAGTTGAAACTTTGTAGTGCATGTTGTGTGGGAAAGATGTTTTTGGTTTTGATCACTTTGTCTTGATCTTGAAGTCACATGTCTTTGACTGTCGAACTTGAACCTTTTGAGAAATGCATAAATATCCATCTCATCACTGATCACTAGCCAATCATGAACACCTTAGTGCATATCGTAAGATTTTGTACTCAAGAAAGTATAGCACATGCACAAAAAAATCATAAGGTGTAGCCTCGGTTTAAATGCTAAAATTGGTGTGTACATTATTGGACTTAAAGCTAAATCAAATAAATGTTAAAATTGGTGTGTACATTATCATGGAATTTTTTAATAAGTTTCTAAACAATTAAAATTTGTGTGTACAATATGAGGCAAAATCAAGAAACTTACATGATTGCAAGCTTATGTTCTAAGAGATGTGGGAGTTATATGATGTAACTCTTTAGGTGATAGTATCTTTCAAATTCTATGTGATGAATTTTGTAAACTTTGTGTTTGATTGCTATTCATATATCACCTCACATGTATCTCAAGTTTTTGCTAGTTGCACACACTACACAAGTTACTCTTTGCTAAACATTGTACATGTTATTGTGTGTATTTTTGGTCTGACCAACTAAGTTTGAAAATACTTTGAGTTTTATGCAAAACATATTTGATGCTTGAGAATTTAAGGAGATTGTTTTGAAAATCTTCATTTTGGGAAAACTGGGTTTAAAACTTGTGTTTTTGAAAAGCATTTCATCTCATACTCGTGCATTTTATTTATAAAATTCAATGCTTTGAGGAGTTTCTTGCAAAACTGCTTTGTTTTTTTTTTTTTTTTAAATTTTGTTTTTCCAGAATTTCAATCGATTGAGGCTGTATTTTGATCAATCAAAATTGTGATTAAAAATTTAGGTGAGCCTCTGTTTGTTTCGATCGATCGAACCTAACATTTCGATCAATCGAAAATCGTATGGGAAGTTTTTTAAAAACTGATTTTCAGTTGAGTCAAACACTTTTTCAAAAAGTTCTTTATCTTTTCTCTCTCCATACGACTCGGTCAAGGAAAAATCTCAAATTTTTGTCGTTTTTGTCCATTCTTTTTGCAAGGTTTTCCTCTCCCAAGGCCGGTAAGACCTTTATACCCTTCATTTTGCATTTATTTTCATGTTTTCATGGATAAACTCATGCAATTTGTTGGGATTTTCGGACCTATGCAAAATTGGGGTTTTTGATGATTCAAGTCTTCTTTTCTGAAATTGATCATTGGGTTTTGTTCCTATAATGTTATAAACATGATCTATGATGTTTAATTTGATCAATTTGGTGTTTTGTGAGAAATTGGAAATTCTAGGGCTTGTATTTACCCGATTTGGGGATTTTGTTTAAATTGAGTTTAATTGATGAAATTGGCTTGTTGAATTGATGTAATTGATCATTATATACTGTATTCTACCTTGTGTGATAATCAATTGGTCAATTTTTTACAAATTGAACAAGTGGTTTTACATTTTTTGGGATTTTTTGTTAGAAACTCTATGCTCAAGCCAGTTTTGTGAATTTGAACTTACTTTGAACTTAATTTCACTGCATTAGAGCATGCATCATGATATTTAACTGTTCATGCATCATATAGATTTTTGTTCTATATTTTTTTGCTAACTTGCAGTTTGCCCTTTGTTTTTTTGTTTTCTTGTTTTGTTTCTTTTTTGTGTCCTTGTCCTTATCCTAGCACCATGCCTAGGAAGACTAGAGCTCATAGGACACCCTCCACTTCTTCTGAGTCTCCCTCTAGGTGTGAGTTGTTTCAGAATGACAAAAGCAGAGAGGTTTATGAGAAACTGAATTGTAAGAGAAAGATTTGAGTTGAGCGATTAGTTGTGTTAGATGAGGCTGATCCTGCCATTAGAGCAAACTTTGAGAGTAGAGGCTGGTTGTCTTTGTTGGAGGTAGATCATCCACCCCCGACCGCCCTAATTAGAGAGTTCTACTCGAATCTCTCTTGCCACATCTATGATTCCAACACCCTTGTTAGGAGTTGGATATGAGGTGTTGAGTTCACCATTACCCCTAGGATAGTGGCTGAAGCTCTTGGGGTTCCGGTCGTTAGGCAGCCTGTCCATTCTTATGAGGAGTCTCCACCCTTTGATGCCGTCATGTCTTACATCACTGGGTCTTCTATACAGTGGGGTTCTGATCCTCGTATCATGTCTGCTGAGCTTACTGAGACTTCCTATCTTTTCTTTAGGATAGCGTGTCATTCTTTGTGGCCTATTTCTCATCACCACACCATCCCTCTTGAGCGATGTGTGTTTTTGTACGCCTTTGTTTCTGGTGCGTCCATTAGTTTTCCTCATCTGTTTCTTCGTTCTTTGAACGAAGTTCATAGGAGTTCTGCTGCCACTCATGCTCTTATTCATCCTATTTTCATTCATAGGATTTTGTTGTTTCTCGGGTTAGTTGATTTCCCTGCTGGTGAGCCTGTACATGTTATAGCTCCCATCGGTGCCACCTTCCTTAGGCAGAGGGCTGCTCACTTGAAAGTTGGCTCTACGCGTCCTAGAGGTGAGTCTTCTGGTGCTGTACCCCCTCCTCCTTCTTCTACAGGTGCTGATACGGCTGAGGCGTCTGGTGCTACTGCTACTGATGCTGATGTTCCTCCATTGACTACTTCGGATGATTCAGACATTCGACATATGTTGGATCATGTCTTAACCGTTCAGGTGGCTCATGGACAGATTTTGGTGGACGTGCTCGATGAGATCCGTGCCTTACGAGCAGAGTTGGCACAGTTTCGACGACCCTCACCGCCACCTCCTTTTGATGATGGAGTTTGATTGCCCTTTGGCATTCCGTCACAAAAAGGGGGAGTTCTTTAGGATTTGAAGCTCTTGTAGAGTTTTTGTTTTCAGGGGGAGAGTTTTTTTTTTTAATTATTGGAGCTATTAGATTGTATCTAGGTACTTCATTTTGTATTTACCTTTTTGGGGCTCTTGATGTATTTTTGTTGGGCTATTCATGTTAGGGGGAGATACGTTTATGGTTTCATATGTTTCTTGTTTCACTGCTTATTGATGTATATTTATGAGTTATTCATTGATATATGTCTTTATTTTGTGTTGTGTGAAATCAAGAATTTATTTTGTTTACTTGTATTTTCCACACATGCAGTTATGCATTTTGTTTAAGTGTTTCAGGAAATATACAGGTTTATTCAATTGAATTGCTGTCTACACTTGCAATTGATGGATAGTAGTTAGGATTGGATTTGTTATAATGAGCATTTTTTTGTAAAGGGCTTTTCTTTGTAAACTTTGAGCTTTTAGTTGTGTTTTGTCACAGATTGCCAAAGGGGGAGTTTGTTAGGTTCTAAAGATCTAGGAACTAATGTATTTAGAACTCTAATGTGTATTGTTGGCAAACCATGATCAAAACAGGTTGTTTAGTCGTGTTTAGACTTGCTCAAAGTTGTGTCTTTTATGTAAAGTTAGAATCGAGCTGTTGTAGAAGTATTAGTGCATTTCGGCCTGGCTCGATTGATCGAATCTCAGGCATAATGTTTTTTCTGCAGAATTCCAACTCAGCTCTAGTTCATTAAAATGTTTAGGGTTTATGTTTTTGCCCTAGGTATATAAGGGAAACCCTAGCCACATTTTATGTGTTGCTCATATTGCTGTTTGTGTGAATCTCTTGTGAGATCTGTGAGGAGTTTTCCTTTACACAAGCTTAGGATTATCAAGAAGGAGATTCGTTCAAGAACTTGATGATCATTTAGTTGCTGCCATAAGAACTTAAAGAAACACAAGCGGATGTGCTTGTACTTGCTGGAGAATCCAAAGAAAGAAGGAGTCCGTGGTCTCGGAACTTGCACGTGGTCGTGTCAGTAAGTTTCTACTGGTGGGTAGTAATAGGATGTTAGTGGTTTAAGTCGCTATTGTAAAACTTCGATTCTTTCAAAATGGATTCAAGTTTACCTTGAGGATAGCTAGGTTAAATCCTCCTCAAGTTTTTATCGGTGTGGTTCCTGGGTCATCATATCATTGTGTTCTTTATATTTCCGCTGCTATGTATGATATGATTGTTTGATTGTGATAACCTAGATTTGGAATTTGGACTAAGTAATAACTTGGCTAATTAACTAGGTTAATTCAATTGTATTTTAAGGGGTCTAAAAAACAAACAGAAGCACTTGGTGGCCTTTTAACGGTTTAACCTCACATTAGCAGAGGACAAAAGGCACTAATTAATCTTGCTAGAATATGAGCCTCTGTCACTGTGCTTGCATTAATACGAGACACCATGCTTAATCACCTATTAAATGTCAAATCAACATAGAGAGTAGCCGCAACTATTTAAAAAGCATTAGACACTTACAAGGTGACTAATGTCTATGTAATTGTTCTTATGTAGGTACAACATCGCTTCAGTAAATTTCCAGGTTTTTGTTGTATCTTTTAGCAATTTACTTCTTTACACAGATTTCAGCTACTTGCTTCATTACGCAATCTTGCATATAAGTTGAGAAGTCCCACAGCTTTTGTGAAGGAAATTGCATTAGTATACTTACTAGTCTCCGTTTGAGATGACTCACACACATTATTTTGCTAATCTAAAAATTGTCTGCATAAAACCTTGTCTTCAAAATTAGCCCCATCAAACTACCTTTAGCAAGACTGCTGATGAGCACTGACTTGTTCAAACTTCAAACTTGGGGGAAATGTTTGAGTATCAATCAAAGATACCTCTTTTATGGAACACTTCTGTAGATGCCTAGAACTGGCAGCCTCAACAAAAGTCTTTTAATCAATTATAACATTTATATTTTATTATTACACTATTTTTAGGCACACAATATATGACTTTCTCTACAACATAATGTATATTTTTTCTTTGAAACTTCCTAATAATGCATACAATCAGTCGCCTGTCTTCAAATTATGTCCAATAATATATATATATATATATTTATATATATTAAAGTATACATTAGGAGACCTTATTTTATCTTAATGAAGTTCAATATTAATCCTAAATAATGTTGGAGACAAAATTGTTCATATTTATATTTTTTTTCTACAACCATTGTCATCATCTGATGTGATTGGAACAAAATCACTTTATCGGCAGTGGCGGCGCCACGTTTGGTTCAGGGTGTTCCCAAGAACACCCTGACTTGAAAAAAAAAAAATTATATATAATAATTTAAAATTTTTTCTTTATCTACCCTTAAAAAAAATTAGGAACACCCTCAAACTTTTTTTTATGCCAAACAAATTTTGAAATAAAATCTAAAAAAAAAAAAAAAATGTAACAAAGAATCTGAAAAAAAAAAAAAAAAATTGTAACAGAGAATATGTGAGAAAATGATTATGAAATAAGAAATATCTCTTAATTTGGGTGAGGAGCCAAACTAGGCTTTGGAGGAAACAGAGAAAGAGAGGAAACTGCAGCTCAGCCATTGCTTCTTCTTCAGAGTGAGAGAAAGAGATTTGAGCAATTTGTTTGGACTTTTTAGATAAGGAAATGAGAGGACAATCTTTTTAAAAAGTTTGGTATAAATGTGGGTGGATATCCTTTGGCCACGTTGATGGTTAGGTGGGAGAGGCAGACCACTTTACTTTTTTTTCCTTTTTTTTTTTTTCCTTTTTTGATGAGAAATACATTTGTGATATGGCTTACGTGGGTTTGAGTGGTCAATCAAAGGCAAAGGCAAAGAATCTGGAGTAATTCTTAGGTATTCTCGGAGTACAGAGGATGGTGCTTCTTCCTCTCACATTTATGGTAGGGTCTGCTCATTAAATTCATGGTAGGGTCCACCACAAATGTGAGAGGAGGGAGCACCATTTCACTATACTCCAAGACTACCTAAGAATTTTCCAGAATCTGAATTATTTGCACTTTGTACACCGATAAGGTTATTGCAATATTCAAAGACAAGCATAAAATATTTTTATAATAAATACAATATTTTTAGAAGAAATATTTAGATGTGAAATCATATTAACATAGATAAATATTTTTAAATTAAATAATGGTTTTGTTAAAAATACTGAAAATTATATATGACTATAAAACTTTAAAACCATAACCTTTTTTTTTTTTGGTAGTTTGTTTAGGTTAACTTCTTTTTCTTCCTCTAAAAAAATGATAATTTATTTTTCTTTTAATTTGAGTTAAATTTAACATGAAAATACTTCTAAAATTTTATATCTTTTTTTTAGTAAATATCAGTAGCTATATTCTTATTTATTCAATTTTATTATTTTTTATAATTATTTATTTATTAATTAAATTATTTATAACGTCACTGGTTTGACCACCGATCGGACCCCGGTCCGACCAGAAAACCAGTAACTAGTAACCAGTAACCAGTCCCTTTTCTGATTCTTTCACCATATCAGTTTTTAAAACCATGGTGGGGGGTGGATGGGGGCATGGGGCCAGGGTGGGATATTTGAATTGGGGGAAGTAAATACACATGGGGTGTGTGCTAGTGGAACAATAAACAATAATTTAATTAACCAATAATTAATGGGAGGAAGCAACTAATAAACAATAATTAATAATTTAATTAACCAATACATTATAAAAGACAAACAAATTAAATTATGTTATGCTAAACAACAATTAATAATTTTATAATTAATGAAATAACAATATAACAAATTATAATTTATAAAAGACAAACAAATTAATGAAACAACTAAACAACAATAATTAATAATTTTATTAATATTTCAAATGAATTTATAGTTTATTGTTTATTCTTTTGCTAGAATTATGGACAAATATTTGATAAGAAAACCACGTACCCAAGGAACACCCTGGAAAAAATTCCTGGAGCCGCCACTGTTTATCGGGTTCTATGTTATGAAAAACAAGGTACAAAATGTTGTGCACCTGACATATCTTTGTAGCATTATTTCATTCCAATTGACATTGGACAGTGGACTCTTGTGATATCTTTATCTTGAGCTCATTTGCTCTCCTTCAGCATCATCTCGCATCATAGATAGCAATGGCTGTCAGCTTAAATCTTCACATCCTTGGTCTTTTGCTTTCTTCTTCACTTCTAATTAATGCCCAGATTGTTGAGATTCTAGTTGCCAATCTATCCACAACATGGATCAATAGCCCATTAGACAGCCTAAATAGTTCAAATTGGGATGGTCTGAGGACCGTCCTTCTCAGGGGAAGCTTTGGACCTCGCTTTGTCTATGGCTTCCTCTGCCAATTCCGGAATGGTACTTGCTGTTTTAGTGTCTCTATATTCCAAACCTGCACAGGTGTCAACCCTCCATTCATAGAATTCCTAAAAGCAGTGTGGACTGCGAACAGGAACACACCTGTCAAAATTAATGCGACACTGCAACTCTCTCAAGAAGGAGACTTGATCCTAAGAGATGCTGATGGCACTTATGTTTGGTCTACAAATACAACCGGTATGCCTATTTCAGGTTTAAACTTAACTGAGGAGGGAAACCTCGTGCTCTTTAGCAGAAACAATGCTGTGGTCTAGCAGTCTTTTGATCATCCAACAGATTCTTTACTTCTTGGGCAGAGGATGATGTCTGGCCAGAAACTAATAGCAACTGAATCAGCATCGAATTTGATTGAAGGTCTGTTATCTCTTGCTTATAAAAATGAAGGTTTGGTTGCCTATGTTGATTCCAATCCCCCCCAAATCTATTGTAAATCCTTAAGTATTGTAAACAATGCTATATATATGAATGGAAGTTTTGCAGAGTTTAATTTTGCTCCCGTATCTTCAGCTCAATTCATAAGGTTTGATTCTGATGGGCATTTGAGGGTTTATGAGTGGGGAGGGTCAAGTTGAAAACAGGTTTCTGATCTACTTCTTTATTTAGGAGCATGTGGCTATCCATTTGTTTGTGGAAATTATGGTATATGTTCAAATGGGCAGTGCAGTTGTCCTGGAGTTGATGATGCAACAAATTTGTTCAGACAAGTCGATGGTAGGCAACCCAATCTTGGGTGTACAGCGATAACACCCATTTCTTGCAATTCTTCTATGTCCTAGAGCTTTCTCGAGGTCAAGGACCTCTATTACTTTGCTTATAGATTCAGCATTGACATTAACAATACAAATTTGGAGACTTGCAAACAGGCATGTTTGAAGAACTGTTCATGCAAACTCGCTCTATTTCGATATAGATTGAATGCATCAAGTGGTGATTGCATTTTATTGTCTGATGTGTTTTCGATCATCAACAATGAACAAAAGTATTTGTGAAGTTATGATTTACAACTATTTTGTATTGGCTTCAATTTCGTGCCAAATTTGATTGTAATTATGTTCAATCTTATGTACCCTGTATTTCATGTGGGATTTATTTGTAAGGGTTGTGTATGTGAGAGAGAGTGTGAAGACTCAAGGCAAAGTGCAGAGCAAAGAAGATTTCGTGGGTAGCTCACTAGAAGCCTTCCCGTGAAGTGAAGCATGTGATCAGCACATGATTGGAATGCGAAGAGTCATGACAGATGGTGACAGCTGGTTTTCGCGAGTGTCTCACGGGTAAGGCCTTCTCGCGAGATACCCGCAAAACATTCTATTTTGCCAATTTGTCATATCTAATACACTCTATCCCTAACCACACTATATATACCCACATTACCCATAGATGTTGAGGTGTGCTTTTCAGAGAGAAAACCCTAGCCACAACCCTTGAGAGTTAGAGATTGTTATACCCACAATTCTCTACATAATCCATTGTGGTTTTCCTCAACTCCTACCTCTCCATTTCCAAATCTTTGAGAGGTTGATAGCCCAAATACTTACCACACCCATTTTGAGTGTCAAGTGAGGTTTTGGTGCAGCTGAGAAGCATTGGAAGAAGCCAAGCTTTGGCGGATGCAATCGGGCGTATTGCGGGATCTAGAAACCTAGACAAGACACGGTTTCTAGAAGCCTTGTTGGAGTAGGAGCTTGGAGGGCTTAGGTGCATTGGGTAGATTAGGCTTGGAGGCTCTCTTGCTATTCATACATCCCAACTGATTGTCTAGTGGATCGATTTACCGCTTAGAAAGTGGCAGAGAGGTTTTACGCTGAGTACTTCGGTTTCCTCTTCGATAACACATCGCCGTGTTATCTTGTGTTTGCATTTTTCTTCCCTACTCTTTTAGCTTTCATTTTACTATTGTGATTTGATGAATATGGCTTAGAGTAGTTTTATTGTTTGTTCACTCGCATTTACTCTATTCCGTACTTAGTTTAAGTAAGAGTAAAATCAATCGAGCCGTAATCTTTAATTTGGGGGTCTAAACAGCTCTTGTGTTTTAATACAAATTTGAGCTTTCAGTATTATTACTATAACACTTCTGCATTATTTAAAGTGCAAAACACTACAAAGGATTCCTCAACCATTTCTCCCAAAAATAGAACAAATCAAGTTGCAATCATAGTGGGATCAACTCTAGGAGCTGTCTTTGGTGTCTCACTGACAGTCGGCATCTTCTTCTTTCTTTGATTTACAAAGAAATTGAGGAAGATTATCTTGACCAATTATTGGGGATGCCTACTAGATACTCTTATGAGGACTTGAAAAGTGCAACTGAGAATTTTAGCAGCAAGCTGGGGGAAGGAGGATTTGGTGCAGTCTTTCAAGGGACCCTACCAAGTGGCATAAAAGTAGTTGTGAAATGTCTTATTGGTTTTGGTCAAGAGAAGAAGTCATTTTTTGCAGAAGTTGAGTCCATAGGCAGCATTCATCATGTCCATTTGGTAAGATTAATTGGATTCTAAACTGAAACATCACACAAGCTATTAGTTTATGAGTACATGTGCAATGGATCCCTAGATAAATGGATCTTCCACAGAGCCCAAGAGCCTCCTCTTGATTGGCAAACCAGAAGGAACATTGTCCTCAACTTAGTCAAGGCACTAGCCTATCTTCATGAAGAATGCAGGCAAAAAATAATTCACTTAGATATCAAGCCCCAAAACATCCTTTTAGATGAAAATTTGAATGCAAAAGTTTTAGATTTTGGGCTGTCAAAGTTAATTGAGAAGGACCAGAGCCAAGTTGTAACAACCATGCGAGGAACACCAGGCTATATGGCTCCTGAGTGGTTGAACTCAGGAATCACTGAAAAGGTAGATGTGTATAGCTTTGGTGTTGTGGTCATAGAAGTATGTTGTGGGGGCAAAAACATGGACTTGTCTCAGCCAGAGGAGGATATGCACTTATTAAGCCTTTTCAAGAGAAAAGTAGAGGAAGGACAGAGGAAATGAATATGTTAAGGGTCGCTGCCTGGTGTCTGCAAAGTCTTTTTATTAGGAGGCCTTCTATGTCAATAGTTGTTAAGGTATTGGAAGGTGTGATGCATGTGGAAGATAACTTGGATTATAACTTTTCAAGTCCACCAGCATTGAGAGAAAAAACAGCAGCTGTTCATAATGAGGGGGCTGTTGAGGCTGCAACTCCATTACTGCTAGAGGAATTATCAGGACCGAGATAAAGCAAAAGGGTTCTATAAGTAATTCATGAATGACTTATGTAATTCTGGATGTAATTGTGATTGTGCCGATATGCCTTTTCTCTTTGTTTGGGCTGATTTATTTTTCTTTATTTTTTGTTTTCTTCTTCTTGTTTTTCAAACTACAAATTATCCTCTTATATGATCATTTCACCTTCATCACGTTCATCAATGGACAAGTTTTCTTTCTTCTTTCTAGTTAAATATCAGTTATCCATATTCCATATGCTACTTGGTTCAATAGTCAAGGCACATGCTACAAACTATGCATAAGACATGACAAAATAAATAAGTTTAAATTCTATAAGGGGACTTTAGTTTTCTCTGTCGCTAGTGAAGGTTGGGCTCCCTAAGCTCTCCTAGGCTGTAGAACCGCTGTCCTTCTTCGAAGGTGCTGTTATGTACCTTAGGGTAACAACGATACACTAAGGTTTTGTTGTAGGATTTTCTTCTTCGGGGTTTAAGGAAACACTCATCATCTCTTGCACCATGGAAGATCTCACTATACAGTGGAATGGGCTCTCTCTTTCGCACAGGGAAGGACCTAAGTTCCGGCTACATTCAGACTTGGCTTCTGCTGAATATACTATTGCTGCAAAATTCTTGACGAAGCGAGCCTTAAACACTGATGCAATTATAGCAACTTTCAAGCCATTATGGCGATCTAAAAACGGCTTCAGGGTGAAAAACCTTGGTAACCATGTTATCTTATTCACTTTTGACAATGAAGAGAAGGTGGATACGATTATGGCTAACAAGTCGTGGAGTTTTGACAAGCATCTTATGGTCCTACAACGATATGGTAAGGACACAATTGCTGAGGAACTCTCATTTAATCTTACTTATTTTTGGGTGTAGGTACATGGCATTCCTTTAGGATATATGAACCCGACTGTGGCGGCAAGACTTTGTGAAATTATTGGGAATGTTATCTGCCATCCAAAAATGCCCATTGAAGATGGTGGTGGTTTCATGAGAATGCGGGTTCTTATTGATATATCTCAACCCTTATGTCGTGGAAGGGTTATTTGCCTCGGGGATGAAAAAGAACTATGGGTTTCCTTCAAATATGAGCGGCTGCCCAATCTTTGTTATTGGTGTGGGTGTCTAACACATAATGACCGTGATTGTGAGTTGTGGTTAGACAATGAAGGTACTCTCGAGGAAACAGATAAGCGGTATGGTCCAATGATTACAGTACCAGGTTTCTACGTTAAAAATAAGAGCATACCAAAAGAAGGGAAATCCGTTGGCTTCTCACGGCTGCCACCAGCAACAGACGTGCCACAACGTGCACAAGGAGCTTCGAAGCCTAATCAGGAAAATGCTGAAACGGTGGAAGCAATAAATTCAATTTCAAAAATTTCTTTCCTTGCACAGAATGGTCGGGCTGGCCATGATCAATCAAATTCGGATTTGGCGCAATCACAAGTCAGCATGGAAACGTTAGAGAAACAAATTGAAGAAATAGATCGAGAATTACGTAAGTTTGACTTACCTGTGCATGAAGATCACGAGCAAAGGAAACTGAAAATACTTCCCTACAATACACCACCCCTCAACCAAAAATAACCTCCCATAGCCCTGCCTTTACTCCCCATCCATCCCAAAACTCTAATTACACAACTGAATCCCATCAAAATCCTAACCCAACCCCACCATCCATCCATACTCCCAACACGGTCCCACCACCCCTTAATACTTCTGACACTACCAAATAAAACCCGACCCCACCACCCCTCAATACTCCCAAAACACCCAAAAATAACCCTGTTTTTCCCATACCAGACGTAATCCATGCAAACACCCACCCTATAATCACACGTACCCCCTTTCCCTCCCAAATTCCTAACCAATTTTCTACACCTTAACAACTTCCAAACCCAACTTCACCACCCCACCATACCTCCAAAAATACCTCTGTTTCTTCCTCAATAAACAGAGCACCTAATGACACCCCTTCCACTATCACACATACCCCCATTCCTTCCCAAATTCCTAACCAGCTTACTACACCTCAACAATTTCCAAACCCAACTTCACCACCCCACCATACCTCCAAAAATACATATGTTTCCTCCTCAATAAACAGAGCACCAAATGACACCCCTCCCTTGGCCTCTTGGAAACGTATCCTAAGACAGGTAACACAAGAAGCTCTGATTAAGACTGAACCACTAGGGCAGAAACGTGCAGCTCCTCATCATGCACATCAATCTGAGTTACCAAGTAAGAAATATCTGGTTTCTCAAATTGATAATGAAAACATCTTGATAGTGGCGGAGGTTAGTTCCCAGCCCTGCCAAGAGCAATGAGTCTACTAGTTTGGAATTGTCGTGGACTTGGGAAAATACGTACAGAAGATCAGCTTGCAGATTTGGTGCGGGCAAAAGATCCCTCGGTCATGTTCATTGCTGAAACATGGGCCGATAAAGCAAGGCTAGAGACAGTTCAGAGAAAAATTCAATTCAAGAACATGTTTGAATCACCAAGAAGAGATAAGACGGGCGAACTGGCCTTATTTTGGAAGGAAGATTTTCCACTAGACATTGAAACTTTTTCCCCGAATCATATTGATACCACAATCAACAAAAATCAGACTAATGAATGGCAATTTATGGGCTTTTATGGAGAACCGGCTACACAAAAAAGACACGAATCTTAGGCCAAACTATGACAGCTGAAAAATAGGAGAGTTTCACCATGGTTGTGTGCTAGAGATTTCAATGAAATTACCCGGCAATCTGAAAAAATAGGGGGAAGACCAAGGCCACACAGTCAGATGCAACTTTTCAGAGATGTGGTTGACGAATGCGCTTTTATGGACCTTGGTTTTGTGGGCTTCCCTTTTACTTGGCATAAACACTTTGCTGACTACACTATTTGGGAACGGTTAGACAAGGCCTTGACTACAAATGAGTGGTTCAATATGTTTCCTGGAACAAAAGTTCAACACTTGGATACAACAGTATCAGACCATAAGCCAATTTGGATCAATCCTGAAGGTATGGAAACAACTTTCCAAAAACCTTTTCGCTTCGAACAGATGTGGATGACTGACAAGGGGTGCAGGGAAACCATCAAAGCGGTATGGACTGAAAATAACTTAGACCCGTGGGACACTAGAGTGCTGAAAAAAATAGACAAATGTGGCCATGAACTATCACGTTGGAGCAAGAGACATTTTGGCAATGTAAGAAGGGATTTGGAGAAGAAGAGAAAAGAATTACAACAGGCAGAGAGACTTTCAGTACGGACTGGAGATTCTAGACGAATGAGAGTATTGGAATCTGAAATAAACGTGCTTCTGGACAAGGAGGCACAAATGTGGAGGCAACGTTCCCGGATTTTGTGGATGAAAGACAGTGACCGTAACACTAAATTCTTCCACAGTAAAGCATCCCAGCGGCGCCAGCGTAACTACATTACCAAACTGTATGACTCCAATGGTAGGTGGTGCACAAGACAAGCCCAAGTTAATGACACCATTCTCGGCTTCTACAGGGAGCTCTTTACATCGACAAACCCAAAAAACTTGGCAGATGTGTTAGAAGTCATTCCTCAGGTGGTCACGGACTCTATGAATGACACACTTACAAGGGATTTCACCATTGACGAAGTTGAAGCAGCTGTGAAAGAAATGGCACCCTTGAAAGCACCCGGCCTCGACGGCATGCCCCCTTTGTTCTATCAAAGCTCTCGGTCCCTGGTTGGTTCAGATGTATCTCACACCATTCTACACTATCTGAACATAGGTACAGCAGATCCGACGCTCTTTTCCTTGGTATTATGGAACCTATGGAATCGGCGAAATAATCTTCGACTTGGGAAACCAACACTCCCACTGGACAAGGTACTGGAACACTCTCGGGAGCGACAACTTGAGTCCCATTCCAGTCCCATGATGTCCACAAAACAGAGGAACGCGCACGCTGCAACATGGACTCCGCCCCAAGAAAATTGGTACAAGATTAATTTTGATGGTGCCACATTTGCCGAAGATAAAAATGCAGGAATAGGAGTTGTCATACGAAACAATGAAGGCCATGTTATGGCATCGTTGTCTCAAAAAATTCCCCTGCCAATGTCAGTCATCGAAGTCGAGGTTCTTGCAGCACGGAGAGCACTTGAACTTGCTGTGGAGCTGGGTTTTGACCATATCACACTTGAAGGAGGCTCTGAAATTCTACACAAGGCTTTGCTAGCAGAAGGCAGAAACTTCACACCCTACGGACACTTGGTGCAAGACATTTTATACCTTAGTAGTTTCTTTTCAGCTTTTAAAACTTCTCTTGTACGCCGCTCGGGTAATAAGTTAGCTCACTTTCTAGCGAGGAACTCAAAATCCCTCAATCATATGCAAATCTGGATGGAAGATGCACCACCAAATCTATTATTTGTTGTTCAGGCTGACCTTAATAGCCTACCTTAATAATATTCAGTGACCTTTTTCTCAAAAAAAAAAAAATTCTATAAGGGAACTGAACATACAATTCATAGTGGAAATTTTCATTGCATTTCAAAATTGCGCCATAAAGTCTGTTGAAGTAGAAAGTAACAATATGTCAATAACTCAGAAAAGTTCAATAATCACGTGTGATTGCAGAAAAGTGGGAAAATCATACTTGAGGTGATACACTAAAGGTGGGAGTCTGCACTTGGTGTTAAAACCAAATGGTCACTTTGAATTGCAGCAGCCTAAAGACGCTATTTTTCCTCACTTTCTATGACATTGAGTCTCCTAGTAGTGGGCATGCAGTCTATTCCTTGACTTGTCACATTCTAACATAATTAATGCCATGTCATTGTTGCCATAATTCCATAAAATTATCGGATTGAGATCTTCTAGAGTTCCCAAAGTACTCTACCATGTAGAGTTCTTTTAATCTTAACCTTTCATTTATAATAAAAAGGTCTAGATTTTGCCATATTATTAATCCACTAACAAATCTACAAAAATAATAATTAAAAAAAAAAAAAAAAAAAAACTACTCATAAATGATAAGTATTACCTTAAATGCGAATAGTGGCTATGACATTGCAGCATTAAATGCAAAAGAAATTTGCTTCTTTAGAGAATTGATTATTATGCACATAGACCAAGAAGCATATATATATATATATATATATATATATATATATATATATTTATATAATTGATATATGAATGGCAGAGATACCTAGGTTTTCATTCCAATTTTTTTTATTCTTCTATTAATTTTATTAAAATTAAGCATATACATGTTTTTCTTTTCTTTTCAAGTACATGATTGGCAGTTAGATCATAAAATATGATTTCTCTATGTCCCATTTCAGTCGAACCTATGCTTTGAAATTAATGACCAAAATGATTTGTGGAACAAATTGAAAAATGAAGAGGGGAAGGAGAAGATGATTTCACGTTTTCTTAGAGACCTGATTTAGGTAAAAGAGGTAAGGCAATAATTATCATTTATGAGTAGTTATTTTTTAAACCATTATTTTAGGGGATTTGTTAGTGGATTAATGATATGGAAAAATCTGGACCTTTTATTATAAATGAATGGTTAAGATTAATAGAACTCTATACGATAGAGTACCCTAAGAACTCTAGAGGATCTCAATCCAAAATTATCAGGGATATTTTGTTTGAAATCAAGTGCGCGCCTATAACCAAGTTCTCTATGGGGTTAACAACTCCAATATGGCTATGCTTGGTTCTTATGCCACACTAGTTTCTTGATGTTAAAACTTAAAACCAATCAACTAATTTTAGTCGCCTAATAATCAGCTTCCAAAATCTTTATCAGCCCAACTGATTTTATTGATTTACTCAACATCACTATTTTTAGAACCAATAAATATTCATTTCTAAAAGGATAATAATTTCTAAAATTAACATATTTTCAAATAGACAAATTTTCCATATACACATAAAAATGATAAAAAATCATAAAAAAATAACTCATCTTTCTCTCAAATTTTAAAAATATTATTTTTTAGAAAATATAATTTTATGAGTAAAATATTTATTAAAATATATTTTAGTTTCATTTTAATGTAACAATTCACAACTAAACTTATGAATATATAGGCTTTGTTATTCCTTTTTTTTAATTTTTTAATTTTTAGACAAGATAGAAATTCTATTCTATTCTAATCTAAGTGTATATGTATGTGAAAACCCCTATTGGAAACTTAAACCCTAACCCTTGCCGCTCCCACCCAACAAGAACTTTATATTTATGGTGTACTAACCATCAGGCCAAAGATATGCGATGGTAGGTTTAGTTATTTCATTACAATCATTTTATTCCTAGTGATAAAGATTGATTATCATTCTTGTCATAATCATTATTTAGTGTACCAAACGTGCTCTTAAACTCCTAAATAAGAAGATGACATTTCTAGTCTTTCTATTAAAACTCTCAAACAAGGGAATGAAAAAAATTTCCAAAATGATCATTTTCATTTGATTCCCTCTTTCCAAATGGAGTGTTATTGTCTTATATGATGTTGTTATTTATCCAAAAATAAAGTTGTATAGCCTTAATTAGTTGCAAGATATATCTATATATATATATATATATATACACGTGACTTGAGGCATGTGTACTTCATTGTTAGCACTTAATTGTTTTAAACTTAACTCCTCCATCCTAAAGAAAATGGCGAAGCTATCTTCTGTTGCTACTGCCTTCTTTCTTATCTTTGCCTTGGCCTTTTTCAGTGAAGTCTATGTGAGCCTCTCTCTCTCAATAATATCATCACTTGAAAATGTACAAATTTTAAAAAATCTTACCAGTTCTCCCCCCCCCCCCCCCCCAAAAAAAAATTTTGAAAAATTTAAATAGCATATAAGATGACTCATATTTTAGAGTATGGGTGTGAAATTGTTATAGTTTTGGCCCCCCTCAAATTTTTGGATTGGTCCAAATAGCCCAAAAGAAACTAATCATCTAACCCTCTCTTTGGGCCCGTGACCCCTCCATAGTCCAAATACAACACAACAAAAAATCCCCAAATCACCAATATCGTAATTCAATAATTTATAACCAAAAAAATCTCATAAAAAAAAAAATTCCCTTAAGGGGGTTACAATAATTTATATGACTTTTTTTAATTGATTTATAAATTATGAGAAATTCAATTACAATATTTAAATTATTTTCAAAAGATAAAATGCAAAATTCTTTTAGAAGCCAATATTGATGATGTAGCTTGTAGCATTGCCAACTCTTAATATTAATATCCCAATTTTTTAAAATCCTCAAACAAAGTTTTGAAAACTTCATTAGTGTGATTTTCAGTTGCATCCAAAAGTATGGGTTTATCATATTGGTAAGTTGGTCAACGTGATAAAATCAACATATTAATTCCAATTACCCAAAATCTGGAGATTCGAAGTCCTCTTCTTTTTTTCTTCTTCTTTGAAAAGGTTAGAATATCATATTGTAACTTTCAACTTTTTTTGTTCATATTATTTCCTTCTTGACTTAAATATTTAGGTAATAAAGTGCAATTGTTTTGTCTACCATTATTTTTTTTTTTTTTAATAAACCATGTCACTTGAAATTTTTTTGGTTCATGCTTTGGCCCCTGGTCCCTAGGTTCAAATCCTGGTTCCGTCCCTGTTCTTTTGTAATTGTGATTCCCTTGTGAAAGTCGTTTCTAAACTCCACAACGGACGTTTAAAAAGAAGCAATTTCCTCACAAGTCACAAGATATTTTATTGTTTGACTAATGTTGAATAATTGTCCATGAAAATTTTTTCTCTTAAAAAAGAAAAAAAAAATTGCTTTGTGATATACTCTTTTTATGTTTTTTGGAATCTTTGTAATGTACATTGTTTTCGTATTTAACATGATTGCGATTCATATCTAGTTTTTTCATGAATAGTTTAAGAAAGGAGACCATCATTTAATTTGTTTTAAAAATAATCTCTTAAAATTTCAAACAAAAATGATGCTAAAATTTCTCATTTTCCCTTTCGAAGGCCTGGAAACATCTAAGTTCCCCCCCCCCCCCCCCCCCACCCCCACACCCTCTTATTTTGAGGAATTTATTTTCGAATATATTTAAAAAAATTCTTGAAATGTTATTTTTTGAGAAATGTTATATCCACAACATTTCCATAATAATTTTTAACTGGCAGGTAGTTATTGTTGGGGTAAAAAAGTAATCTTAGTGTTAGGTTCAAATTTGAACCAATAACAACTAACCATCAATGATTTATTATAAAAATGTTGTGAGCATAGCACCTCTCTATTTTTTCCTTCTTATTTTTAGTAAAACAAAAAAGACACCCGTACCAATCAAAAAAAAAAAAAAAAGACACCCGTAATTTGGTTCTTCATATTATTTATATATATATATATATGTGTGTGTGTGTAATTAACATGAAACAATGTTAGTTGTTAACGTCATATATTGCACTGTTTGAATATGTACAGGCTGGTGGCGAGGGATCACTTACACCACAAGGTATATATAAGATCATTTTTTTCGTAACCTATTACTAATTCTTCTTCTTCTTATTCTCATCCCAACTTGGAACTTAAACAATATTAATGTTGGAAAATGTGTGCATGGTTTTCAATTTTTTTTCTCATAGGGTGTGTACCGGCCTGTGACGTTCGGTGCTCTGCAACTTCACATAAGAAGCCTTGTTTATTCTACTGCAACTATTGTTGTGCGAAATGTTTATGCGTCCCCTCCGGCACGTACGGGCACAAGGAGGAATGTGCATGCTATAACAATTGGAAAACTAAGGAAGGCGGACCCAAGTGCCCATGATGAGCCAAACAAACCATGAGGAACAGAAAAAAGTCATTGTTTTACAATTCAATTTTTATGCTAAATTGATATAAGAAAAGTGCAATTGAAGCGATTGATGGGTAGTTGGCAATCACAGTTTCTAGCCGTAACCTGCTCTTCCAAATTACGAACCCAATGATTTATTTAAATAAGATTAAGATTTAGTAAATTATGGTTTTTTTATACCTTTTTCTATTTTTAATTATATGGATTATTAGAGAGAGAGAGAGAGAGAGAGAGAGTTGTGATGATTATTCATAATTATACATAATTCTTCTTCGTGTTAAAAAGTAGTAGGTTCTATTTAGTTCAACTTGTAAACTTTTTTCTTCTAAAAAACAATTTGGTAAAGTTTATTGTCATAGAAGAAGAGATTTAAGGTTTGATCACCGCCTATATCAAGACCAATTGGTGTCTTAGTTTAATTATAAAAATAAATATAATTTCACATTATAAGGATAAAATAGAAATTTTTACTTTTCTTAAATAATAATAAATAAGATTTAGTAAATTAATAATAATATTTGACAAATTAAAAAATATATATATATTTTTTTTTTATAAAAAAAAAGTGGAACATCTTCCCCCTTAAAGGTAATTGTACTTCAAATGAACCATCTTGTTAGCCATATCTCCGCCAAAGGTAATTTTATATTTAAATATCACTTACATAATATTTATATATTTTATATATGTCATAATTTTATTTAATTAAAATATATTATTCTTACTTTTTAATAAGGGTAATTCACTTAGTGGTAATTGAGTTGGATTGCTATTAATCCATAATTGTTTTTGGAAAATACTATAATTACTAAAATAATTTACTGCAAAAAATTTACAAATGAATGTGAATCATGTGATAATGAATGTTATTGGAGGCACTTCAACAATATTATAATTGGATTCTAAAAAAACAAAATTATAATTGAATATGTCTTACTTTTTTGTGATGGATGACACTTCAATTCGTAAAAACCATGTAATAAAATTTGTAGTATCTTTGGTCAAGGGCAGCTCCATGTGTAAGTCAATGTGGTCACATGACAACCCTTACTCAAAAAAATATATATATATTTATATATATATATATATATATATATATATACACACACACTTGCAATAAAAAATTATTGTAAACTAACCTATTTTGACCACTCTGACTTGATAATCACAAGAATTTAGATTCAACAAAAATAAGAGTAATACTATATTCACAATATTTTAATAATAATTTCACAACAAATCCTACTTGATAAGCTGTTACTAATTCTAATTAGGGCCCAATATTGATATTAATTTTTTAACCAACCAATAATAGATTTTTGCATAAGATTTGTTGGAAAAATATCATAAACATAGCATTACTCCAAAAATAATTCTAACCCCTCAAATATAATCCTTAACCCCTTAAACTTTAAAAAAAAAAAAAAAGGCTTAAATAACAACAATAAAAATTAGCCCAAAAAACAACAAAAATAACTCAAACAAAAACATATATGACTAGACCAAATAACAACAAGTGAACAAATTATTCAACAAAAAGACTATTCAAAAGTAAAATATAAAAAAATCTCTGATCATTCAAATTTGTAACTCATTCATAAAAATAATCATTAATTTCATTTTTCCTAATAAAAGTACTAAGAAAAATATTGTCAATATGAGTTTTCCCCAGCAATTATGCTCTCTTTGGCTTTATAGTCGCAATAATTTTGCTCTCCTTAAAAACTTGGCTCACAGTTGGAACAAATATCATCTCTCTCTCTCCCATTTTTCTCTTCTCTATTATCATTTCAACTCTCTCACTTTATTACTCTCATCTCAACATTTTCAATTCACACTTTATCTCTTATCAGTCCATTTTTTTCCCATTTTTTTCTCTTTGTTAGCAAAATATATATATATTTCATGTATTTGCGTTTTTTTTTTTTTTTTTTTTTTTGTGACATTGATATATTTATTTTATTTCTTTATTAAATTTTGTATAATTTAATTTTCTTAGTAACTATCTTAACAAATATTCCTAGAGCTACCTCTATTTTAGGTATCAATCAATTTTTTGGGCTTTCAGCAAGTGGAGAAAAAAAGATACAACTTACATTTTTAGAAAAATAAAAAATACTACTGCCCCCACATTTAGGGGCCTCTCTCAAGTAGGGGTCCCTAGGCCATGGCCTAAAAGGCCTCGGTCTAGGGCTAACCTTGCTAATATGCAATTTAAGGATTTGTGTGTGTGTAAATCTAAAAAATCGAAATTGAAAGGTAGAAAAATTAAAAATTAAAACAAAAAAGGGAATGTGACATAAGATTAGGGCCATTAAATGTAATGCATCGTCAAAAATGTTGTTACCATTCAAATGTCAAATAAGGAATTAGAAATATAAACAAATATGGAAACCCAAAAAAATATCTAAATAGAAAGTTTGATCTGACATAAGCTTAGAAATAAATGCATTTTCTAATTATATAGTGTTGTGAAGGGAATATAGTATCAAATGTCAACTGTGATGTTGCTACTATCCAATATAACTATAAAATGAATAAAAAAAAATGGAATAAAAACTAAAATACAATTAGAAATGACATAAGCTTATAGACAAACAAGATGTACGTACTGTCTTATATGATTTTTTTGTATCACAAACAAATTAATCTACAACTTTTAGCATAACTCTCTTACATGACAGATTACTTGTCACCAGGGGTGAAGGGAGGGGAGACTTAGTGGGGGGGGGGGTGGGGAAGCTTTTAAAAAATGCCCCACTCCATCTATTTTAATGGTAAAAAATTCAAAACTTTGAATAAATGTTAAGTAATGACCCCCTTCATTTTTTTTAAAATATAAATACTCTTTAATTTCTTGGTGTTTCATTTATTTTCCATTTAACATTGACTTTCTATCATATATAAATCATTAATTTTATAAGCATTTAAAGCACAATTTTGTAAAAATATATAAGTAAATCTCTTTAGACTTTAGGTTTATAAAAATATATAAGTAAATGTCTTTGACAAAAGATTTTTTGAATTTAATATAGAGTCGAATGTGACGTTACTATCATATATATGGAATATAAACAAAAATGGAAACTAAAAAAGATATGTCCAAACAAAGTTGGATATGCCATAAGCTAAGATAAAAATACATACAATGTCTTACTGTCTTATATGGTGTTCTTATTTTTCCCAAATATAAAGTTGCATAGCCTTCTTTGCGAGATATATATATATATACACGCGTGACTTGAGGCATGAGTACTTCATTGTTTTTCAGTTGTTAGCCCTTAGTTGTTCTTAAACTTACCCCCTCCATTCCAAAGAAAATGGCGAAGCTTTCATCTGTCGCTATTGCCTTCTTTCTCATCTTTGCCATGGCCTCTTTCATCGAAGTCTATGTGAGCCCTCTCTCTCTCTCTCTCTCTCTCTCTCTCTCTCTCTCTCTCTCATATATCATCACATGAAAATGTACAGATAAGAAAAATTATTAAATAAATCTTACCAGTTTCAATATGTTAACTATTTAATTAATATTCCTGTTTCAAATTTTTTTTTTTAATACTACACTTTTACTTTTGTATTGAAAAATAAAAATGCTATTAAATATTATAATTCCTTACTCTTCCTGTGCATTTTTTCACTTGTTTGGCAACCCCTAAAAGCGCTCCTCTGTAATTGTGAATTTGTGATTCACTTGTGAAAGTCGTTTCTAGACTGCGCAGAGGACGTTTAAATATAGAAGCAACTTCCTCACAAGCTATTTTGTGGTTTGATTAATTTTGAATAATTGTATATGAAAATGTTTTCTCAAAAAAATTATATTGCTTTGTAAAGTATTTTATTTAAGTATTTAACATGTTTGGGATTCATATGTAGTTTTTCCATGAATTGTTTAAGAAGGAGACCATCATTAACGGCATTAATAATCTTTATTCTAAAATAAAATTTCAAACAAATTAAGATCATGATGCTGAAAGTTCTCATTTTTTCTTTTCAAGGACATGAAACATACATCTAAGTTTTTTATTTCCTTATTTTGAGGATTTTATTTTCCATTAAATTTGAAATTTCCTTGTAAGTTCTTTTTTTTTTTTTTTTTTTTTTTTTTCCCCAAGTATAACAAACATAGTCATAAGGCTAAAATAAATTACTTGCGTTTGACTTTTTTCAAAACACCAAAAAAAAAAAAAAAAAACCCTTGCTTCCGTTATCTGGTTTCCCTAATGGGAAGAACATGAGTTCATATCATCCTCCTCCCACTTTTTGTAACAATAGATAAATAAATGGACTAAGTTGATGCTGCATATGCCCATAAACTTCTTTTAAAAAAAATTCTTTCAATATCATATATTTTATGGTATTGAATATAGAAGACACCCAAGATTTGCTTCCTCTTTTCGTATATGTATAATTACCATGAAACAATGTAAGATCTTAACTCCATATATTGCATTCTTTGAATATGTACAGGCTGGTGGGGAGGGATCACTTACTCCAGCAGGTATGTATAAGATCAGTTTTTTCGTAACCAATTACTAATTATTATTCTTCTTCTTCTCATCCCAACTTGGAACTTAAACAATATTAATGTTGTAAAATATGTAAGTGGTTTTCAATTTTTTTCTTCATAGGGTGTGCACCGGCCTGCGACTTTCGGTGCTCCAACACTCAATATAAGAAAGCATGCTTAACGTACTGCAACCTATGCTGTGCGAAGTGTTTATGCGTCCCCTCCGGCACGTTCGGGCACAAGGAGGAATGTCCATGCTACAACAACTGGAAAACTAAGGAAGGCGGACCCAAGTGCCCATGATGTGCCAATCAAACCATGAGGAGCAGAAAAAAGTCATTGTTTTACAATTTTTTATGCTAAATTGAAGTGAGCAAAGTGTAATTGAAGAGAGATTGATGAGCAGTTGGCAATCGCAGTTGCCAACTTCACCTGCTCTTTCAAATACTTTTCAATAAGATTTAATAAATTGTGGCTTTTGTTATTACCTTTTTATATCTTTAATTATTTGGATTATGAGAGAGTGAGAGATCTGGAATGAAAAATATCCAAAATTGAAATAGAAACGAAATGAAAAAGAAACAAATCCAATTCCCTTCCCATTTGAAAGTTTGGCTACAAATTTAGTTGTAGTCAATAACTACAACTCTCACTAAAAAAATTAATAAAGCTCTATATTTCAAAATTTTAATAATTGATTACATTTTTTTTATGTTCTTAACGTTCATGTCAAAATTGTGTGCCAGTCAAATTCTATGTATTATTTGATCCATAAACATATTTTTTATGCGTAATTTTGAACTACCAAAACTTAAAATTTAAAATATTTAATTGATGACATAGTCATTGATTTTTTGAAAATTTGCAAGTATGGAATATATAAGAAGAAAATATAATCTGATAATAAATTTGTCCAAATTCACATCTAATAAAAAATATTGAGTAGAGTCCTAACAATTGGCCAAACTTTCCCCTACCCTTGTCAGACCATAAAAAGTCATATTGAATAGAGTCGTGAAGACTCATAGAACCTTTTATATATTAGAATTTAGCAGCAATGCTCTAGACCTCCTTTCTCATGCTAGCCTATAATAGATCTCACAAAAAAATGAACGAGAATGTAACAAATCTTTGATCATCTCAACTGAAATACTAGAGGCCACCATTGTGTATCTTCAAGGATTGGGAGTTTTTCTTCGTTCTTTCTTTCTTTTTTCTTTTTCTTTTTTTTCCTATTTTTTTATGCATGAGAAAAGGGCATGAGAATGAGAGTGGCAGTCATGAGTTATCTTCGGTTTTATTTCGGGTCCAAAATAAACATTAAAAAATTAATTAAAAAAATTGGGGAAATGTAAAATTATGAGGTCTCTACAGCTTAGGTAATAGAATTTATAAAGATAATCAATAAGTTCTACGTTCGTTTATCAAAAAATAAAATAAATAAATAAGGTCTACGTTCTTTTAACGCAAGGGACTATTACAATTGATCTCTTCGTATTGTATTGCAAACTATTTTTTGTTTTTTAAGGGCCACTTTCGTGGTTTAATATATATCTTCTCAAGTAAATTATTAAAACACCCAATATGTCATCGTTTATAGCTACTTGATGCTAGACATCACCGATATCTGTTGGCGACATCTAAACCGAGTGGTTACTGTTTGACATTTTATCTTCATTCCCACCAATGTTTAACTTACCTATGCGTTTCTTTCTCAAAAAAAAAAAAAAAAAAAAAAACTTACCTATGCGTTTCTTTGATGGCAAAGGTAGACATGAGAAAACGGCTTGAAATTTACTGGCCCGATTCAAACCCGCCCGTTTTCAACCTGTCCGAACCCGTCCATTTTGTTTCGATTTAAATATGGGCCAACTCGCGGCCCACCCATTTTTTTGTGGGCCAACCTGACCTGACCTACAGCCTGCCCATTTTTTTAACTTTTTTTTTTCCCTAAAAAATATTTAAAAACTATATGGCATTATGACAAGGTGTGCTAAACTACTCCTGGGTACATAACATTATTATAAAACACACAATAAACTTGTGTATTTTGGCAGTTTTGCCCCCTATTTACTATAAAAAATTAAACGAAAGGGAAAAATATATATACAAAAGGAATAGTAATATACTAATATCTATCTAAGTATCTAACATGTCCAAGTTTTTTTTTTTTTTTAAATCCAAGTTTGTCTATTTAATTTTAATATAATATTAATAACAATAATAATGTAATAAACTAATATCTATCTAATCTAAGTATATAACTAGCACAAAGTCACAAACCCGGCCATAGTGAGTCAGTGACAATTTACAAAGTGACAAACAGTAAACAAAACAAAATAATTCAATAGTGACTCAAACAAAATAATTGCAATTTTTTTAACGATTAGGAATTTGAGCATTATGAAAGTTGTCGTAGTGCCAAAACAAAAAAACTCTCAATTGGACTTGTATTTAGAAGAGCCAAGACTTAGCAAAAAGTAAAATCTAAAGTTGGAAGTTCTCCCTTGGTGGAAAGAACATTACAACCGGTTTCTAGAGCTCTCTTTAATGGCATGAGATCTCATGAGCATAAGAAAAAAAATACATCTAAATCAAGTTTTAGCATAGGGAAAAAAATTCTTACTCTGTATTGATCACGTTTTTTGCCTGAGAACGTGAAAGCTACGTTGTGCACTAAAAGTTGGTTATATGGATTTAAATGTATTTTAATTTATTAATAGCGTCATATAAATTATACATTTTTAACTCTTTATTGATAAGCTTTGATTTGCTTTCATGATACACTTATGTTATATTAAAATATTGTATTGTAGATGAAGATATTGATGAAATTGGCCAACTTGAGATATAATTCATAAATATGAATATTTGTAGTGTTAAATCTACTACCAACGCTGAGTAGATTGAGGTATAAATTCTTATAAAATATTTACTTGTTCTTCTTTACTTAAACTGTTATGTTCATTTTTAAATGTTTTATTTTTATATTTAGTTTATCTTTCTATATAATTCTATATAATCTAACGTTACTATTATTTTAAATGCAATAGGGATTTGTGCACTTAATAAGGCTAATAACTTGATATAGTCCAGTACATTTAGTTTTGTAATTTTTTTTTTTTTTAGAAGAATTTAGTTTTGTAATTATTATTATTAGTTTGGTTCTTTTGTGGGAATGATATCATTAGTGAACTTTGAATTTGAAGTATGTAAAGAATTTTAGTCATTCTCAAAAGTCAAAACTGTTTGAATTGCAAAAATATGAAAATCTTTATGTTTTTTGGTTTGTTTGTTTTTTTCCCTTCACATCACATGTATAATAGTAAATTAGTACAAATAGTCTAACTATTTGATTTGATTCATTCTCTCTAAAAAGTTGACATTTATTTATTATTATTTTTTAATGTGAAAAGACGGGCCAACCCGACCCAACCCAATCCGATTCGCAACCCGATTGACCTGACCTGTTTTCAACCTATTTGAAAAGGCCCGCTTTGGCCCGCAACCCGAACCGACCCAACCATTTGCCATGTCTAGGCAAAGGGTCTCAAACTCTCATTGTTGATTCTGAATTTTATAATATGGAGTGTTCTAATTTGGGATAAGCAGAAAACATTCGCATTTCACACACACAAAATTGAACTTAAATCATCTACAACAATTAATATATCTCATTTGGTTTGCTCAACTTATTCATCCGTGTCTGCAATATGGATTACAAAAACACTCAATCCAACCTTATAGCTCATACTCATGACTCTTTCCAAAAACAAACTCAACAAAAACCCCCAATATACCCAATAGTTCTCTCATAGTAAAATTGTTGATAGTGTAGCACATTATAGTGGAATTACATAAACTATAAATTGAAAAAATAAAATAAAAAAGCAAAACTATCATACAAGGAACACAAAAATTTACGATTTTTCAGTCCTAAGTTTTTTGATATTTTAGTAATTATCATGAGTTAAATAAAATTATTAGTATGGGCAATTTTGTCAATTCAATAAATTATAATATTCCTACCAATAAGAAATGTAATACCATCTCCATTTAAGAAGGTGATGTGATATATTTTGTAATCATAGATTACAGTAATGTTCGAAAAAACTAAATGAATCAAACACCTTAATGTTACATTAAGATAATGTGTATCATATCAAGGTTACATCATGGGGAACCAAATGCCTCCTAATATAATAACGAGATCACAAAGGTGACACAAAGACTGTTAAACTTAAACTGAAAATACACTTAATTAAGAGCTCTCTCTAAAATATAACAAAGGTTACTTGAGTGAAATCCAAGACCAAATACTATTTCAAAGTTGGCATAAGCTTCTCACCAAAGCGGTGTATAGGAATTGATGAAACTTGACCTTGTGAAAATAACGAAACTTGGCTAATACTTATTCAATAAAACCTGAATATGAATAAAAACAGGAGAAAATGGGCAAATGCCCCTTTCAAAAAAAAATCTAGTATTTTGTCCCATTTCCCAAACTAATTAGGGAAATGCTCCTCTTTTGAAACTCGATTTTCTCAAAATCGAGTTTTTAAAAAAAAATATTCTAGAGCCCTATAGTGACATTTTAAGAACCTATAGTGACGTTTTAAGAACCTATAGTGGCGTTTTAGAACTTGAGCTCCATGAAGTCGAGTTTCATGCAAGTTTTTTTTTCTTTTTACCTATAACCCGAGTATAGGATCCTTAAAATGTCACTATAGGCTCCTTAAAACGTCACTATAGGGCTTAACTCGATTTTGAGAAAATCGAGTTTCAAAAGAAGGACATTTCTCTAATTAGTTTAGGAAAGGGAGCAAAATGCAGGATTGTTTGATAGAAAAGGGCAAAGGCCAATTTTGTCCATAAAAACAAGCTTCAATCCAAAAGCTAGTGAAAGATGGCTAGCACCAACCAACTTTCCAAGGCTACGATGTGGTGCATGGTAGTCTATGTACTGACTTTATCAATTCATGTGAATACGTGATCTTGTCACCTCAGCGGCAAAGTATGCAATAATAACAAAGTTAGTGAAAACTTACTAGGTTAAGAGGTTTGATTTGTTGATCTTAATTCGTAGCAGAGTAAAGTTTATCCAAAAACGTTATAATTTATATTAACATCATATGTATAACCAAACAAATTAACGTCAAATATCAATTCACTTGACGGATTGTGTTTGAACCACCATTATAATATAAAAATTTGCTACAGCGTACAAATAATCTCATAAACATAACAACTAAGTAAGTTCTTCATTTTTCTCAAAAAAAAAAAAAAAAAAAAAAAGTAAGTTCTTCATTAATTGGACTTGATGATTGTTTATAGTTTGTTATAACCTTAGGAGATTTGGCGGGCACAAAGGAGAAATTTCATTTATCTCGCTTTGTCCCATCTATCTCTATATTTATATCTGAAAGCTGAATAGTAACATTTAATGAAATTTCTCCTTAAATTTCATTTAAGGAGAAATTATTAGGTCCACCAGGAGCATGGACAGAGCTGTTATTGGACTAGGGGGGGCAATGGCCCCCCCTAATTTTTTTTTAAAAAATATTACTATATTAATAGGTACTAATTTTAGCAATTTTGTTCAATAAAATTACACTTTGTCCTCCTTAATAATGCCATCAATTCTTTTGAGAGTAATGTTATAGCCACAAACATTTTTACAACGTTTATACAAACTATTAGGGTAGCAAATTCTTATTGGTTCGTACACTTGCATAACTTTTTACTTATCAATAACCACTCACCACATTAACAATTTGTAAAAATTTTGTAGTTTTAGCATTTTTCACCTTTTAAAGGACATAAAAAATTATCTAAAACAAAACATACAAACCCAAAAAAATTAGCCCAACAACAAAAATTACCAATAATAAAACTAAAAAAATTAAGCCCAATCAATCTATTTTACCCGGAACAAACAACTTGGCTATTTAAAAAATTTCAAACAAAAATCCTTAGTAATAAAGTAGTAGACTCAAAGGCCGGAGCCGCCGCAAACAGCTAGCAGAAGAGTCGCCCCCCCTAACTCCAAGTCCTGGCACCGTCCCTGACCAGGAGGACTGCTAACGTGGTCTTCCAAACCAATGAGACAATGTCATCTACGCAAATGTATGAGTGGGCTTCCTAATCAGGAAAAAAAAAATTTACCAAGTGATGTCACATTATCTGCCACGTCATTGGCCGCATTATTATTCTTCTTCATATTTATTTTTTACTATTTTTTTACAGTATTAAATATATAAATATATTGACTTTACAAATTCATCTTGAGCAGTTTTAATTTTACATATTTATCTAGTTTAATTTTAATGTTATAACTAAATAATAAATTAATGAAAAATCAAAACAAAAGTATTGTCTTTACATATTCATCTTGGGTGGTTTTAACTTTACATGTAATTTTGCCCATTTATCTTCTTTTATTTTGGCTCTTCTTATTCCCGTCTTTTTACTATAAATTTTCTACTCTCTCATATCCTATGCATATTTTTCCCACACAAAATTTTTTATTTCTCTCTCTCTCTCTCTCTATTTTCTTTTTCATTTTTTGTTGAATTTTTATTTTTCATGCATCTCTACCTTAGATTGATGAATATTTGTGTTCTTTAGAACTCTACTTTTGGGTGTTTATAATTGAAAAATTAAAATCAATGTAGAATAAAAATTAATTTTAAAAAAAATTGTCTATAAAAAGGTATTTAAAGGTCTGTCTTAATTATTGATAGTAGAAAAAATACAACCTGACAACTACCCCATAAGAGGATCTCCTACTAAAGGTTTGTACCAAGATTTTCCTATTATTGACTAGTTCATATGTGTTCAATGATGAAAGTATTTTTTTATAATTTTATTTACAACACTAAATACTATTAATGAATGGTGTTTATTGTTGACCTGATTTAGAGGGGAAAAAAACATATTATAATATGTCCATATTCTATGTTCTTGTCAGGTTTTATTTTATTTGGAAAAAAAGGGGATAGTTTGGACAATATAATGAAGAATAATTATTGAAGTTGAAGAAGATGGTATTTGTGCAGTTTCCTTTCACTCTTTGTGAATATTTTGTTTAACAAATTAACAACAAATTATTATGTTTTTGTTATATGATGTTCTTAGATGTTTGAGTAATTATTTCAAGTGTTTACGAATATTTTATATTGTTCTTCATCTTCCTTATCTCATTAGTGTATTCTTTGAGATTTTTAAGAAAACAAATTCAATATTGTGTTTAAAATTATTTATTTATCTATTTATTTTTTACATTTTGGATAAGATGTTAGATTAAATTATAATAGTATTGGCGGACAAAATGGGCTTTTTCCTTTTTCGGGCAAATTAAATAGCCTTATGCCCCCCTTCCCAAACTAATTAGGAAAATGCCCCTCTTTTGAAACTCAGCTTACTCAAAATCGAGTTAAGCTCTATAGTGACGTTTTTAAAAACCTATAGTGACGTTTTTAAGGACCTATAGTGGCGTTTTTTAACTCGACTTCCATGAAATCGAGTTATAGGTAAAAAAAATTGCCTATAACTCGATTTCATTGAAGTTGAGTTAAAAAACGTCACTATAGGTACTTAAAACGCCACTATAGGCTCCTTAAAACGCCACTATAGGGCTTTAGAAATTTTTTTTTTCTAACTCGATTTATCATAAATCGAGTTTTAAAAGAAGGGCATTTCCCTAATTAATTTGGGAAAGGGGGTATAAAGCTATTTAATTTGCCCGAAAAGGGCAAAAGCCCATTTTGTCCTAGTATTGGCACAATATTTCTTCTTTTTTCAAAAAATTTTCTCTACTTTCCCCCATTTGGATTGTACTCTTGGTTTTATTTATTTATTTTTATTATGAAAAAAAAAAAGAGTTAAAATCATTATGTATAAAGTTATAACCAACACTTCTGCTTGGAACAGTGACATATTTCTATTGCATTACTTCAAAACCTTATTAAAAAAATTTATATCATTTTTAGTGATACACAAAATGTTATAAATAAATTTTATAAAAAAAAGTAATATTTTCTCTAACTTATATTTTGAATTCCTGAGAAAAATTGTATATTTTTCATTTTTGTTCATCAAAAATTATATATTTTACATTTGTGATTGTCCCTATAATAAATGTAAATATGATTATGAAATACATTATTATTTATTAAATTAGTCCAAATTGCAAAAAATAAATTGAATGAGACCACCTTAAAAATATTATCACGCCAAACATCAGTAACTAGTTATATAAATGTGAAGTTTTGCTATAGGTGGCTTAAATACGGTGTGTTTGTGATATATTAAGATTGTTGTGTTTTGTGATATATAGTGTCATACATTACATCTTGAGAGAACCAAGTGCAACGATTTCAAATATTATTTTTAGATGAAGGACTAAAGAAGATTTATTTAACCTTACACAATATATGATGGTGCAAGGATTATCAATGGCTGGGATGGATAATAGCCGATTTAGAGGACAGCTAAACCTCCTGAGCAAAACCGAGGATTATAGAAGGGAAAGAATAGAAGAGATAGAGAGACTGAGATAGAGAAGAATGAGAGTATTCATTAATCAATTGCCTGGAATGTCCTTCAGCCCTACCCGTATCCTTTATACATGATCTGTTACTTCTAACAACTTTGCACAGCCCACACTTGCACAGCCCACACTAACCAACTAACTACCCTTAACTGCCATTAAACACACCACAGACCTAACTAACCCTGCCTCACTAACTATGGTCAATTACAACACTAAAGCACTCATACAACAATTATGCAGTAATTGTAATTATGCAGTAATTGAGTTACATTGCATTACAACCAATGATCCTAACAATTGTCTCCCCCTTAGAGCACCTTGCCCACAAGGTGAGGAAACCTAGCTTGCAAGTCATATAGCACTTCCCAAGTAGCATCTTCCTTGCTTTCCCCTTGCCACTGCACTAACACTTGAGTCACAGTCCTACTCCTCAGCTGGATTGATTTCCTATCCAAAACCATCACAGGTTCAGGGGTCACTACCAAATCAGCATTCACAGCAGGTAGAGTGGGTCTAGGGACCACTTGATTGCCCAATTTAGCCTTAAGGTTGGACACATGAAACACAGGGTGAATCAAGGAACCAAGAGGCAAATCTAACTTGTATGAGACTTCTCCAACCTTCTGAATCACCTGAAATGGCCCATAGTACCTTGGAGCAAGCTTACCAAGCTTCCTATTGTGCACTAAAGTTTGCTTATAGGGCTGCAATCGTAAGTATACTCAATCCCCTACTGCAAAGGACCTTTCCACCCTTTTTTGATTAGCAAACCACCTCATACGTTCTTGAGCAGCAGCCAAGTTCAGCTTGAGCAAAGACAGAATCTGTTGTCTGTCCTTTAACATCAAATCCACTGCATCAACTCTTGTAGTACCAGCCACATAGTCTAGAACCCTTGGGGGAGGATATCCATACAAAGCTTCAAAGGGTGTCATCTTAATTGAGATATGGAAGTTGGTATTGAACCAAAATTCTGCTAAGGACAGCCACTCCACCCAAGTATTAGGCCTATCAGCTGCAAAAGCCCTTAAGTAGTGCTCCAAGCTCTTGTTCACCACCTCAGTTTGGCCATCAGACTGAGGGTGATAAGCAGAGGACATAGCCAATGAAACACCTTGTAACTTCATTAATTCTTTCCAAAAAAGAGAGGTAAACACTGGATCTCTATCACTAACAATGGTAGATGGCATTCCATGGAGTTTGAACACAAAGTGCAGGTAAAGATTAGCAACCTTGGCAGCAGTGTAAGGGTGGGAAAGAGCCATGAAATAAGTGTATTTGGTGAGTCTATCTACAACTACAAACACCACAGACTTCAAATGGGACTTAGGCAAACCTTCTACAAAGTCCATGCTCACATCCAACCATGGTTTCTCAGGAATGGGTAGAGGTTGCAACAGACCAGCAAGAAAACAAGTCTCATGCTTAAGTTTCTGACAAGTGTCACACTCTTTCACATACTGTTTCAGGTCTTGCCTCATCCTAGACCAATAAAAATCCTTCTGAAGCCTGTGCAAGGTCTTGAGGTAGCCAGAATGACCCCCCAAAGGGCTGTCTTGCACCTGCTGTAACACCACAGCCTTCAAACCCTGATGAGAGTCCCCTAAATACAATCTACCTTTGTAAAATAGCAGCCCATTGCAAAAGGTAAACCTTGGAGAACTTATGGAACCTGACTGGACATTCTGTAAAATAGCCTTAAGCTTAGGATCAGAATTATAGCTGCTCTTAAGCTCAGACAACCAAGAAGGAGTGGGAAAGGATATAATACATAAAACACCCTTAGGAAGATCATCAGCATTAGAATAAGACGAGCCACTGGCAACAAAAACCAAGGCTTCAGACTGAGCCAAATCAGAACATGAAACAGCACAAGAAACATCAACATCATCACATTGCCTCCTAGAAAGGGCATCAGCAACTACATTCTCCCTACCCTGCTTATACTCCACTATGAAAGCATACCCCAATAATTTAGAAATCCACTTTTGCTTGGCTGGTGTACCAACCCTTTGCTCTAACAAGTATTTAAGACTATGATGGTCAGTCTTAATAACAAAAGGCCTACCCAACAGGTAAGGTCTCCATTTCTTCACTGCCACCACCAAGGCTAATAACTCCTTCTCATAAGTGGAGAGAGAAAGCTTACTTTCCTTCAAAGCCTGGTTGTGATAAGCAATAGGTTTGTGGTCTTGCATCAAAACAGCTCCAAGACCCAAACCAGAAGCATCACACTCCACAATGAAAGGTTTGGTAAAATCAGGCAAGGCCAGTACTAGAGGGCAAGAAACAGCTTCCTTAAGCCTTTGAAAAGCCATGGCAGCCTCTTGAGTCCAAACAAATGAATCCTTCTTCAAAAGTGCAGTTAAAGGGGCTGCAATTTGGCCATAACCCCTCACAAACTTTCTATAGTATCCAGTCAACCCAAGGAACCCTCTCAAGGCCTTCACATCTTTAGGGACTGGCCATTGTTGCATAGCAGCCGTTTTCTTAGGGTCAGTCCTAACTCCTTCACCAGAAATAAGGTGTCCAAGATACTCCACCTCATTACATGCAAACATGCATTTGGACTGTTTAGCATAAAGTTGATGCTTGGCCAAGGTTTCCAAGACTAATCTAAGATGACCAAGGTGATCAAAAAGGTTCTTGCTGTATACCAGTATGTCATCAAAGAACACAAGGACAAACTTCCTCAAAAATGGCCTAAAAATAGCATTCATTAAAGATTGAAAAGTAGAGGGGGCATTGGTCAAGCCAAAAGGCATAACCAAGAATTCATAATGCCCCTCATGTGTCCTAAAAGCAGTTTTGTGTATATCCTCTTCCTTCATTCTGATTTAATGGTAACTAGACCTCAAATCCAACTTAGAAAACACACAAGCACCTCCTAATTCATCCAACAACTCATCAATGACAGGAATAGGGTATTTGTCTTTAATAGTCTCTTGATTTAAAGCTCTATAATTAATGCACATTCTCCATGAACCATCAGCTTTCCTAACGAGAAGAACAGGAGATGCAAATGGACTACAACTATGTCTAATTGAACCTACAGACAGTAATTCCTTGACTATCTTCTCAATTTCATTTTTCTGATAAAAGGGATAATTGTATGGTCTTTGGCAAATAGCTTGAGCTCCTTCCTTGAGCTAAATTTGATGCTCATGCCCTCTAATGGGAGGTAAGCCAACAGAAGTAGCAAAGACTGCCTCAAAATCCTTAAGTAAGGCAACAACCTGGGCAGGAACTGAAGCAGCCCCTTCGATAGGAACTTGAACAACCCCCTTTGCAGAACTAATGGAATCAATCTGCAAGACCAAGCCCCTTTTAACAGGTTCCTTCAAAAATTTCACCCCATCTTGAATGAGAGTACCTCTTACCCCTTTCAAACCTTGAAGTAGCACAGACCTTTGACCATAAATGAAGCACATGGTAAGCAGCTTGAAGTCCCATTGAATTACTCCAAGAGTGCTCAATCATTGAGTGCCTAAGATCAAGTCACACCCTCCTATAGGCAAAACATGCAACTGAACCAAGAATTGATGACCCTGCAAGTTAATAGGAACATTTTTGCACAAACCATGAGTTCTAAATACCTCACCATTAGCAACCTTAACCTCCAAGATTTGTGTACTGTCCACAGGAATATGCAATTGAGAAAACAGTGAAGGATCAACAAAGTTATGTGTGCTGCCTGAATCTATCAAAATCACCACATATTTACACTAAAATCTACCCTTCACCCTCATAGTACCAGAAGTAGGGGTGCCACTTAGAGCATAGAGTGTAATACCAGCCTCCTCAACACTATTATCTTGACAATTCAAGGAGTATTCAGACATAGGACTACCATTACTATCATCTAATTTAGTAATGTGCACTCCTGAATTAGCATTAGGCATAAGTTCTACACAATCAAGAAGGAAAAGCATAGCATTTTTACACTTATGACCAGGACCCCATTTCTCATCACAATTGTAACATAAACCCTTTTTCTTTCTTTCCTCCATTTGGGCAGGTGTAATTCTTTTGATTGGAAGCCTATTATTCTTGTTATCTGTCAATGTTGGTACTTTAGGAGGTGGACCAAGAATTGAGGGCTTACCTGGTTCCAACTGATTCTTGGAACTCCTTTTATAGCTCCAGTTGTACTCTTCTTGAATCTTGGACAACCCAAAAGCCTCATTTAGTGACTGAGGATTGAGCATTCGTACAGGGAGTCTGATCTCATCTTTCAACCCACTGAGAAAGCAACTCAATTTATGTGAAGATGAAAGTCCCTTGATTCTGTTTGACAAAACTTCGAATTGGGCCTTATACACTGCCACAGTAGAAGTCTGCCTCAATCTTGTTAGTGTTTCCATGGGGTCATCATATGCAGTGGTGCCAAACCTCACATGCAAAGCCTGAATTAGAGAATCCCAATCACTAAACACCCCTGTTTCCTCACCTTCTTGGAACCAAATCAAAGCCTCACCTTCCATGTGAAATGAAGCTAACATCAACTTTTCTCCAATGGGGGTGTTGTAATATCTGAAATATTGATTAGCCTTGTATACCCAACTAGCAGGATCTTCACCAAAGAATCTTGGAAATTCCAATTTCATGGGACGAGTTACCGGTAACAACGCAGAGCCAGAATTGGGGTTCGTATTCTCTCCAATTCTCTGAGATTGGAACCCATGTGAACCTTGATCAAAAGAACTTAATTTTTGTAAAACCATATTCAACTGTTGACTCATCTCATTCAGAGTTCTTGTATGGATTTCTTGTATAGTTCGCATCTCTTGGAATTCTTTGGTATGATGATCGGTGGTGGTTCTAAGCGAAGCAATGGCTTCATTTGTTGCAGCTGAAGCACGTGTCTCTACCATAGATGACAAAGAAAACCTTGCTCTGATACCAAATTGCAAGGATTATCAATGGCTGGGATGGATAATAGTTGATTTAGAGGACAGCTAAACCTCCTGAGCAAAACAGAGGATTATAGAAGGGAAAGAATAGAAGAGATAGAGAGATTGAGATAGAGAAGAATGAGAGTATTCATTAATCAATTGCCTGGAATGTCCTTCAGCCCTACCCGTATCCTTTATACATGATCTGTTACTTCTAACAACTTTGCACAGCCCACACTAACCAACTGTACAGCCCACACTAACCAACTAACTACCCTTAACTGCCATTAAACACACCACGGACCTAACTAACCCTGCCTCACTAACTATGGTCAATTACAACACTAAAGCACTCATACAACAATTATGCAGTAATTGTAATTATGCAGTAATTGAGTTACATTGCATTACAACCAATGATCCTAACAGATGGCCATGAATGGCCAAATGAAGGGTAAATTGTCTAAGGGAAAAATTAGGTTCCCCAATTAATTTCAGTCATGTAATTTATTGACTAATAAATTTCAGGAACTATACCAAAATACAATGTTAGGTTCCAAGGATTTAGGATCTAAATGTTTTAGAACTTCAATATGTAATATTGGCAAACCATGATCAAAACTTAGAGTCTAGATTTAGACTGCTCAAAGTATGTTTATTGTGAAGTTGGAACTGAGTAATTGCAGAAAATTACTGTTTACTTTCTGTACGGCTCGATCGATCGAAAATTAGACTCGATCGATCGAATCTCGTGCAGAATGTTTTTTTGCAGAATTTTCCAAGAGTTGTTTTAAGAATATTGTCCTTTGCATACATGAATAACTTTTAGAAAAGGTTATACGCCTTGGTTAAAAGTGGCTGTTTGTGATTAAGCGGCCTTTACTATATGATGAACTAATTAATCTTGTTTTTAAAATTCAAGTTATTGCCCTGAAAATTCCTTTAAATAATAAAATTTTAACATTGTCAATCCCAAACTTTCCCTCAAAAGACTATTATCAACAGGTAGAACTTTTATGGCATAATAAGAGATATAGAATAGAGACCCTCAAATCAAGTTTTCTTGTACCATGGAAAAACATCTCAAAAGCCTAGATTAGTGAATATAAATTAGTTTAATTATTTAATCAATATCTAGACATAATAAGGGTCGTGACAACTTGTCCAAGTTAACTAGTTTAACTTAGAGCCTATTTGACTACAATATATCTAGAGCTACAAAAAGATTTACAGAATATTGTATAATGGTTGAGGTATGTCAAGTTGTTAATGGTAGATGATAAAATAATATTAATGGTAGCCTCAAATGAGAATTAATAATAATAAAAAATCCTCCAACTCAACTGTTGAAAAAAATGTTGTATTTATAGCATTACTCATTTGACCATTCATTGAAGAAGCTCTCCAAGAGCATTAAGGGCCAAAAAGAATTTAGGAGACATTTTAAAATGAAATTTTTTGAAAAGAGACCTAGTTATTAGATTTCACAATAGTTATTAATATTCTACAATACACGATATGTATCAAATCAACCTAAAAAGTACCATTTTTTTTTTTTTGTGTATCAATCATACTCATAAATCGTACAATACAAACATGTATATCATATAGTACATGTCAATACCATATTTTTGTGAACATTATTTTAATTAGGCTTGGAAATATCCTAAAATCTTATTTTTAATCTAGTGGTCACTAGAGTCATATGAATTGAGTAGGTTTATCCTAATCTAGTGGTCACTGGAGTCATATGAATTGAGAAGGTTTATCCTAATTTGAGGGAATGGAATGGAATGGAATGAAAAGGAATAAAAAGAATAATTTTAGAATATTCTTCCCTTCTCTTGTTTGGGAGTTTTAATGGAGGGAATGGAAAGTTCATTCTCTTATTTGGGAGTTTAAGTGAGAGGAAATGGAATGGGTAGGAGGGAACACTCATTCCTCTCTATTCCCTTAATATCTCAAATTTTCATTCCTCTCGAAATTGGGAGGAATGGGAGGGAATGAAATTAGATTTAATGATTTTTTTACTAAAACTCCCAAAATACCCCTATATATTCAACCCTTTATTTTAAAATAGGGGATTAATAGTAATATTGTCATAAAATGATTCCATTTCATTCTCTCCATGTTACTCCCAAATAGGACTACTTAATTACATTTCATTCATTTTTATTCTTTTTCATTCATTTCCCTTACTTAAATACATTCCATTTCTTTCTATTCCCTTATGACTATCTCATTCCATTCCCTTATGAACTCCTAAGCGGAGCCTTTAGAGTTGTTCTACTTTTATGAAAAAAGAATTGAGAATTAGAATGGGGAACCCGGATTCTCGAAAAAATAAAAATATAGAGAGAGAATAGTGGGGAACCCTAAATTAGTAATTAATTACAAACTACGTACAAAACATAGCACTCAAATGGATAATTTACCAATTCCTAATATGAGAGTGATAGAAGAATAGAATCTGCAGAGCCCAACGGCTAATTTCTCCGACAACGGTCATATTTTTATAAATGATAAGACGGCATCGTTTATCATTAATGTAAACGGTGACGTTTTACTTAGAAACCAAAACTTTTAAGTTGAAGCAACACGACATCGTTTTGGTCTGTCTTGTCTCATCTCCCTTCCCGTGCTACCCAGTTATGGTGTGCTCTTCAGAAGCCTGTGTCTCTTAGATATTTCTCTGTAATTAGATATTTCTCTGTAATTAGATATTTTTCCTGTTAAGTGCACATTAATCACATGAGTTAATTCAATGTAACTAATTACTATCTTTACGGAATTGTGGTTAGTTAGTTAGAGTAGATTTTAAGCTTATCCTCTGCTCTGTATATAAAGAGCATACACTTTGTATTATTCAGTTAGTGTTGCAAGAACTCATACACAGTTTTTCATTCTCTCTCTCTCTCTCTCTCTCTCTCTCTCTCTCTATTTTCGTCATTGTTAAATAGAACCTTTTCTCTTTTTTCTTCAGAGAGATCTTTTAAAGCGATAAAATATGCATCGATATTAACAAATTTAAACACGAAAGACAAATATAAAACTACTTTCATCATTTAAACATTATGAGTGGAATTTGGTACCTTTTAGTCTTAAAAATGCACCATTCAAATTTCAGAACATTATGAATGACATTTTTAATCCATTTTCAAGTTTCTCAATCATCTATATTAATGATCATGTATTAATCTTTTCAAAGTCAATCATAAAACATTCGCATCAGTTGGAAAACTTTGTCCGATAGTCTCAGCATTCAAAATGAAATTGTTTCAAACCAAAGTAATTAAGCCCTTTAGGACAATATAAATCATGGTTCAATTACCCCAATTGATAAAGTTATTCAATTTTCTGTCAAATTTCCAAATGAAATTAATGACAAAAAGCAAGATTTCTAGGAAATTTAAATTATATATTAAAATTTTATGAAGACCTAAGGAAAATATGTAAACATCTATTTCAAAGACTATAGAAAAACCCTTCCCTATTCAATGAGAAACACCAATTAGGCTTTGGTGTAAATGGAGTTCGAACTCAAAATCTCTTATTCAATGAAAAAAACATTACCAATTAAGATAAATTGAACTCACATATTCACCCAATCCTAATGCATTCAAAAAACTTGAAATAGATTCATCAAAATAAGATATGGTGGCATCCTTAAACAATAAGTTGATGGGCAAGAAAAATTTGTTAGACTCCATTTTGGCTTTTGGATCCAAACCCAGCAAAAGTATTCAACAATTAAAAATAAATTTCATCAATTGTTTTAGGTGTTTTGATGATGTGTTGAAATCGTCAGTGAGTTGTAGGCTCCAAGTCACGCCAATGAATACCTGTGGAGTAAAACACAAGGACCAAACAGAAGGCATCGGTGTGGTACCGGCCAAGAACCCTCTGAAGGTCAAGTTAGAGAATGAGAAATCTCTAAGAACTCTATAATGAGAGAGCTAGGAATTTTCTGCATACCTGAGGAAAGAGGAGGTTTGGTGCTTATATAGTGGTGAGTAGTGAACCAAGATCCCTCGGAAGTAGGGATCTTTCCTTGTAGAGGAGATTTGGTATTAGGGTTTTCGTGATTCTAGGGTGTCTTTCCATATGGGGGAGATATGGGAGCATGATAAGGTCTTTGTGCATGATGTGCAAGATATTTCCATACATGAATATTCGTGAGGACCAAGTAAGGCCACGTAGGACCCGTCAGCTTCTCCACCCCGTCGGCCTTATGGTCACCCGTTGCTTTAGGTTTTCCCATCGGTTTATAGGGGAGATGTATCCATCAGCTTTTGTGGTGGCTTCATCCACTGAAAGTGTTGTCGGTTTGATAAAGGTACGTTACCTCTATCATAGTCTCTCCAGAGCTTCCGTCACCTTCTTGTGAAGCCGACAGTCTTGTAGAGGTCATCTGCTCTCCTAGCCTTCTGCTTATAAGTCAATTTACTTTTGTTGAAAATACCCCTATCATGTTTCAAAAATTTCAAGAAGATTTATTAAACAAAGAATTTTCAATCCGTGTTGATTGCAAAATTAAGTTCAGAAGATATAGTAAAAAAGGATGTAAAAACATTTGGCCTCCAAACAAATTTTGTAAGGCAGTATGCAATTTTGTTTGTCTTTAACTTTCATATTGAAAATATTAAAGAAGAATCAAACTCAATCCCTAAATTTTGCTCTTGCAAATTTGTTCTAAGAAAAATTGTCTAATAGCAACTGCCCAAAACCGATGTCAAGTGACTCTTACTCAGTTGTCTCCTCAAGTCCATTACCTCAACCCCAAAGTAGGGATGGCAATTTTTTCCCGCCCCTCCCCGCTTCGTCCCGTGCAGGTTTTCCCCACCCCACAAAGGTGGTGGGGCGGGGATGGGTTTAGACTCTTTAGACCCACCCCACCCCGTCCCGCCCCGCTTTGCTAAGGGTTATAATTGTAAATTTTTTATACCCTAAAACCCTACTATTTAAACAAACATATCAATATTAGCTTATTTTATTCTACCTAATGTGGTTCTCTGCCTTTATTTTGTTATGTGTTATACTATGAGATTTTTTTTATTATTGTCTTGTTAAACACTTGGATATTTATTCAATTTTTTCTAAAAATTGATTTGATTTGATGGGATAAATTTAGTTGTAATTTCAAGTATATTTTTATCAATGAAATAGGTTTCATTAAAAAAATTGTACTAGTTGTAAGGCAAATTAACAAAAAGTAGAGTTTTACGAGTTGAGGTGGGGCTTCGTGGGGCCCCAAGGGGTAGGAATGGGGTGAGAAAGTTATCCCCATCATGCGGGGCGGGCCGAGAATGGGGCAAAACAAAACCATGTGAGACGGGGACGAAGACCCCATCCTTCGGCCTCGCCCTGCCCCATTGCCATCCCTACCCCAAAGAGAGAGAATAATTGGTTTATGGTGTAGATGGAGTTTGAACTTTACCAATTGAGCTATCTAGAACTCACATATTTGCCCAATCCTAATACATTCAAAAAACTAGAAATAGATTCATCAAAGTAAGATATGGTGGCATCCTTAAACAATAAGTTGATGGGCAAGAAAAAAATTGTTAGATTCCATTCTGGCTTTTGGATCCAAACCCAGCAAAAGTATTCAACAATTAAAAAGAAATTTCATCAATTATTTTATGTGTTTCAAAATTTTAAAGAAGATTTATTAAACAAAGAATTTTCAATCTGTGTTGATTGCAAAAGTTCATAAGATATTGTTGTTAGATAATTATTATGGAGTGAACAAGAAATTGAATCTTAATGTGTCCACTTGAACATAATATTAAAGTGGTGAGAATCATTGAGCTCCACATAAGAAATGATAGAGAATATGAGTTTTGGGTTGGACATTGGGTTGGGCTTTAGAGATGTGTGGACTGGGCCCTCTTGTCCAATTAGTAATAATATTTTATTTTTTTATTTTTTCAGTCAGTAAGTCTGTATACAGTAGTTATTTCCAAAACCAATGTGTCTGTTCAGTAACGTATATTTTCGTAGTCCCTCATTCATGATAAACTACTTTTGAGAAACTCTTCCAAAGAGAAAATATTTTGTGCATTCGTTTGAGTCAAAGAGAGAGAAAGAGACATAGATTAGTTCGTAGAGCACAGACCTTGTGTGCCTCTTATCCGTGTTGGAGATCATTTTATCCTAGGAGGCAAATGTCCATGAGTCTCAAAGCACCACATATTGTGTGAGGGGCGAAATCTGCTTTAAGGAGATTGTGTCAAACACAAGACTTGATCTGTATCATTCATCCTTTACGCATTTGGTCTGTAAGTTTTTAATTATTTACAGATTTCTTCTTATATACACAGTATCTATTTATTACTTTTACCTACTACATTTATTTGTGTTATTGCTTATATTTAGATTTGTATGTTATTCCTTTCTGTTTAATCACAAAAGTAAATTGTTGAAATATATCTAACAATTGTAAAAAAGGATGTAAAAGCATTTGGCCTCCAAACAAATTTTGTAAGGCAGTAAGCAATTTCTTTGGTCTTTAAATTTCAAATTGAAAATATTAAAGAAGAATCCAATTCAATCCCTGATTTTTCCACTTGCGAATTTGTTTTGGGAAAAATTGTCTAATAGCAACTACCCAAAACCGATGTCAAGTGACTCTTCCTCAATTGTCTCTTCAAGTCCATCACCTCAACCCCAAAGAAGAATGTTGCCTTATGCTAACCCAAGTATCTCTCCTAGTTAATTTCCATCCCAAATGAATACTTTCAATTGTTGGGTTCAAATGAATTGACCCCTTGCAAATTAATTAATTAATTACCCAAGTTAATTAATTAGGTTCAATTGCATGCAATAGCGTGGCAGCACAAACAAATCACCAATTATACTAAATGCAGCTGCAAATAAATTTGATACGGTGATTTGTTTACGAATGGGGAAAACCACCAAGGCAAAACCCCACGGGCTAAATTTCAAGTCACCACTTCCAAGAATCCACTATTATCAATCACAAGCGGTTACAAGTATAAGGAATCGTACCAAACCCTTTGGCCTATCCTGAAATACCAACCTATAGTTGAATCCTTACCCCAATACCCAATTGGACTTATATTGTAGTAGCAATCTTTCAGTTCAATGCATGAATCCCAGTACGTGACTAACCAATGATGCACGGATCCAAATACATGACTAACACCAGCCACTTAAAGAAAATGTTGGCTACAAAGTTCTTCAGTTCATCAACGATGAAGATCAAGAAGCTTCTTGGTTACAAAACCCTTTGGCGCAAAGATGCAGTAGCTTCTTCAGAAAGAATAATGAACTAGGTCATTCACTTGTAACAGCCTTTAAAATAATCCTTATATATGTCTAAGGTTGTGAGAAAAGAAACTCTACACATACATGTTAGCTAGGGCCAAAAATCAGATCTGGAAATTCTGATTTCGTAGATCTCGACAGATTCAGCTTCTGTCGAGCTTCGTTCTTAAATCGCGATAAATACTATTTCTGTCAAGGTATCTGTCGAGCTTTAATGAACAACTTTTCTTCACTTGTTTCAGATCTTCATGGCTTTAACACTTGACTTGAACAACATGTTTCTTGAAGTCTTAAACCCATCCTAGATCTACCCAATTACAAGTAAAATGCATTTTGTCAAAAGATTAGCCAATTACATAAAATATGTCTCTAACAATCTCCCCCTTTGGCAATCCGTGACAAAACCACAACAAAACAAATGAATCATGAGAGAAGTCTTAAATCACTAAACTCATAACCACTTGTTGTATTACAAAGTAAATCTATCCCTACTACAAACTCTTGAAAAACTTTGCAAGAAAAGAGTTCACGGCATGATAGACTTTCAAAACCTGTCTTACTGAAACACTTAAACAAAACTTATCAAGGCATCCTGTGTGAAATAGAAATAAATATTGCATACATAAAGAAAAATGTGTATAAAAAGAGAAAAGAAACAACACATGTAGAGGTAGGTGAAGCAAATGAATATACATCATCATCATATATAAGAAAAATAAAGTACAATGTATGTCATAATAAAAATGGTCACAAGACTGATGTACAAGAGGCTAATGTAACTAAAAAGAAAGAAAAGTACATATATACCTCAATACATCCCTCAAAACTATATACACTCCCCCTATCAAAAAAAAAAAATGTCCTATACTAACTCTCCCCCTAAAAATAAGACTACTCTCAAACCTAAAACTACTCCCCCTTTTGGACATGAATGACAAAGGGTAAGTCACTCAAAGGTCGTCATCTCATCATCACCGGAAGAGCTAGCATCATTCTGATCATCCTCATCATCATCATCGGGCAAGGCCTTTGGAGAAGGAGAGGAAGAGGAGCAAGACCAGCCATGCGAGCTTGCCAGCGGGCAATGCAGCCTACTCAGGTATTCATCTGACACATCTCATCAGTGAGATAGTCAAGACGACCACCAAAGTCAGCCTGCATCCACTAAAGCTGCACCATGATGGCCTCGAGGGTCACACCACCAGCCGCGGAGGAAGAAGGAGCGAAATAGGATGGAACAGCAAAAGCTGCAGGATCAGTCGTCTCCACTCGTGGCCACTTCGGTCGAAGTTGAGCCTTACTCCGCCGGACAGAACCAGCGCTGATAGCACCTATGATGGTGAAGAGAGGAGAAAGAGGAATGGGAATGTGAAAGTCTGTGAGGATAGGCGTGATAACCAAAGGGAAGATGAGCTTATCACGTGTATCAGTGTCCTGATACACATCTATAATAGATGTGATGAAGTGAGAGGGAAAGTCGATAGAAAGATCCTCCATCAAGGAAAGAAGGAAACGAGCACGAGGCTCAGTGATGGAGTTATAGTGAGACCGTGGAGTGAGAGTGAAGGTCATCACCATGTTCAAAAAGCGAGGGCCTTTAGCAAAGCCCGAGCAAGGGGTGTTTAGAAAACCACCCCAAAGAGAAGGTTTCTCACAAACATGTAGTACCTCGGATATAAGATCCGGGGTAACTACGATACGTGTACCTCTGAATGTCGTAGCAAACTGAGGCATAGAGGTATCGATGGCGTGCATGTTGGAGTAAAACTCCTGAATGAACATGACCAAATACCTCTCGAGTTTCCCACAGAGGGACTCCCATCCCTGAGTCCCAATGACTTCGAGTAGAGCAGTGTCAGAAAAATCCAACAGAATGACTTGGCGTTCCTGATAAACACCACGGTTCTGAAAGTTCTCAGAAAAGTCCGTCTTGGCCTTCTCATCACGGAACCTGATATGAGATGGAACAGAAGAGGATGACCCGGAACCACGAAAAGGGTTCCGAGCGGGGGTAGATTTTCTCTGTTTGGGTGCCATAGAGAGGTTCTATCCGAGAGAGAGAGAGAGAGAGAGAGAGAGAGAGAGAGAGAGAGAGAAAGAAAAGACAGAACACAACACATGCTAAGAATAGGAAAGAAAATAAAGAACGTATCCATGAAGAATGCATGAACATGTGACATGCATAAATTAAAAACATCATGGGTAAAACCCAATCCAAACCTAACAGCACTCACAAGTTTAAACAAGCACACAATCCTAAAATACATGAAACATTGTTATAATGCATTTAGAGTGCAATGCATGATCATGTAACAACAATTTCACAAAGCCCAACCCAAAAACTTCATGAAAAACTCAAAAACCCCAAAAAAATTGAAAACCCCCAAAACCTAGGTCTAAATGCATGAGAAAGAGAGGATTTAGAGGTCATACCACAAGAATGAGGCTTGAACTAGGCCGAAAACTTGATTGGAGTGAAGATTTGAGTGAGGGAGAGAAGAATGGATCGAGAGAGAGAGAAATTTTTGTCAAGTGAGATGAGAGAAAAGTGAAATCTGAATCGCGCCTCAACTATATATAGAAAACACATCTCGATGGATCGAGGTTTCTATTGGGGATCTGTCGAGCACTAAATCTCGATAGAAATGAATCTGTCGAGGTGCTATCGAGGATCTGTCAACGGCAAAAGAGTGTCTCGATGGATCGAGAATCTATTGAGCAGACAGAATGCACAGAAAAATGGCTCAATGGATCAAAGAAGCTGTCGAGAATGTGTCGAGCAGAAACCCAGAAATCTTGATGGATCGAGAAGCTATCGAGATCTATCGAGAAAAGAGAAAGAAGGCTCGATAGAAAGAGAATCTGTCGAGGATCTGTCGAGAAGCTATCGAGCTTGAAGAAAATGAGTTTTTCAAGGGAGGAAAAACACATAAAGATGAATGCAACAAGCAAGCTACTCAAACAAAGATCCAATCAACATGTTAAGCTCTCAAGACATCTCTCAACATATAAGCATATAGATCCAAAAACACACACACACACACTAAACAAGTCTAACCAATTTTATATTTCAAAAACAAATTAAGACAGTTTAATGAGCATATATTAACACATGTATCTCTAGTGATGGCCAAATCACATTGTACCTGCACATGTATCAAAAGTAGCAAAGAATTTGCGTGTTGTGTGTGAAACATAGCAAGAGTGCATAAGTGTCTCATATTATGAAGATTTGAGACATGAGAAAATCAAATACACTCACACATAATCATAACTGCTTGATGGGGAGTATCACCTTTGAGATACATCATATAACTCCCACATCTCCTAAAAACACACTTATAACCATTTTTAAAAGCATTTTGATTCTTTTTGCTTTTATATTCTTTGCATATTTTCTTTTTGAACATATCATGCTTGGGCATATAAGAGAGAGAAGAAATACCCAATTATGTAAGCCAAAAACATCACAATTTTGCTATGCCGGAGCATATAGATGTTATACATGATTAGCAGGCTTTAGTAGTGAGATGGTTATTTATGCCTTTCTCTTAGGATTTTCTAGTCCTTCCTGTCAAAAAGAGTGATTAGAGTATAAAGAGTGAAAGATCACTTGATCGTACTCATCACAAACACGAGCTACAAAGCTCACTTGCTTAGTTGTGCATAGAGATGCTCATCTAAGCTACAAGAGATACAAAATTAAGAAAACTTTGTTTCAATGGCCATCTAGGGTACACAAGTACCAATATGCTCATCTGATTTTTTAATTTTTATTTTTATTTTTACATAAAACAAAATAAAACAAAACTGAAAACAAACAAACAAACAAAAACAGGTTAAACAAAACACACAAAGCATAAAGACTAGATGCAAATGCATGAGAAAGGAGGAGAAAAAGGAGAGATCACTCCATGGAGATTACGCCAATGTTTTGGCATAAGAATTCAAAACGTTTGCTATCAAGAGGCTTAGTGAACAAGTCAGCCTTCTAATCATCAGTGTGGATGAACTCAAGAGTGAGTGTGCCATCTTCGACAAGTTCCCGAATGAAGTGGTGTCGTATCTCTATATGTTTTGTTTGAGAATGTTGAATAGGATTTTTAGAGATGTTAATGGCACTGGTATTGTCGCAATAAATGGTAAGATGTTCTTAACGAATACCATAATCAAGAAGGAGTTTTTGCATCCACAGAAGTTGGGTGCAACAGCTATCGGCAGCGATGTATTCAGCCTCAGCAATGGATAAGAAGATGGAATTCTGCTTCTTACTCATCTAGGAGACAAGATTATTACCCACATAAAAACAACCTCCCAATGTACTTTTTCTATCATCAGCATTCCCAGTCTAGTCCACATCAGAATACCCAGCTAAGACATCGTTTGTGTCCTTGCTATACCACACTCCGAACTCGGCAGTGGCTTTGACATATTTTATGATTCTTTTTAAGGCCATCATATGAGACTCTTTGGGGTTTGCCTGATATCTAGCACACACTCCTACACTGTAACTAATGTCAGGTCTACTAGCAGTAAGGTAAAGGAGACTACCTATCATGCTTATATATAAGGAAGAATCAACACTTTTGCCTAACAAGTCAATAGTGAGTATAACATTAGGGCTTATGGGGGTTCTAATAGGACTAGCAAATTCCAAACCAAACTTTTTCACAAGATTTTTTGCATATTTAGATTGAGATATGAATATACTTGACTCTTGCTGACGAATCTACAATCCAAGGAAATGATTCAACTCTTTAATCATGCTCATCTCGAACTTGAGCTACTATCAACATAGACTTGAGCTACTATCAATTTGTCATTCTCCTTTTTGATAAAAAAGAGTTTGATCAGCTTGTCCTCTTGTGAAGCCATGTGAGACCAGGTATTCTGTAAGCCGATCATACCAAGCTCTGGGTGCTTACTTTAGTCCATATAAAGCCTTCTTAAGGTACAACACATGATCTGAAACGTGTGGATCAATGAATCCTTTAGGCTGAGCAACATAGACATCTTCTTTAAGAACCCCATTCAAGAATGCAGTCTTCACATCCATTTGGTAAAACTTGAACTTCAAGTGACAAGCCAGGGCTAGGAGAACTTTAATGGATTCCATGCAAGCTATAGGAGCAAATGATTCATCAAAATCCACTCCTTCCACTTGAGAGTATCCTTGGGCCACCAAACGAGCCTTGTTGCGGATCACATTTCCTTCCTCATCAGTTTTATTGCGGAATATCCACTTTGTGCCAATGATGTGCTCTCCTTCTAATCTAGGTACCAGGGTCCAGACATCATTCCTTTGAAATTGGATCAGTTCATCATGCATAGACTCAGCCCAGCTTTCATCTTGGAGGGCATCCTCAACCTTAGTGGGTTCAACTTGTGACAAATAGCAAGAATAAGACACAAAGTTAGCAACACATTTATCAACTGTACACTTTCTTAGTGTAAGTTCGTTCATATTTCCCATAATAACTTCAGGAGGGTGATTCAGCTTAGTCCTTGAGGAAGGTCCTTTCTCTTCATGAGATTCAGGCTCAGGTGATGTAGGAATATCTGTTGAGACTTCTACAACACTTGGAGTACTTGGAGAAACGGGCTCTTGATCAACTTCCTCTTGAACAACCTTAGGCTTTGAAGGAAGAATTTCATTAGGTATTTCCTCACTACTTTTCTCAAAATCTGAATCTGAAACTTCATCAATAACAACATTGACAGTTTCCATCACCTTCTTGGTTCTTTTATTGTACACCCAATAAGCTTTGCTTGTGGAGGAGTATCCCAGAAATATTCCTTCATCGCTTCGAGAGTCAAACTTTCCCACATTTTCTCTATCCTTAAGGATGAAACAAGTACTTCCAAAGATTCTGAAATACTTTACATTCGGCTTTCTTCCCTTCCACAATTCATAGGGAGTCTTCTTTGTACCGGGTCTGAAATATACCCTATTAACCATATGACATGCGGTGTTGACTGCTTCTCCCCATAAATTTCTGGCCACATCTTTATTGTGTAACATAGCTCTAGCCATCTCCTGAATGACTCTGTTCTTTCTTTCTACTACACCATTTTGTTGAGGAGTAATAAGAGCAGAGAATTCTTGAGATATACTAGATCTAGTGCAAAAAGATTCCATGTATGAGTTCTCGAATTCTTTACCATGATCACTACGAATTCGATCAATTTTCATGTTCTTCTTATTTTGCAATCTTGTACACAAAGCTTCAATGTACTCAGGAGCATCTGACTTGGATTTAAGAAGAATGACCCAGGTGTAACTAGTAAAATCATCTACTACGACCATGAGATATCTCTTTCCTCCAATAGATTCGGTTCTAGTTGGACCCATGAGATCCAGATGTAGTAGCTCCAAAGGTCTGGATGTAGCTGATGTCTGAGTGCCTGGATGTTTTGCTTTCATTTGTTTCCCAAACTGACATGGTCCACACACAACATTACTAACCTTGCTAAGCTTTGGTATACCCAACACTGATTCAAGCTTAGATACAATTGACAGATGTTTGTAGCTCGCATGTCCTATCCTTTGGTGCCATAAGTCTTCATTTGGCAAACAAATACTATTGCACACAATGTCAGCATTAGGTACTAATCCATAGCAATTATCCAGAGTGCGGACTCCACTAGTTTCTTTCCAGACTCATTCAAAACGAGACATTTCCCTTTTGAGAATAGTACCATGAATTCTTGATCACAGATCTGACTTATGCTCAACAAGTTCACTCTCAGACCTTCTACATACAATACATTTGTGATGTCTGGCAGTCTAGGTAGAGAGATAGTTCCCTTTCCTTTTATTTGTGATTTGCTCCCATCACCGAAAGTAACATTTCCACCTTTCTTAGACTCGAAAACCTTAAAGAGAGAACGGTCACCAGTCATGTGTCTCGAGCATCCACTGTCAAGGTGCCACAAACATGTGTCCATTACTTTAAACACTGACTTCATCATAAAGCACTGTTAGGACATATATGATTCACTTGTTAGGAACATATGTCACTATTTTATGTAATTGGCTTATCCTTTGACAAAACACAATTTACTTGTATTTGGGTAGATTTAGGATGTGTTTAAATACTTTAAGAAACCATGTTTCAAGATCAAGTGTTGAAGCCTTCAAGTCTGTCCAAGAAAAAATACTGAAAGTGCAGAATTACTAAAGCTCGACAGCTAGCATGTGTCGAGATTTAAGGAAGCTGTTCAACCCGTGCTTGACACCTCCTATCTGTCGAGGTTTAAGAATTTCAGAATTCTGATATGATTTTCTTGGAATCCGTGAATATGTCTTTAGGCCTTCTTTTCTCCTAACCCTAAACATATAAAAGGATTGTTTTAAGGGCCGTCAAATAGTTCACAAGTTGCACAAGCATTGAGAAAACTCTGTTCAAGCAAATTGTGACCGGAGACGAAGTTCTTGCCCTAGTTCATCTATCTCTCTTGAAGAAGTTGCTGTGTATGTGCACCGTAGGGTTTTGTGACAAAGCATCTTCTTGATCTTCATCATGTGGATGAACTGAAGAACTTTGCAGCCAACAATCTTCTTAGTTGGTGATTGAAGTCGCGTACTGGGATCCGCGCAATTGGTTAGTCACGTACTTGGGAGCCGTGCATTAAAAGAGGGAATTGTCACTACAGAACAAATCCAATTGGGTATTGGGGTAAAGGTTCAACTGTAGGTTGGTAAGGTACTTGAGATTCCTTTACTTATAACCGCTTGTTGTGATAATAGTGGAGTTTCGAGAGTGGTGACTTGAAAATCACCCGGTGGGGTTTTTGCCGTTAGGTTTTCCCCATTCGTAAACAAATCACCGTGTTATTTATTTGCCGCTGCATAATTAGTTTATTGGTGATTTGTTTGTGCTACCACGTATTTGCATGATTAATTTGATTAATTAATCAACTTGGCTAATTAATCAATTAATTCATCACAAGGGGTCAATTCGTTTTTGGCCTATCAAGTGGTATCAGAGCAGGCACACTCTGATTAGGGTTTAATCTTTGCTGTGCTGATCCGTTGACCCCTGTTTGTCATTAATAGAGGACAGTCGTTAATCATACCTCCTTTATTTGATGGCACTAACTATGCATACTAGAAAGTACGCATGAGAGCTTTATTGTAGTCTTTAAATGAGAAAGTGTGGCAAGCTGTTGAGATAGGCTGGACCAAGCCGAAGGAAGCGCCGGCCGACTGGGATGATGCCAAGATCAAGGCGGCAAACTTCAATAGTAGAGCGTTGAATGCCTTATTCAGTGCGGTCACCAATGAGGAGTTTAAGAAGATATCCTCAACTGAAACTACTAAGGAGGGTTGGACCATTTTCCAGACAACCTATGAGGGTACAAAGGCTGTCAAGGATTCAAAACTTCAGAGGCTCACTACAAGCTTTGAAGAGATAAAGATAAAGGAGGATAAGTAATTCGATGAGTTTTATGCCAAGCTTTCGGACATAATGAACTCAGCTTTCAATCTTAGGGAAACCATTCCTGAACCCAAGATTGTAAGGAAGGTGCTTAGATTTCTACCTGAGAGATTCCATGCCAAGATCACGGCAATAGAGAAATCAAAGGATATTGACAAGATTCCTTTGACTGAGCTGGTTGGAAACTTGCAGACCTACGAGCTAGGGTTAACAAGAATAGGGATGTCGGGTAAAGGCAAGAGCAAGGCTTTGAAGGCCAAGAGCAGTGACACAGATGAGTCTTCCAACGATGAAGATTCCAAGATGAAGTCCTACATCATCAGGCAGTTCAAGAAGTTTATGAAGAATGCCAATGGAAAGGGCTTGGACAAGGACCGTAGGCAATCTAGTTCTTCTCAATTCAAGAGTCAAGATAAAGGGAAGAAGGATGCTAGGGATGGCGGTCAGTACACTGTTCCCGCAGGACCAAAGTGCTTTAGGTGTCAAGGCTTTGGTCACATGAAACATGAGTGTCCTACATATCTCAAGAGCATTGGGAAGAGCAAGGCAGTTGCTGCTACTTTGAGTGACACCGAGCCTGAGGATGATTCCGACAATGAGGATGACGGAATCTTGAATGCCTTCACTGCCACTGTTAATCCTACTGATGGGAGTATTGAAGATGTGGTTGAAGAAGAGGAATTGGTGGAATCCAAGTTTGAGAAGATGGATGATCAAGATGACATTCATACAGCCTATGAGAAACTGTACAAGCTTTCTGAGAAGCGTGAGAAACTTTATAGGCTGGCCACCAAGAAGCTCAGTGATGTGAAACTTGATCGTGAAGAGCTTTCCACAAAGTTTGATGAAGCTAATCAGACTATTGGAGCACTGAGGTTCGAGAACAATTTCTTGGCTTAGAAGACCAAGAAGCTTAAAGCGGAGCTGTTTCAAGTCAGAGCTCAATTGGAGAGGACTTTAAGTGCAAAGCTTGATGAGATGCTCAATCTTCAGAAATCTGCTTCTAATCGAACAGGTTTAGGGTATGGTCTCTCTTCCTCTAATATTGCTTCTACTAATACTACTGTTTTTGTTCCTCCTAGCAATAATGTTGAAATTGAGAACAAAAATGTTAAAACTGGTTTAGCTAGTGAGAACTTAGACAAAGGTAAATCTATCTTAGGAGCACCCCCTAAGCAAGATAAGAAGGAAGCTAAGAACCCTAGGGCTAAAAAGGCTAACTCTCAAAAGCCTAAACAGAAGAAGCAGCATCTCTATCATCATTGTGGAGTTGCCGGTCATACTCGACCAAATTGCTATAAGTGGCTAGCCACTCAACAGAGCAATGGCATGATAGCATCTGGAAGCTAGAATCAACTTCAATTCTCTCTTGCTCCCCTTGGAGATCTTCTCAAAGCCCTCATGTTCCTTTCGAACTTGAACGGTTTTAATTCTTCCCTCTCACCGCTGGTTCAAGGGTTTAATCAAAGGAAAGGCTCTTCTAGGGTGTGGAAGGAAAAGGGCTCCAAGTGATTCTATCACTTTTCTCTTTCTCTCTTCTTGTTTTTGTGTGTGCATTACTTGTGTGTTTTGCTTTCAAGTTTGGCGTAAATGCACTTTTAGTCCCTACATTTTGACTTTTTTCCATTTTAGTCCCTACATTTTATTTTTACCACTTTTAGTCCCTAAACCAATTAACGCAGAACATTTAAGTCCTTGAAACACTGTTCCGTCACCAAACTACCGGAGAAATTGACGGATCAATAAAATAATAATAAAATTTTACTATAGCACTGACACGTCAATATATAAATTTAAAAAATTAATTTATTAATTTTTACTAAATAAAAAAAATAAAAATAGAATTAAAAAAATCATGTTCAAACCTTGCCCAGAATAAAAAATGCGTTCTTCCCGTTAATCATGTTCTTTCATTTTCTTCCTAGCAAACCTTGCCCAAAAATTTAAAAAATCAATATTTTTGTTTCTCTTCTTGCATTTTCTTAGCCACCAAACATGCAAAATACACAACAATCTTCAAATGAGAGGCAAAATACACAGCAATCTTCAAATGAGAACAAAACCAACAATCACAAAAATACAGATCTCAAAATCAATCTCCAACAAAGAACCAAGCCCAAATCTCCAATAAAACAACCAAACCCATAAACCCAACAACCAAACCGATCTCCAACAAAGTAAACCTTAACCTTTAAACCCATAAATCTTCTTGGGAAACAAATACAAAAAAAAATCAGGTCAGATACCCACAGGAAAAACAAACCAAAACCCCCAAAATTCTCAAACCCAAACAAAATCATCAAATCCAAAAACTCAAATGTCTCCCATCGTTTTCTCTGGATCAAGAATCCATGGCCGACCACCACCACAAACCCACCAACCACACCACCGCCGACCACTACCACATCATAACCCAGCAACCCAAATCAGCCAAAAGTCACAAACTCAGCCAAAACCAGATTCACTGCAGCCCACGACCTGACCCACCAAGCCCACAACAACCCACCGCCGCTGCATGTCCTTAACCCACGATTCACAGCCACCAAACCCGACCCACCACCAACATCAAGAGTAGGGGCCATTGAAGACGAAGGAATCGACCTCGGATCTGCCCAGAATGACTTGAACAATCGCCAGTCCACTCGTCGGCGGTGGAAGTACCATTAAGGCACTCAATGGAGAGGACCGTTGGAGAAAAAGAAATAAGAGAAAGCCAGAGTTTGACCCGAGAGGGAGAGGGAGAGAGAGATCTAGAAAAATAAAAAATGAGTTTGGCACTGTGTCTGAGTTTAGTTTTTATTGATGATTTTGTGTTTAGTTGACAAGAAGATTTAAGAAAAATTGAGAAAAAAAGTTACTGCAAGTTTTTTTTAATTCTGTTTTTATTTTTTTTTATTTAGTAAAAATTAATATATTAATTTTTTTAAATTTATATATTGACGTGTCAGTGCTACAGTAAATTTTTATTATTATTTTATTGATCCATTAGTTTCTCCGGTAATTTGGTGACGGAACAGTGTTTCAAGGACTTAAATGTTCCGCGTTAATTAGTTTAAGGACTAAAAGTAGTAAAAATAAAATGTAGGGACTAAAATGAAAAAAATTCAAAATGTAAGGACTAAAAGTGCATTTACGCCTTCAAGTTTTAAGTCAGTCTAGTTTTTATGCTTTACTTTGTTTAACATGTTTTTGTTTGGTTATTTTTCTGTTTTGTTTTGTTTTGTTTTTCATATAAAAATATAAAAATAAAAAATTGAAAAATCAGAAAAATACAAAAACAGTGTGTGTTTTGTGTACATTGGTACTTGTGTACCTTGGATGGCCATTGAAACAAAGTTTTCTAAACTTTTTATCTCTTGTAACTTAAATGAGCATCTCTATGCACAACTAAGCAAGTGAGTTTTGTGGCTCTTGTTTGTAATGAGTAAGATTAAGTTATCTCCTGTACTTAACACTTGTATCACTCTTTATTGACGGGAAGGACTAGAAAATCCTAAGAGAAATGCATAAATAACTATCTCACCACTGTTGCCTGCCAATCATAAGATGACACCTGTATGCTTTGGCATAGCAAAAGTGTAGTGTCAATGACATTTGTGTGCTTCGGCATAGCAAAATTGGAATGCCAAATGCTTATCATCATTGGGTATTTTCTTTTCTCTCTCTTATATGCCCATGCATGATTTGCTTAAATAAAATATGCAAAGAAAATGAAAAGCAAAAAGATCAAAAAATGCTTTAAATTGATTGCAAGCGTGTATTCTAGGAGATGTGGGAGTTATAGGATGTACCTCGAAGGTGATAGTCCCCATCAAACAGTTATGATTGTGTGTGAGTTAGAGTGATTTTCTCATATCTCAAATCGTCATAACATGTATACACTTATGCAATCTTGCGATGTTTTTCACACACAACACACAATATTCTTTACTACTCTTGATACATGTGCAGGTACAATGTGATTTGGTCATCATAAGGTTTTACATGTGTTAATGTATGCTCACTAAACTGTCTTGACTTGTTTTTGAAAAATAAAATTAGTTAGACTTGTTTAGTGTGTGTGCGTGTGTGTGTTTTTAGGATCCATGTGCTTAAAATTGTTGTTGAGAGATGATTTTAAGAGGTTTATATGGTGTTTGGATCAATGGTTGAGTTGTATGTTGAATTGCATTCATGTTTGTATTTTTCACTTCTCGAAAAACTGCTTTTAAAAGCTAGCTTGACACCTCCTCGACACCTCCTCGATACCTTGCCATCTGTCGAGTTTCTTAAGCTTTTTCTTATCGCAATCTCGCTAGCTTCTCGACACCTGGTGGATCGATCGAGATTCTGTTCTTGTATCTAATGGTTTGTTCCTCGACACCTCCTCGATACCTGTATCTGTCGAAGACCATTTTCTCAACACCTTCCTCGACAGATGTCTCGACACCTCTCGACACCTTCATCTGTCGAGATTTACTGAGGCACTATTTATTCTTCCTCATGCGATCCGACCCTCATTTTTTTTTATTTCTCTCTCGATAGCTCTCTCTTTTCTCTCCCAAACAACCTCATCTCACTCCAATCTTGATCCTCAAGGTTTCTTCAAGCTTTTTCAAGTTTTTCTTCATTTGGTAAGCGTCTTATCTCTCATTCTTCATGCATTTCATGTTTTGAAAAACTTTGGGGTTTTTCAAAATTGATAAGTTATTGTTGAAATTTTGGGATGGGTTTTCACTTAAATGAGTTTAAAATCTCATGCATTGCATCACAAAAGCATAATAACAGTATTATCATGCATTTTAGATGTGTGCAGTCGATTGTGTGCTAATAAGATTGGATTGGGCTGAGCCCATGATGCAATTTACTTTGCATGTCACATATTCATGCATTTCTCATGCATTTCTCATGCATTTCTCATGCATACGTACTCTCTTTTCAATATACTTGTTATATTTGAATTGCTTGGGATTTTTCTGATTGTCTTTCTTTCTCTCCCTCTCTTTCTGTTTACGTTAGTCGTGTCTATGGCATCTAAGCGTAAATCTACTCTGGCTCGGAACCCTCTTTGTTCCGGAGCTTCTTTATCTTCTTATTCTGCTCCTTTCTCTCTTTGGTTCTGTGATGATGATGCCCACAAGGCATTCTCGGAGAACTTTTCTAGACGAGGTGTTCATTCGGAATGCCAAGTTATTTTGGCGGACTTCGCTGACACTGACCTACCCACTGTCATTCACAGTCAGGAATGGGAGTCACTGTGTGACGTCTCGATCACTTGTCCTCTCGTTCTTATCCAGGAGTTTTACTCCAACATGCACGGGATTGATCGTTCAGTACCTCTTTTCTTTACTTGCATTTGAGGTACGTGCATTCCTATCACACTGCAGCTTGTTGCGGATGTACTTTGGGTTCCTAGGATAGAGTTTCCTGACTATCCTAGTTGTGAGCGTCTACGGACTGTGTCCAAGGATGAGCTCATGGCTACTTTCTGCGAGCGCCCTTCTGATTGGGGTGATCGTCAGTTTACACCACGTAGGCCTTTTGCTAAAGGTCTTAGATTAATAAACATGGTGATGACTTTTGTACTCCATCCACTCTCTCACTACAACTCCATCACAGAGCCTCATGCTCGGTTTTTGTTGTCTCTTCTTGAGCATCTTACTATAGACTTCCCTTCTCATTTCATTCTTTCTATTATAGATGTTCATCTAGATTCGGTGTCCCGTGATAAGCTCATCTTTCCTTCTGCTATCACGAGGATCTTACGCCATTTTTCTGTTCATTTTTCCTCTTCCGACCATTTTTCTGTCATGTGTGTCATAGATTATGCTATCGTTAAACGTAGCGAGGCTCAGTTTAGGTCGCGACAGACGGATTCAGCTCCTCCCACCCGTCCGGCTCCATCTCGATCTACTCAATCCACATCCCCTCCCTCCTCTTTTACGAGCGATGTGTCACTAGGAGACATCATGGCGCAGCTGCAGCACATGGATGCTCGCCTAGATACACTCTCTACAGAGTTGTATCAGGTGAACGTTCGTGTCAGTCGTATTGCACGACGACAGGCGTCCATGGGTGGTTATGCTTCTGAGGCTTCTCCTCCACCACCTCCTCCCGTGGCTTCTGATTCTGAGGATGAGGATGATGATGATGGTGATGACGATGATGCTTCGAATGATAGTGATGGAGATGCTAGCTCTACCGATGAGATGTCTACTTGACACTCTTACCCTTTGTCACTTGTGACAAAAAGGGGGAGTAGATTTGGATATGAGAGTAGTCATTCTTAGGGGGAGAGTTAGTATAGGACCATTTTGTTAGGGGGAGTGATGTTGATATGTTTTGAGGGATGTAGTGAGGATATTATGTATCTTTTCTTTTCTTTCTTTTATAGATATATTGTTCTTATACATTAGGTCTTGTGACCATTTTTACACATACATTGTACTTATTCTCTTTATATGTGGATGTATATTTCTTTCACCTATCCTTGCATGTGTTGTTTCTTTTCTTTCTTTATACACATGGTTCTTATTACTTGTATGCAATCTATTATTTCTGTTTCACACAAAGATTCCTTGATGAGTTTTGTTTAAAGTGTTTCAGAAATACAGGTTGTCAAAGTCTACTTGCCATAAACTCTTTTCTTGCAAAGTTTTTCAAGAGTTTGTGTTAGGATAGATTTTATTGTATTCAACAAGTGAAAATGAGTTAAGTGATTTATGACTTCTCTCATATGTTCATTTGCTGTTGTGGTTTTGTCACGGATTGCCAAAGGGGGAGATTATTAGGACATATGTGATTCACTTGTTAGGAACATATGTCACTATTTTATGTAATTGGCTTATCCTTTGACAAAACGCACTTTACTTGTATTTGGGTAGATTTAGGATGTGTTTAAATACTTCAAGAAACCATGTTTCAAGATCAAGTGTTGAAGCTTTCAAGTCTGTCCAAGAAAATAAACTGAAAGTGCAGAATTACTAAGGAAGTTATGTCGATAGCTAGCATGTGTCGAGGTTTAAGGAAGCTGTTCAGCTCGTGTGCTCGACACTTACTCGACAGCTGCTTGACACCTCCTATCTGTCGAGGTTTAAGAATTTCAGAATTCTGATATGATTTTCTTGGAATCCGTGAATATGTCTTTAGGCCTTCTTTTCTCCTAACCCTAAACATATAAAAGGATTGTTTTAAGGGCCGTCAAATAGTTCACAAGTTGCACAAGCATTGAGAAAACTCTGTTCAAGCAAATTGTGACCGGAGACGAAGTTCTTGCCCTAGTTCATCTATCTCTCTTGAAGAAGTTGCTGTGTATGTGCACCGTAGGGTTTTGTGACAAAGCATCTTCTTGATCTTCATCATGTGGATGAACTGAAGAACTTTGCAGCCAACAATCTTCTTAGTTGGTGATTGAAGTCGCGTACTGGGATCCGCGCAATTGGTTAGTCACGTACTTGGGAGCCGTGCATTAAAAGAGGGAATTGTCACTACAGAACAAATCCAATTGGGTATTGGGGTAAAGGTTCAACTGTAGGTTGGTAAGGTACTTGAGATTCCTTTACTTATAACCGCTTGTTGTGATAATAGTGGAGTTTCGAGAGTGGTGACTTGAAAATCACCCGGTGGGGTTTTTGCCGTTAGGTTTTCCCCATTTGTAAACAAATCACCGTGTTATTTATTTTTCGTTGCATAATTAGTTTATTGGTGATTTGTTTGTGCTACCACGCATTTGCATGATTAATTTGATTAATTAATAAACTTGGCTAATTAATCAATTAATTCACCACAAGGGGTCAATTCGTTTTTGGCCTATCAAGCACACTTCACGCTTGCTTGACAAATCAGTAGGAATGGTTTTCTCTCTCAGCTGCCATTTATGAGCAAAACATTTAATTTTCACCCTTCTTAGATGAACTCCTTTGCACATTTTCATTTTGAGATAGTCTAGTCTCTTCTTTGTCACACTAAGACCTTTTTCAACAATCATCAAGATAGATTTCAAATAACTTTTAGACTTAAATTTTCTGAAGCACTCAATCAAATAGAGATTAGAAAAGCAAGATGTATTTGAAATAAAAGATCTTTTCATGCCGCTTGTAGCCATGACAACAGGGGTCAATGGATCACATAGCAAAGATTAAAACCTAATCAGAGTGTGCCCACTCTGATACCACTTATTGGGTTAAAATGAATTGCCTCTTGCAAATTAATTAATTAATTACCCAAGTTAATTAATTAGGTTCAATTACATGCAATAGCGTGGCAACACAAACAAATCACCAATTATACTAAATGCAATGGAAAATAAATTTGACATAAATGATTTGTTTATAAATGGGGAAAACCACCGAGACAAAACCCCACCGGGTGAATTTCAGGTCACCACTCCCAAGAATCCACTATTATCAATCACAAGCGGTTACAAGTATAAGGAATCTTACCAAACCCTTTGGCTTATCCCGAAATATCAACCTACAGTTGAACCCTTACTCCAATACCCAATTGGACTTGTATTGTAGTGGCAATCTTCCAATTCAATGCACAAATCCCAGTATGTGACTAACCAATGATGCACGGATCCAAGTACGTGACTAACACCAGCCACTTGAAGAAGATGTTGGCTGCAAAGTTCTTCAGTTCATCAACGATGAAGATCAAAAAGCTCCTTGGTTACAAAACCCTATGGCGCAAAGACGCAGTAGCTTCTTCAGAGAGAATAATGAACTAGGTCACTTTCTGCATGCATTCTCTTTGTCATTCACTTGTGATGGCCTTTAAAATAATCCTTATATATGTCTAAGGTTGTGAGAAAAGAAACCCTACACATACATGTCAGCTAGGGCCAAAAATCAGATCTGGAAATTCTAATTTCGTAGATCTCAACAGATTCAACTTCTGTCGAGTTTCGTTCTTAAATCTCGATAGATACTGTTTCTGTCGAGGTATCTATCGAGCTTTAATGAACAGCTCTTCTTCACTTGTTTCTTGGTCAGATCTTCATGGCTTTAACACTTGAATTGAACAACATGTTTCTTGAAGTCTTAGACCCATCCTAGATCTACCCAATTACAAGTAAAGTGCATTTTGTCAAAGGATTAGCCAATTACATAAAATATGTCCCTAACATCAATAAATTACAACAGTGAGGAAATATTCTCAGACTTCCAACATTTGCTCAATTGGCACAAACCCTTACCACCCCTCAACCACCATCTTCCCCCCAAACATCACCAATCGACCAACCAAGCATATTCTTTTACATGCCAAAGCCAAATTGTTATCCCTGCTTTACAATTGAACTAGAATATGATAGAGAATCAAATTATCACATATTAATTGTCCAGAAATATCTTTCACCCAAATGACATGCATTCCAAATGATCTCAAGAAACCCCAAAAATTATATGAATTCATCCTAACCTTGTATGCATAAATTCCATAATCCTTACCTACATGCCCATACCAAATGACCCCTCATAAATCTCCCATACCATGTGCACCATTAAACGAGTCCTCACAATTAGCAATGGAGTGGACAACCCCTCAAAGTGAAAAGATTTTCCCAACCCCATGACCCATTATATTTCAGTAATTATGATTATATGGATGCATGGACTAATTCATTCCACAACCAAAGTGATCAATTTCAACATTTGTGGTTTTTCCATTTTGACAAAAATCCAATTGAGCAATTACCCAAGTGGTTTCTCAAATAGTGGACTATTTTTGGCCAAATCCCAGAAATTTTACCAGAACATTTAAAAGTGGCCTACAAAAATAAATGGAGAACTTCACAAACCCTCTACCATTTATCCTCCTACCCTGCATGTTTCCATCTATATGCCAAGCACCAATTACCCTAGATCTTATATTGAGAATATGTGATTATCGAGGAATCTCCATTTAAAATTATTGCAAGAAATTTAAATATCAAATGGTGGAGGTGAACCAATTCAATTTTTCCAATCTCATAAATGAAATTAAGTCTCTATGCCCTTTTTAATGTACAATTTGAGTTTCTAGTTGAAAAAGCCTAGTCCCAATCCCAAAGCCTAGTCCCAATCCCAAATAATTCAAAATTTCCTCCAAACCATTAGCAGTTGATGGATGTTGTGTCCAAAATAAGTGAAGAACATGATTCAACCTCAAGTGACACCAATTCTGAAAAACCAAATCCAATCTTTCAAGACTCACACGATCTATATGAGTTCACATGATCTATATGAGATAACCCATATGTAATTTGACCAAATTTTCATCATATGTAATTTAACCAAATTTCCATCTATGCATCCCACATGCGAACAAGTCCAAGTGGTTCTCCTACAATGTGAATGAGAGATTTCACTTTCACAATCGCAAGACTAGTCTTCAAATACAATTCTTTGAGAACCACATCATTTGCCACAATTTTTGTCATAACTTACTGAAATAATCAATTGTGAGCAGTGGACAATCACTTCACATGAACCAATTACTTACAGTTGACCACATCATACTCGTAGCAAAATTGTGACACAAAGTTGTCCCCAAACTTCCCCTTCAAACATGCAAGACATGTCTCCAAGTGTCCAAGAGAAGCATCCAAGCGTCCAACAAAAGTATACATCATAGCAACACTCCAAGTGTTCAAGAGAAGCCTCCATGTGTCCAAAAGAAGTACAAGTGTCCAAGGGATGTCATTTTCATGATAGCAACCCTTCAAATGCTCAAGAAAAATTCAATTGTCCAAGTCAACTCTCCCAGTGTCCAAAAGAAGTCCAAATGTCCAAAAGATATCATTTTCATGATAGCAACCCTCTAGGTGCTCAAGAAACTCCAAGAGTCCAAGACAACTCTCAAAGTGTACAATAGATGTCATTTTCATGAAAGTAACAATCAAGTGTCCAAAAAAGTTTAAGTGTCCAAGGGATGTCATTTTCATGATAGCAACCCTCTAAGTGTTCAAGAAAAATCCAAGTGTCCAAGACAACTATCCAAGTGTGCAAAAGATGTCATTTTCATGAATGGCACACTCCAAGTGTCCAATCACTCTAGAAACTCCATTTGCATGAAAGTAATACGTGGCAACAAGATCACATGCAAGAAGTCCAAGTGTCCAAGGGATGTCATTTTCATGACAATTACTTTTCAAGTGTTCAGGAAAGATCCGAGTGTCTAATGGATGTCATTTTCATGATAGCAACCCTCCAAGCGTGCAAGAGATGTCATTTTCATGAAAAAGACGTCATTTTCATGATAGAAAACCCTTCGAGTGTTTAAGAAAAATTCAGACATCCAAGACAACTCTCAAAGTGTACTCTCAAAGTGTGCAAGAGATATCATTTTCATGAAAGGAACACTCCAAAAGTATATCCAAGCACTCTAAAAATAACATTTGCATGTAAGTAATACGTGGGTACAAGATCAAATGCATATGCTTCCAAGATCAAATGCCAATATTACGTATTGACTTGATGCTTGAGTATTCCATTGTTCTTCAATTTGTAGCACTTAATTGTTCTTGAACTTACCACCTCCATCCTAAAGAAAAAGAAGGAAACAACAACAAATGATAGTCTCGCCACTATCATTTGTTGTTGTTGCCTTCTTTTTCATCATTGCTTTGGCCTTTGTCATTGAATTGTCTATGTGAGTCTCTCCCTCTCAAAACAATATTATCACTTGAAAATTTACAAATAAGAAAAAAAAAAATTAAATCTTAGTATTTTCAACATGTTGACCTGGTACAAACTTTTTCACCGATTTTTCGCACTATACCTTTTTATTTGTGCTGTGTTGGGATCCAAATGACGTGTATGTTTCTTCTGTGTAAAAATCAGTCCCTGTAGCATACTTGTATTTCTAAATTCTAAATGAAAAAGTCTATAGGTACAAACTTATATACCGAGTTTTTCACACCACACCTTTTTTTTTCTTTTTCTTTTTTTTTGTGTTGTGATGGGATTCAAGTGAGGTGAATATGTGTTGAGTGCAAATTTTTGGTCCCGTATTGTCCACAAATTTCTTCACCTTTTGTATTAGTGATAAAAGAATATATATATATATATATATATATATATTTATATATAACCTCTTCTGAAATTAAAGTCACCCAAGATTTATTTCTTCACTGACGTTTTATTCAAAAAAAAAAAAAAATTATTTCTTAATTTTAGTTTTAGTATTTGTATCTTTACCATAAAACAATGTAAGTTCTTAACCGACTACGTTGCACTCTTTGAATATCTACAGGCTGGTGGGATCCAAATGACGTGAATATGTGAGACTATGATTTCTTCAGTGTAAAAAGTCCCTGTAACATACTTGGTATTTCTAAATTCTAAATGGAAAAGTCTATAGGTACAAACTTATATACCGATTTTTTCACACCACACCTATTTTTTTTGTGTTGTGATGAGATTCAAGTGAGGTGAATACGTACGTGTGAGTGCAAATTTTTGGTCCCGTATTGTCCACAAATTTCTTCCCCTTTTGTTTTAGTGATAAATATAAATATATATATATTTATAAATCTCTTCTGAAATTAAAATCACCCAAGATTTATTTCTTCACCGACGTTTTATTCAAAAAAATATATATTTCTTAATTTTAGTTTTAGTATTTTTATCTTTACCATGAAACAATGTAAGTTCTTAACCGACTATGTTGCACTCTTTGAATATCTATATAGAAGGTATAAGATCATTTTCGCAACCTACTAATTCTTCTGCCTCTTATCCCAACTTGGAACCTGAAAATTAAATGCTCTAAAATATGTGGGTTTTCAATTTGTTTTTTCCCCTCCTAGAGCAGTGTCCAAAGTCCTGCAGCTATCAGTGCTCCACAAATCCAAATAAGAAAGCATGCACAGAGGCGGACCCAACTGCCCAAAATGTGGCAAATAAACTATTAGAATAATTGGAAAAAGTTATCGTTTGACTATGTTGTTAGACTAATTAGATCTAGCTATGTTATGTGTGGCATCCCACTGCGTACAAACAGACAAAATCACAGTATTAAAAAAAAAAATTAATGGTTTTCTTTAAGAGAAACCAACCACCAAAATAAAATTTTACTCAATAATATGATTGTAAGGACTCAAAAAGAAAAGCTCAAGTCCATTTAGAATAGTGATGCTCAGTCCTTCAAGCTAATCCCAAAACAATGAATTTTTAAAAGAGTGAGCTTCTGAGTCCGTTGCAATGCAAGGAAAATCACAAGCCTAAGACTAATGGAATTAGAGCAACTAATAGGCGTGGAGAGAACAATAATTCAATATAAATTCTTCCTCAGGCAAGTCCGAGGATAGGTCTCTTATTGATAAGCAAGGGTGATGTCTCTTTTACAGGGTAATCCTTTGTTTTCACACTTGTTTTTTTCTTTCTTGGAAAATGTTCATCCCCTCTTTTTGGGGGGTTCCTTTTCTTATATAGTCCATTCTCTTGCATCTCAGCCCTCTATTTGTACGTCTCAGGGGAACACTTTGGATGCTTATCCCATCAGGATCCTTCTGGAGGTGGTAGAAAGAGCTGTGAACTGTGGAGTCACTGTTCAGAAGTTATTTCCTCACTAATACAGCTAGCTAAGTTGGTGCAAAGTATTGAATGTGGATTGCGGAGGTAGGAGGTGCCTCGCTTAGGAAACTTCCTTCCTCCACCCTTGCATGTCTTGTACCTTTCTTTTGTCATTTACTCCCTTATCCTTCGGTATTTTGGGGGTGCCAACTGCCATTTGGTTCTTTAGTTCTCCTCAGGTAGGTGTAATCCTCAGGATCTGATCGCATTTATTTGCTTGGGTTGGCAGGTTTATCCTCGAACTGGATTCCCTGGTCCTCAGCCATTCCACAATGATCAATCTTTGTAATTCAACGCCAATTAAACCATGCATATGTAAATATATGGTTTAAAAAAATAAACCTAATTAATCTTCGAATTGAAAGAGTAACATATCCCTATATCTAACAGATATTGTTTATTAAAAAAAAAAAAAAAACTAACTTAATAGTTTATCACATCTATTTGAGTAACAGGTGCCGTAAGCAAACTTCTACTCCAAAATGATAACCAGCCAAAAATATATTATTTTCCAGTTCAAAAATATATTTGAATTTCAATAATTTTTCAATCTGGCAAATCAAACGGGTAGGATTATTACTGCCGCATTAAACTGGGGGGGGGTTTTTTTTTTTTTTTTTTTTTTGAAACAAGTGTTGCAGGTGATTTTTTTTTTTTTTTTGAAAACAAATGGACAAGGCATGTCTAAATGCCCTAGTTTGACAACCCATGGAAATTTTTGAGAAACTTTATTGCACAATAATTTTTTTTTTTTTTTTGGGGGAGTGAAAAGTAGAGCCAAAACAGATCCACGAAGTTCTTGAAAACACAAAACAGGGTAATTAGGTCATGGTTGGGTTGGGTGCCAATCGGCACTTGGGGAGTGCCAACAAGCACACCTAATTTTGCCTCGATTCCTCACGTTTTTCCAACGCATTTTCTATGTTTTCGAGTTTTTTTTTTTTTTTTTGAAAATTTTTTCTCCGTTTGGGACTATGAAAAACTTTCCCAATCAGCTGCAAACTCTTGAAACCTATTTAAACCTGGTTAGGGACTGAGGGAGCTTATTTTAGTATTAAACCTGCAAACAATTCTCTAGATCAAAGATATCAAGAAACAGCAATCACATACAATAGTTATCCATGGCTAACAATCAAAATTTGCCTCATTCAGCCATTCACGATATCAATAGATGGGTTCGTAACTTTGATTTTGACACCAAAACCAATTTCACAGCCTTCAAGCTAGAGGGAATCAAGGCTTTGAGGAACGTCAAGATCAAGTGGGATTTTCTCCGCGCCGCCACGAAGTTTTGGAATACTGAAGACCATGTATTCCGGTTTAAAACTGCTGAACTTTGTCCCACAATTGAAGAATTTTCAGCTATTCTGGGTTATGATCCTCGCAAAAAATCCATAACAGTTTCTTGTGATTCGAGACATAGAGAGATTTTGTCTGGTGCTCTAGGGCTTCCTACTTCAATTACCAGTAGCATGATTGAAGGCCACATGGTAAATCTTCATGCAATTGTTTCAAGACTGATTAACAAGCATACTCATGGAGTGTCTGACAACATGCAGAAAAATTTTGCCTTAGCTCTTTGCTACATGGGAGAATTTTCGCTTTGCTCCGGAAGGCCTAGCTTTGTGGATGCTCGAGCCATTGGCATTATGAGTCAAGTTAAGGATGGTGATAATCCTACTTCTCAGATCTTGGAAGAAACTCTTTTAGAACTGGATTCTATATTTCTTGGTGGAGAGTCACAACACTTTCTTGGGAGTCCCTGGACTTTGCTGATATAGTTGATGGAAAGACTAGACATGATTGCCACGCCTACTGTTACTGATTATGGTCCTAACAATTTCCTCAGTAGGACTGTCCTCGAAACCGAGTGTCAAACTGAAAGCAACTGGGTGAAATTTCTGAACAAGAAATTCAGGGTCTCAATTCAATGGAATTGTTATTGGTGGAAGTGCCCACCTCCTTTGTGTTGGTCCTCAGGATCAAATCACATCTTCATAGTTGGATTAAGAAGGGAAACTTTCTATAAGGCTGATAGACTCTTGAGACAATTCCAATATGAGTAAGGAATGCATGGTGGAAGAGGGAGAAAACCTTTCATTCCTGTATACACAAATCCTACTTCTATAAGGAACATGTTGTTGGGCTTGGACATGGCTGACCGAGCGGATCAATCTTTTGTTAAGGTCCACTTTCACAGGATGGCCATGGAATATTCTAACTGGTTGGTGAACAAAATTGCGGATAAGGAGGCTGACATGGCTGCTATGAGAAAACAATTTCTTAGAGACAACCAAGAAAAACACGAGGCTAACAACTATGAGTTTAAAAGGAGGGACAAAGATGACAAAGTTCCTACCATAGATGGAAGCAATGAACAACCAAAGGAGAAAAAACTAAGGAAAAAATTATCTTCTTATTTTTGGCTTTGAACATGTTTATTTTAAAAGTTGATGTAAAACTCTTAGGTTTAGGAATTATTCAGGACTTTCAGGTTTAGGGTTCTGTTTAGGGTTTAGGTTTTTAGGGTTTGGTTTAAGGTTTGGGTTTTGAATTTTGTGTAATGGCATGGTTTAATTGAATGGTTGAATTTTGGAAACAAAAATTTTTTTGCTTAATGGGCAAATGGTAGGTTTGGGGAAGTTGTGTCCAGATCAATATATGGTTTCCTACGTACTGTTGGGGTTTATGCCCTAAAATCCAATTTATTGGCATGTCATAAATAATTAAATTGTTTAATTATATGAGACTATCTATAAATGAACTAATGGGACATTATCTTAGTCCATGAGATGCATAGTATGTGATTTATGTGAAAATCACAGAAGATATAAATCACAAGTTCTTTGTAAACTCAGAATTTTAGTTTGTAGTCGGTAATGAAATTGGGTGTTTCATCTGCGAAGACTAAAACATATCAACTAAGATGATTTGTCTTAATCATGGAAGTGGAGACTTCTAGTTGGTATGTTGATATGTTTTAAGAGTTAAGACATATTGAACTGGACCGCTGTGAGATTTATTATTCTCCTAACGACTGTCAAATGAATAATAAATCTCACGACTTCTATTTACATCAACTCTAAATCTTAAGAGAATAATGGACTTGATCATGAGGTGTAGGCTGCTTTGATGTATCAGGAGTGAGATCTATAAGTCACGGTCAAAACCTCAGTATGTTGAGCAGCCGCATTTAATGTTGATGGAACATATATTCTCAAGATGGAATTCATAATCTCTTAACGGAGATATAAAATATTCCCTTGAGATAAGTTTAATGGGTTTGGTTATTCAGAGTGTTGGGCCCAACCACTTTAGTAAGGAGTTACTGAAGTATATATTTATGAAATTAGATTTCATAAATATATGATGAATAACATAAAGGATTAAACCGGGTACTCAAGGATTAAGATGTAGTAATCTTCAAAGTGGCAGTCAACATTCATGACTTTGTATTACTACGAATATTTTAATGAAGGGGTTGCGTGTATAATAAAGTCTTGGGATATAATTTATTAACAATGCCTAGAGTGCAATTATATTCTTATAGTGGTATTGAATATAATTAATGATAACTTTGGACTTGTCAAGAGTTGATAGAAAAGCCCAAGGTCCATTAGAGCTAGAGTCTTATTTGTTCCCTTTTGGTCCCACTCCAAGCCACATACTAGAGCCCAATTGGAATGGCCCAAAAGGCTAGTCCAATTAGATAATCAGTTATATATAAGGAGAGAAACATACAGAATTTTAGAAGGGGGCTTTTCATAAGAGTTTTCATAAGGAATGAAATGGAATGTATGTGAGTATTGGACACTCTCTTATTCTCTCCTTGGAAACTAATTGAGAGACCACACTTCTTGGGCATCAAGTGGAATTGGAGTGAAGATTAAAAGTGTTCCCAAGAACTTCTAATCTTTTGTTTTGAATTTCACCGCACCAAGGTACGCTTTCTTGTTCTTTAAATTCTGAAATTTACATAGTACATGTTATCAATTGCGAATGAAGTAGATCCGTTAATTTTTCGCTGCGTATGTTTTGTATGCGATACAAACATGTATTTTTCCAACACGTACCTCCTTGGCAGAAGGATCAAGTCATCACGTAATTCATTTTATTTGACTTAACTTTTGCCTAGACCACCCTTTCAGGTTTTCAACCTAGCAGGCTCTCTCACTCTCTCTTTTTTTACTTTCCTTTTGCATAGATCGCCCTTTCGGGTTTTCAACCTACCCTTTTTTTTGTTTTTTGATGCCCTAATTTTTGCCTAGACCTCTGTTTCGAGTTTTCAGCCTAGCGAGCCTTTTTTTTAATTTAATTTTTTTTAATCCGAACCTAGGAAAGAAAATAACATAATTTACGACCACTTCAAACATGGTATCTTCAATTGATCCATATTAGTTGGCTCAGTAAAAGGGTTTGCATCTAAGTCCATCAACCTTACTGCTTCCCCAAAGTATATCTGCTTAATAATATATGGACCTGCACAATTTTGCTTAAACTTACTTTTGTTTCTTGAACCGGGGCTCGGATCTCTTTTAGCACTAAATCTCCCAACTTCAAATCTCTAGTTCTTACTTTCTTATCAAAAGTTCTCCTAAGCCTCCTTTAGTAACCTTGAATGTGATACAAGGCCTTGAGTCTCTTCTCATCCATCATGCATATTTGGTCATATCTACTTTGCAACCAATCTACCTCAGGGATTTCACTCTCCAATACTGTTCTCAATGGACGAACACCCATTTCAATGGGAATGACTGCTGCCATCCCATACACCAATGAATAAGGAATGGCTCCTTTGGAGGACCAAATTGATGTCCTATACCCCCAAAGTGCATAGGGTAATTGTAGATGCCAATCCTTGTAGTTCTTCGTGCTCTTCTTCAAAATTCACCCTATGTTCTTGTTTGCAGCCTCAACTGCTCCATTGGTCTAAGGGCAGTAAGGTGAGGATTTATGGTGATGAGTATTGAACTGTCGAAGTAGCTTCTCTATTTCTCCCTTGAAATACAGCCCATTGTCTGAAATAATTTCATGCGGTACCCCATATCTACAAATGATATTAGTTTGAATAAACTGAGCAACTTTCTTTGAGTTCAAAACCTTGTATGAGGCAGCTTCCACCCATTTAGTGAAATAATCAATAGCAACAAGTATAAATTCATGGCCATTGGATTCTGTTAGGTGAATCTTCCCAATAATATCTATTCCCCATGTAGAGAACAGCCAGGGTAAAGTCATGGTATGTAATGGCATAGGTGGCATGTGCTTCAAATCTCCATTGACTTGGCACTGATGGCATTTTGAACATGAGCTACGCAGTCTGCTTCCATAATAGTCCAGTAATAACCTTGTCTCATTATCTTTCATGATAGCATGTGTGAATTCATATGTGGCACATAACTTGACTCATGAACCTCTTCAATTATTTGTTGTGCCTCATTGGCAGTCACGCAAAGGAGATGAATTCCATCATATGATCTTCTGTAAAGCCTCTCACCACAAATAATATAATTAGTAAACAACCTTCTAATGGTTAATTGGTCATTCTTGTCTGCAGACTTTAGGTATGTCCCATCCTTGAGGTACTGTAAAATGTATGAATACCATTCACCTTCCCCATTCATTCGCTCATCTTCTTCTATTGACATACAATAGGCCGGCTCTTCTTTTTGTTCCACCACTATTGGTCGAGCTTCATTCTCCTTGGGTCCATCCATGATAACTTCTAAAGACATTCATGATAAGGCATTATTTTTTCTTCCTTGATCTTCCATCTATTCTGAATCTGAGAAATTATCAAAGCTAAATCACTATATACTTCCAACTCTTTCACTCCAAGACCTAGGGCTGCTTGTAACCCCATAATGCAAGCTTCATATTTAATGGCATTATTAGTGGTAGGAAAGTTGAGTTTACCAAAGAATGGGATGTGTGTCCCTTGTGGAGAAATCAAGAGAACTCCAATTCCATTTCCATTCTGATTAGTTGCTCCATCAAAATACATCTTCCATGATTCTAAATCTATCCTCATGATATCCTCATCTAGAAAGTCTCCTTGGATTTCTTCAGCTTCTTTAGGTGAACAACGGGCTAAATGATCAGTAATTGCTCTTCTCTTTACAAATTTCTGAGTCATATATCTAATATCAACTTCTGACAGAAGCAAAACTCATTTAGCCGTCTTCCCATCTCCATCAGATATTTCAAAGGGTCCATTCTTGCAATCAATAAGACCTTGAAAGTGAGCATGTAATGTTTGAGTTTTCGAGTTGCCCATACAAGTGCTACACATGTTTTTTCAAGTGGTGAATACTTCTCTTCATAAGCCAGCATCTTCTTGCTAATGTAATAAATCGCATTCTCCTTCCTAGACTCCTCCAGGTACTGAGCAAGCAAAGCCCCCATTGCTATATCCGTAGTTGTGAGATATAACAATAACGGCTTTTCAAGTACCGGTGGAACCAGTATTGGTGGCTTCATCAAATAACTTTTAATCTTCTCAAAAGCTTCTTGGCATTGTTCATTCCATACCGTGGGAACTTCTTTCTTGAGCAGTCGGAAAAGCGACTCACATGTCATGGTGAGCTGTGCTATGAATCTGCTGATGTATTGTATCCTCCCTAAATATCCTCGAATCTCCTTCTCAGTCCTTGAAGGCTTCATCTCCACAATCGCCTTGATCTTATTAGGATCTACTTCAATTCCCTTCTAACTTACAATAAACCCCAACAGTTTTCCGGATGTTACGCCAAAAGTGCACTTCTTGGGATTCAACAGCAACTTATAGAATTGGATTCTTTCAAAGAACTTCCGTAAAGCTGGTATGTGCCCTTCACAGTCTTTGGACTTCACTATCATGTCATCAACGTAAACTTCTACTTCTTTATGGATCAAATCATGCAACAGAGTAATGACTGCACGTTGGTAAGTAGCACCAGCATTCTTAAGGACAAATAGCAAGACCTTGTAGCAATATGTCCCCATGGAGTAATGAAGGAAGTCTTCTTCATATCTTCTAGAGCCATCTTTATCTGATTGTATCCCGAAAAACCATCCATAAATGATAGCAAGCCATGTCCTACTATGTTATTGACCAAGATATCAATGTGAGGCAGAGGAGAATCATCTTTCGGGCTAGCGTTATTAAGATCTCTGAAGTCTACACACATTCTCACTTTCCCATCTTTCTTCGGCACTAAAACCACATTAGCTAACCATTCTGAGTAGTTGACCACCCTCAGAAATCCTGCATTGTACTGTTTCTCAACTTCTTCTTTGATCTTGAGAGTCCACCCTGGCTTCATTCTTCCAACTTCTACTTGACCGGCTTCATGGTTGGATCTGTTGGAATGCAGTGTTGCACTATGACTACATCAATCCCAAGCATATCTTCGTATGACCACGCAAATACCTCTTTGAATTCTATCAGTAGTGTGACTAATGCATCCTTCTCAGTGGAGGTTAAGGTTTTGCCCATTTGTATCATCTTAGGTTCATCATCAGTTCTCAGGTTAAAAGGTTGAGTTTCTTCCTTTATAGATTCTACATGCCCTTGTTTTAATTCCTCAATATTAAAAGTTTTTTTACCAATTTCTGAAATAAAAACATTCAAAGCCAACAAATAAGCAGAATCAGAAATCACATTATAAGGAATAGAGTTCTTAACAGACTCAACAGAAATAGACTCTATAGGAATACGATTGCAAACAAACTCAACAGGAACAATAATACTAGCAAAAACAAACTCAATAGGGATAGAGACAATGTTTTTGGCAGGAGTGATTGGCTCAATGGTCTTGATCCTCTCTAGAGAGCCTTCCATGGGGTGGGCGGCTCCTTCCCATGCCCAATTCTTCAACTCGGTTGTGGCTTCAACAATGGCGGGTGGCTCCCAATAAGTTAATTCTTCCCTCAGCATCAGTACCATGGGATCTTTATCCATATAATCTGTGCCTTCACCATCAATCTCCATATCTATGGGCTTGTTAGACACATAAGCATCCAGATGCTTTATACTGTCCATCCACTCACCAAATAGATCTTGCTTCCCTTCATTGCTTAGGTGGATGTATTAGGGGAGGTATTCTGACTCATTCCCTCCCATTCTCTCATCCTCATCTTCAAGATTCTCCAAAGTTAGGTTTCTGAAACTGTGGATCATCAACTTTCTATCTAATGTGGCCATTCTAGCATCTATGTCATCTTCTTCCTCAGTGTACGGGGTCAGTGAGCCAAGTTCTGAATTGTGGAATGACCCTAACTCAGGAATTTCTCTACCATGCTTGTCATATCGAGGACCTGATTTTGAACTAACATCAGTAATGTAGCTCCAATCCGAGGGCCGCCCATAGGGGTAATCATCATAGTCTATACCTTCACCCTCTTCTACTTTTTTATCTTAACTTCTACATTGTCTTCTACATCTTCATCTTTAGCTTCTACATCATTTTCTTCATCTTCAACTTCTGCATCATCCTCTATATCTACATCCTCAATTTCTACATCATCCTCTAGATCTCTGTCATAGTAGTCCACATCATCATCAAAATGATCTTCATAGAAAGATCCCACATTTTCATCCTCTCTATCACTAGGGGGTTCTCCTCTATCATTGCCACTGTATTGGCTATCATAATCTTCAATATTGTTGTTGTCACTATCACTATCACTATTTCTGTTGTCCTCACTATCTTCACTGTCACTACTACTACTATCACTACTACTATCACTCTTACTGTCACTACCTTCATCATCATCACTAGAGGCTTCTCCCCCTTCCTCTTCTTCATCATTTGTTCTTGCTTCATACGAGCTTTTCAATGCATATTGGCAAGCTTCCTAGTACTCTTCTTCTTCTATATTGCAGATGGCATCTCCTAGAAGCGTAGTCATTGCTTTAGGGTCCATGTAATCAGCCCAATCAGTTGGGACCCAATTTGTATCTTCCTTCTTCAGTTCTAGAAGCTTGTTGTTACAATCAAAGAATAGCTCAAACCTAGGCACCATTGTTTTCAACTCAAGATCATACCTTAGTTTAGGGAATCCCCAATAGCATTGACTATCTCCAGCTTTGACAAATTTCTCGTTCAATGTGGGAGTATAGGGCTTTAGGGGTTCTGGGAGACAAGGAAGTCCCTTGGCTTTGGCCTTTGCACGGGCCATTCTTCTCACTTCCATTTCTAGCAAGTCATCATCAGTAAGCTTATAACCTAGCCCAAAAGGTGGGGTAGCTGTAGGAATTATCGGAACTTGAGTAGTTGCCTTTTTCACAGTCTTCCCCAAGTTCATCCCTAGAAGATAATTCATTTTCCTCATCATTGCAACCACATTGTTATTGCTGTAGGGAGCAAAGTCCATGGGAATCCTTTCTAACTCTTCTTCTCTTCTTCCAAAACCAAGCTTATGAATTTCAAAGCCATCCAAGGTTAATGGCTCATTCTTAGAATCGATACCAAAAATGGGCTTTGGTATAGTCAAAGTATCACCATATATGGTAACTATGGCTCCTTCATGCGGAAACCGAATCTTTTGGTATAGGAATGAAGGTATGGCCTCTATATCATGGATCCATGGTCGCCCAAGGAGCATATTGAAACACGAGGCTATATTCAACACTTGGAATTCTAGTTTCTTGATCATCGGCTCTATGGTGAGCTCCAGTGTCACGGTTCCCAAGACCACTCTCCTACTATTGTCATATGCTCTCACATGCTGATCAGTTGGCTCAAAATCCTCTATGCTTTGGCCTAAGCAACTTGCAGTCTTTAAAGGACACACATTTAAGGCACTTCTGTCATCGATTAGGACCATTAGGATCCTCTTGCCTTTGTCATCTACAGTAATGTGAAATGTTTTTGTGGTGCTTCCCTTTCTTCGTCAAATCTTTGTCAAAGTAGGAAATAATGAGCTCCCTACTTATAGACCCAATCATAGCATTCAGATCTTGAGAAGTAGTGGTTGTAGGGACTTGGATTTAGTTGAGAAGGTCTACCAGATTCTTGCGATGCTTGTTGAGGCCATGAGTAAACCCCATAAAGATATATTGGCTTGAGTCTTCCACAACTGCTTGAGGACCTCATCCTCTTCAATGGGTGTTTGTTAGGTAGATTTGTTCAACGCCTCTATCAGGTTATTTGTCTCTAGGTGTGGAGGTTTATGTTAGGATTAGTGCCCTTAAATCCTATTGTATGATGCTATGTATGATATTAAGTATGACATTTTGTATGACATTATGTATGACTTAATATTGTGTTTAATAAAGTTGTTTTATTATTATCTAAAATAATGGTAACATGAATATTCGGACATTATCATAAAGTCCATGAGATGCATAGTATGTGATTTATGTGAAAAGTCACAAAAGATATAAATCACAAGTTCTTTGTATACTCAGAATTGTAGTCCGTAATCGGTGATGAAATTGGGCGTTTCATCTACGAAGACTATAACATATCAACTAAGATGATTTGTCTTGATCATGGAAGTGGAGACTTCTAGTTGATGTGTTGATATGTTTTAAGAGTTAAGACATATTGAACTGGACCGCCGTGAGATTTATTATTCTCCTAATGACTGTTAATTGAATAATAAATCTCACGACTTCTATTTACATGAACTCTTAATCCTGAGAGAATAATGGACATGATCATGAAATGTAGGTTGCTTTGATATATCAGGAGTGAGATCTAAAGTAACGGTCAAAACCTCAGTATGTTGGACAGCCACATTTAGTGTTGATGGAACATATATTCTCAAGATGGAATATATATTCTCAAGATGGAATTCATAGTCTCTTAACGGAGATATAAAATATTCCCTTGAGATAAGTTTAATGGGTTCGATTATTCGGGGAGTTAGGCCTAACCACTTTAGTAAGAAATTGCTAAAGTATATATTTATGGAATTGAATTTCATAAATATATGGTGAATAACTTAAAAGGATTAAACCGGGTACTCAATAATTAAGATGTAGTAATCTACAAAGTGACAGTCTACATTAATGACTTTGTATTACTACGAATATTTTATGAAGGGGTTGCATGTATAATAAAGTCTTGGGATATAATTTATTAATAAGGCCTAGAGTGCAATTATATTTATATAGTGGTATTAAATATAATTAATGGTAACTTTGGACTTATCAAGAGTTAACAGAAAAGCCTAAGGCCCATTGGAGCTAGTGTCTTATTTGCTCCATTTTGGTCCCACTCCAAGCCACTTACTAAAGCCCAATTGGAAAAGCCCAAAGGCTAGCCCAATTAGATAATCAGTTATAAGGAGAGAAACATACAGAATTTTAAAATAAGTTACATGAAATGGTTTGTATGTGAGTGTTGGACACTCTTGAATTCTCTCTTAAACACATTCATAGAAACTGATTGAGAGACCACACATCTTGGGCGTTAGTGGAATTGGAGTGAAGATTAAAAGTTTTCTCAAGAACTTGCAATCTTTGTTTTGAAATTCACCACACCAAGGTACACTCTCTTGTTCTTATATTCTAAAATTTACATAGCACATGTTATCAATTGCGAATGAAGTAGATCCGTTAATTTTCCGCTGCGTATGTTTAGTATGCAATACAAACATGTATTTTTCCATCAAATGGTATTAGAGCAGTCTTCAATTTTGAATCTGTATAACATTTTTTGTGAGTTTTGGAATTAGAGATTATAGTTTCATGTTGTTAGAAGATTATGCATTTAATTTTCTGCATGGTTGTTGAAACTATGTTTTGATAAAAACTGATATTGGTGTTATGATTTTGTTTAAATTTGAATTTAAGTATGTTAAATTGAACTTTAATGCTATAGCATCAATGGAATTCAGTTTTGATATCATTCTCTGTCTATCATGTTCATATGATGGTTGTTTGTTCAAGAAAAACTGTAGAAAGCTGCCTTAGAAAATTTCTTGAAATTCGAGTTTCACGAGTTTCGATCGGTCAAAAATCACTTTCGATCGATCAAGTGAAACAATGACCAACCTTTTTTAATTGATTAATATTCGATTGCTACTCAATCGATCGAATTTTCTTTTTGATCGATTGAGAGGCAATCGAGTATCGATCGAACTTGGCAGATGGTCAAGTTCGAATTTTTTAATTTTTTCGATCGATCGAGGGGCACATTCGATCAATCGAAAGAAGGAAATTCAGAATTTTTTCTAAGTGTTTTCACATGTATAAAGAGCAAGGTTTTGTGTAATTAGATTATGCATGTTTATAAATTTTTACAAATCACATTAATTATCATATCAATTTTTTAATGTTATGTTGCAAAATTTGCAATATCTTTTGCATCTTTCAAAAAATTGATCATGATTTATGTTCTTGACAATTAATGTGGCATAATTGTCATACACTTGTAGACGTAGATAAACATACAGATATAAAATGCTATGTAATTAGAACACGTCAATAACCTTGCTTTCTTGTAACAATGAGCATATCTCTCTTGGATTTTCTCAAATTATATGTTTATAATGCTTATGTTGCAATTGTTTTATATAATAATTCAGCCAAAAAAATTATTGAGTTATATAGTTATCATGCATGCATTTTAAAGAAAAGATTGATTAATTTTGTTTAGGAAGTTCTATACAAAGCATGATTTGATCAAGTTCTTCCGTCATAAATTGAGTTTTTAGATATATTTTTACAAGTTGGTTTTTGTAGAATATAAGATGCGCAACATGTCATTTTGAATCTACAACACTTTAGTTCTTGAGGAGATTTTCTTGCAGTTGGTTCATATTTTTTATAATTATAATTGTCTAATCAAAATTAGTGTTAGAACAATGTCTAAAATTCTGGACTATTAGCAGTTTAACTTGGCTTCATTTGATTAATGTCTTTGGAATTTGGATGAAAAAGTATTAACATCAACATGCAAATGACAACCACCAAGGTTCTTCGCCAAAATCCTTCTAGAGAATCAGAGATATTCTTACCAATCACCATCATCTTTTAGCTAGGTTTTTTTAATTGTTAGGGAAAAAATTTCTGCATCACATATGATGTTGATGTTCAATGTAGTTGCTTACAATCTGCTTAAAATATTTTATTTGTAAGAAACATATTGTTATAGATATCATACGTATGATTATGCTGCTATGTGTATCTATGTTTGTCTCATCAATCAATCAATATATATATAAATATAAGTAGAGACCTCATATGAGAGAGGATGAGGTTCTGCCAAGTGGCGTATTGTATGAAATTCTTTTGATTTAGACTTCTACCTCATCTAATTTAGTATTTATGTCAAACTATTAAGTAATTGTAGATGCATTTATTTAGATGTATTAATAAAATTCAAAAAAAATTGTATATATCTATAACTTTAAATGCTTTGGATTGATATGGATTGATCTAAAAACTAAAAAGTCATGAGAAATGTAGGAACTAAGAAAACTTTTCAATTTCCAACATAAGACTAACTCCAATGCAAAATTGCAAGAGTTGGATTCAATAAATTACATAATATGATATGATTATTTGTCTCCACATTTGTCCAATATAAATCCTCATTTGTCCACATTTGTCCAATATAATTTCTCTCATAATATCTTTGGTTCCCTTTCTGAGAGGTACGTTAAACTCCAAAATATTATCTATACTATTATTTAAGGGGCTTCCCCTGTTTGAATTCCTCAATTTTAATACTTAAAATATCCTCAAATTTACCAATTTGTAAAGTTTAAATAGTAGGGTTAGACATCTAAAATTATCAATTTAAAAAGTCCTAAATTTTAGATAAATTTAAAAAAACATTACCTACAAAATAGGAACACTCCCACTAACCCACTTATTCTAACACATGTTCCTAATATTTTATTCTTAAAAAAAAACCTCACGTTCAGTCAAAAAAAAAAAAAAAAAAAAAACACAACTAATGAAATACCCTTAATTTAATAAGCTTATCTTTATCTCTAAATCATAAGAAATGGTTTAAAATCTTAAATTGATAAAAATTAAAAACAAAAAACCTAATGAAAAAAAGCCACGTTGCATCAAAAAATTATCTACCACGTTTCTATTTTGGAAAAAAAAAAATATATCCTACGTTTTGTAAAAAAAACTACCCCGGCCACCCATTTTTATTTTCAAATTAAAAAAAAAAACCTTTGAATTCCACACCCACATTTTACTCCTAACAAATTGCTTGAATTCTACTCTCACATGTTTTACTCCTAAGAAACTGCTTTACTATCAAATTTAAAATTTTAAACTTCTCTTTAACTTCTTTTGCTTATCCGGATTTTTCTTTTGTTCTAAAATACCTCAACAACCTACGTTTAAGTAGGGGCAAAATTTGGTAAAAGTGCTTCTTTAACTCCCACGTAAAACATTATCTACAAAATATGACCACACTCTCATTACACTCACGTTGGTTTTCAAATTGAAATTGTTTCTTCTTCAATTCTCCAATTCTCTCAATTCTGTTAATCTTCTTTTCATCATTATCATCATTTTCTATTTGCTCTGCTCAAATTTGCTCCTGCTCAACGATATGTGTATGTTAATGTACATTGGTTTTTTCTATTTTGGTTTTTTAATTCATGAACAACTTCTTATATTCTACAAAGAAATCAAATATTTCAATCTCACCTTTAATTTCTTTCACATATTTCTTCAAGGAACGAGCATTGGGGTGTTGATTTTCAAGATTTTCGTGTGCTTTGTCCTCCAACTCCAACGGACTGTTTGAACTTTGGACTTGAAGTGTAGTCAACAGCCAAAATGTAAGTATCTTTAATCACCTCTATTTTGGATGCCTCATGCGTGTTGGGTTCTCTATGTTGGTTTATATTTGCTTTCACGTTTTCTTATATTCCTATTGTTTTGTTCACAACTCATATTACAACTCTTCAACGTGGATTGAATTCCATTGCCAATAGTATACTCTACTATATAAAACTCTCATTAATTAGTTTTTAGTTATTAAGAAAGTTTACGGTAAACGTTCTTAGCCAAGTGCAAGAATCCTAATGAAAAGAAATTGTAGATGATTTTAATCTTGAATACAATAAGAATCCTAGATGATCTTAATTTTCTAAGCGTGTAAATTGTAGATAAACTTTTTTTTTTACCTGATAAGTATAAATCAAGTTTGGAGTCCACAAAAAAGGAAACTCATTGATTCCCTATGAAACAAAATTATACTTTGTCCCGGATTCATTGGATAGCAAATATCCAGCCCTTACTCTAGAGCAGGAGCAAATTACTTGATGAGGCAACTTGATGAGGCAAAACATACTTATGTGATACAGGTTACTAATGGACGTGACAGAGTTAATATCATGTGTGGTATATTGTTACTACTGAAAGTGAAAAAAAAAAAATTAAAAACAAAAGGAAAATGTTAGAAATACAAACTTTTTTACAAACTGCTGATGTGGTAAGTAATTATTAGTAAATAAAAAAGTGATGTTATTGATGAGCTCAGATGAGAACCAGTAAGAAATTGGCTATAACAATTATTTGTAAAAATGTTATAAAATAGTCGTATCTATAATATTACTCAAAACAAAATAGGGGATATGACCGCTTAGGGTCATTAAATGTAATGTAATTGTCAAATGTGATGTTACTTATTACCATCTTATAACGTCACTATATAAGGCATATAAACAAAAATGGAAACCATGCAAAAGAGAATATGTCAAAAATAAAGTTGGATATGACATAAGCTTATAAATAAATAAGATTTTTTTTTTTGGTAAAAAAAAAAAAAAATCATAAGATGTACTTACTATCTTATATGATGTTTTTTTTTTTTTTTTTTACGAGATAAAAATTCTACTCTAATGTAATCTAAGTGTATATGTGTGTGAAACTCCCTTCTGGAAACTTGAACCCTAGCCCTTCCCTCCACACTCCACACTCCACAAACACTTATACTTGTGGAGTAACCATCGCACCAAGGGTGTGCGGTGGTTATATGATGTTGTTAATGTAATGTAATATAGTGTCAAAAAAAAAGTATACATACATATATATATATATATATATATATATATATATATATATATATAAAAGGAACAAAAACAAAAAAGGAAACTGAAAGAGAATATGTCCAAAAATAAAGTTGGATATGCCATAAACTTAGAAAAAACATACAATATCTTAAACTTTGTTTGAGATTTCATAAAGTAATGGAATGGAGAGAAAATTGGCCATTTAGCCCTCTTTTTTGAAAATTTTAGACAAAAATTCATCATTTTAAAGTATTTAGGGCAATAACCCTATTTTGGAACTCAATTTCATTATCATTGAGTTCTTAAAAAATTGCACATATATAACTCAATTTTACTAATAACAAGTTTTACTTAAATATATAAAACTCAATTTTACAAAAATTAAGTTCTATTTTAAAAAATTACACGGAACTCATTTTCTAAGAAATGGATATGCAAGGTAAAATCAAGTTCCATAATAGGGCTACCGCCCAAAATATTTCAAAAGATGTGCTTTTTGCAAAACATTTTGAAAAAGATGGCTAAATAGTTGATTTCTCATGGAATGAGTAAATCATAAATAATAAAAAATAATAAAAGTTTAAAGGAATAGAATGGAATGAAACATATTTAGTGCTCTATTTGTTTTGACATTAATATTTTCTCAAAAAAAGAATGAATTATTTTCCAAAAAGCATTTTTCTAAAAAAAGCTATTTCGTTTTCTTAAATTTGGTAGCAACCTTAAAATGAGTTGAAAATCTATCTTTTAACTTCTGTTATTTAGCTTGGCTTAAAATAAAGTGTTTTTCCATAAAATTTTAGTGGAATACAACTCTATCTCTTGCCAAACTAAATAAGAAAAGTCAAAAGATAATTTGTTTTAACTTATTTTTGTCCGATACTACCAAATACGGGAAAACACAAAAAAAAAACTATCTTCACATAAAGTTTTCTATCGAAACAAATGAAACTTAAGTAATGAAATGGAAAATATTGGAATGAAATAATATTGTTTGGATGAAACAGAATGTTAGTAACCTTGTTTGGGAGTAACATAGAATGAATGAAATGAAATCATTTTATAACAACATTAATATTATATATACCTTATTTTGAAATAAATGGCTAAATGTTAAGGGGAATTTTGGGAGATTTAGTAAAAATTTCATTAAATCTAATTTAAATCCCTCTAATTCGAATGAAAATTTGATGTTTTGAGAGAAAACTGAGGAATGTGTGTTCTCTCCTATTAATTTCATTCCTTACCACCACTCAAGGCATGTTTGGTAAACTATAATAGACACTGTAATGTAATAGTTATTCGTATAGTTTAACTATTCAGTAATTTTGGGCACGTTTGGTAGATTGTAATGGTGATTATATAAGAATAGGAATAGGTATTAGTAGGAATATAAGATATTGTAATGTAATACTTATTACTATTTATTTGTTTGGTGATAGCACAAGAATCGAACCTTGAAGATAATGGAATGTTTAAATCAAATTGTCTAAATTGTAATATTATAATAAAACTTAAGATATATTTTTGGAAATATCTTACTCATATAATTATATTTCTTAAAAAATAATATTTTTTAAAATTTTAAAGAAAGATTAGTTATTTTTTATTACCTTTTATTTTCATAATTGTTATATGTATATGGAAAGTTTGTTTATTTAGAAATATATTAATTTTAGAAATTATTACATCAACTAAGAAATAGCTATTACAATCCTTTTAAAGAGGAATAATTATTCCTCATTTTAAGGAATAATTGTTCTCTCCTATTAATTTGAACAAAAGATTTAAATTGAATAAATTTGAAAGTTAAAGAACTCAAATGAACAAAAATAAAAATAAAGAATTGAAATATATTTTAGCCAAAAAAAAAAAGCCGTCATTAATAAAATAAAAAATTATTATTTTAAATCATATTTATTAGCTATATTTTGACAATAACATTCTTACATCATTTAAGATTTTTTTACCAGTAAGAAAAGTAGAAACTCAGAACCAACACCAACTCTCCACAGTTACAAACCAAAAACCAATCACAAACACCCAAAAATAAACCACCGTCAAAAGAAGAAAAACAAACAAACAAACATGGAAGACCCAAACAGAGCCGAAGCCGAACGCTTACTCGGAATCTCCGAGAAGCTCCTCCAAACCCGAGATCTCACCGGTTCGCGCGACTTCGCGATCTTAGCCCAAGAAACCGAGCCGCTCTTGGACGGCTCAGATCAGATCTTGGCCGTCACCGACGTCCTCTTGGCCGCCGAGAAGCGATAATTATTCCTCATTTTAAGGAATAATTGTTCTCTCCTATTAATTTCATTCTTTCCCACAACTCAATGCATGTTTGGTAGACTGTAATAGATACTGTAATGTAATAGTTATTCGTATAGTTTAGCTATTCAGTAATTCGGGCATGTTTGGTAGATTGTAATGGTGATTACATAGGAATAAAAATAGATATTACAAAGAATACAAGATATTGTAATATAATACTTATTACTATTCATTTGTTTGGTGACAACACAAGAATAGAACCTTGAAGATAATGGAATGTTTAAATCAAATTGTCTAAATTGTAAACATTAGAATAAAACTTAAAATATCTTATTCATATAATTATATTTCCTAAAAAATAATATTTTTTAAAATTTGAAAGAAAGATTAGTTATTTTTTATAACTTTTTATTTTCATAATTATTTCTGAATTTAAAGAATATCTATTCATAAGAAATGATTATTTCCTGTAATAATAACATAACTAAATTACTGAATAATTAAATCATAGGAATAACTATTACATTACAGTGCCTATGATAATCTACCAAACGTACCCTTGGTTATGTTTTTATTACAATGAATGACTATTCTTTAAAATTAGGAATAACTATTCCTTTCTAAATGGTAATAATTTCTAAAATTAATATATTTTTAAATAAACAAACTTTTCATATGTACATAACAATTATAAAATCATAAAAATCATAAAAAAATAACTCATATTTCTCTCAAATTTTAAAAATATTATTTTTTAGGAAATATAATTGTATGAATAAAATATTTCATAAAATAGATCTTAATTTTATTTTAATATTACAACTCACAACCAAACTTATGAATAGGTTTTGTAACTCCTTTTTCTTTATATATATAAGATAAAAACTTTACTCTAACTTAATCTAAGTGTATATGTAATATGTGTGTGAAGCTTCCTCATTGAAACATGAACCTCAGCCCCTGCCCCCCCATCCACTCCCCCAACCCCACAAGAACTTTCTACTTGTGGAGTAACTATTATGCCAAATGTGTGCGGTGGTAGGTTTAGTTATTCCATTACAACATATTTTATTTCTAGTAATAAAAATTATCATTCTTATCATAATCATCATTCAATGTACCAAACATGCTTTTATGCTCCCAAATAAGGGAATGACATTTCTAGTCTTTCTATTAAAACTCATTAACAAGAGAATGAAAAGAATATTTCAAAATGATCATTTTCATTCAATTCATTTCCATTTAATTTTCTCTTTCCAAATGGATTGTTACTGTCTTATACACACACGTGACTTGAGGCATGAGTACTTCATTGTTATAAAAAATAAATAAAAAATAAAATAAAATAAAATTTTTAAAAAAAAAATTCTTGATTATCAAAAAGCACTTAATTTTTCTAAAAACTTACCTCCTCCGTTCTAAAGAAAATGGGGAAGCTATCTTCTGTTGCCACTGCCCTCTTTCTCATCTTTGCCTTGGCCTTTTTCAGTGAAGTCTTTGTGAGCCTCTCTCTCTCTCTCTCTCTCTCTCAATAATATCATCACTTGAAAATGTACAAATATTAAAAAATCTTACCAGTTTCAATATGTTAACTTTTTAATATTACTGTTTCAAAAAAAAAAAAAAACTTTTTTAATATTACGCTTTACTTTTGTATTGAAAACTAAAAAAGCTATTAAAATATGAATTACTCTTCCTGTGCATTTGTTCACTTGTTTGGCAGCCCCTAAAACCACTCCTGTGAATGTGATTCACTTGTGAAAGTCGTTTCTAAACTCCAAAACCGACGTTTGAATAGAAGTAATAACTTCCTCACAAGTCACAAGTCATTTTTTTTGTTTGACAAATGTTGAATAAATGTCCATGAAAATTCTTCTCTGAAAAAAGAAAAAAACAAAATTGCTTTGTGATATACTTTGTTTTCGTATCTAACATATTTGGGATTCATATGTAGTTTTTTCATGAATAGTTTAAGAAAGGTGACCATCATTAATAGTAACGGCGTTAATATTCTTTGTTTTAAAAAAATTTCTTTCCAATAAAATTTCAAACAAAACTGTTGCTAAAATTTCTCATTTTCCCTTTTGAAGGCCTGGAAACATCTAAGTTCCCCCCCACCACCCCCCTTATTTAGAGGAATTTAGTTTCGAATATATTTTAAAAAATTGAAAGGTTATTTTGTTTCCTCTTATTTTTAGTATAACAAAAAAGACACCAAAGATTTGGTTCTTCATTATATATAAATATATATATATATATATATATATATGTAATAACATGAAACAATGTTAGTTCTTAACCACATATATTGCATTCTTTGAATATGTACAGGCTGGTGGGGAGGGATCACTTACTCCAGAAGGTATGTATAAGATCATTTTTTCGTACCCTATTACTAATTCTTCTTCTTCTTCTTCTTCTTCTCATCCCACTTGGAACTTAAACAATATTAATGTTGTAAAATGTGTGCATGGTTTTCAATTTTTTTTCCCGCATAGGGTGTGCACCAGCCTGCGTCGTTCGGTGCTCTGCAACTTCACATAAGAAGCCTTGTTTATTCTACTGCAACTATTGCTGTGCGAAATGTTTATGCGTCCCCTCCGGCACGTACGGGCATAAGGAGGAATGTGCATGCTACAACAATTGGAAAACTAAGGAAGGCGGACCCAAGTGCCCATAATGTGCAAAACAAACCATGAGGAACAGAAAAAAAAAAAAAAAAAAAAGTCATTTGTTTTACAATTCAATTTTTATGCTAAATTGATATAAGAAAAGTGTAATTGAAGAGATTGATGGGTAGTTGGCAATCACAGTTTTCAACTGTAACCTGCTCTTCCAAATTACCAACCCAAAGATTTATTTAAATAAGATTAACATTTAATAAATTATGGTTTTTCTAATACCTTTTTCTATTTTTAATTATATGGATTATTAGAGAGAGAGAGAGAGAGCGAGAGAGAGAGAGAGAGAGAGAGTTGTGATGATTATCCATAATCATAAATAATTCTTCTTCATGTTAAAAAGTAGCGACTTCTATTTAGTTCAACTTATAAAAAAATTGATTCTAAAAATATTTTGGTAAAGTTTACTGTAACTGAAAAAGAGATTTGAGATTCGATTATCGTATTTATTAAAACCAATTAGTGTCTTAATCTGATTATAAAAATTAATAATGAAAAACAAATGTCATAAGTTGAAACTCAACAAATATATATATATATAGAGAGAGAGAGAGGATAAATTAATGGTCACATAAATTGACAGATACGACCATCATTTAATTAGTAACTTCAAAGAAATTAATATAATTTTACATTATAAGGATAAAATTAAAATTTTCATTTTTTAAAATAATAATAAATAAGATTTAATAAAATAATAATAATAAGATTTAACAATTTTTTTTTTTTTTAATGGAACATCTTCGCCCCTTACCTTCAAATGAGCCATCACGTAAGCCATATCTCCGCTTAAGGTAATACTTTTAAATGAGCCTTTTTATATTTAAATATCACTTATATAATATTTATATATTCTATATATGTCATAAATTTATTTAATTAAAATATATTATTCTTACTTTTTAATATGCCTAATTCACTTAATGGTAATTGAGTTGGATTGCTATTAATTCATAATTATTTTTTGGAAAATACTATAATAACTAAAATAATTCAGCAGAAAATTTACAAATGAACATGATAATGAATGTTATTGGAGGCACTTCAAGCCAATTACATTTTGTGATGGATGACACATCAATTCGTAAGAAAAATATAATAAAGTTTGTAGTATCTTTGGTCAGTGGCAGCTCCATGTGTAAGTCAAGGTGGTTACAGGACCACCCTTACTTGCAAAAAAAAAATGTATATATATACACTTGAGATAAAAAAATTATTGTAAACTAACTTATTTAGACCACTTTGACTTGATAATCACAAGAATTTAAGTTCAACAAAAGTAAGAGTAATTCTATACTCACAACATTTTCACAATAATTTCACAACAAATTCTACTTGATAAGCTGTAACTAAATCTAATTAGGGCCCAATATTGATATTAATTTTTTAACCAACCAATAATAGATTGTCGCATAAGATTTATTATAAAAATATTATAAACATAGCATTACTCCAAAAATAATTCTAACCCCTCAAGTATAATCCTTAACCCCTTAAACAAAAAAAAAAAAAAAGGCTTAAATAACAACAATAAAAATTAGCCCAAATAACCCAAACAAAAACATGACTAGATCAAATAACAAGTGAACAAATTATTCAACAAAAAGACTATTCAAAAACAAAAAAAAAAAAAAAAATCTTTGATCATTCAAATTTGTAACACGTTCATAAAAATAATCTCTAATTTCATATTTCCTAATAAAGGTACTAAGAGAAATATCGTCGTTATGAGTTCTCCTTAGCAATGCCGGCAGTTATGCTCTCTTTAGTTTTATAGTTGCAATAATTTTGCTCTCCTTAACAACTCAGCTCACAATTATAGCAAATATCATCTCTCTCTCTCTCTCTCTCTCTCTCTCTCTCTCTCTCTCTCTCTCTCTCTCTCATTTTTTTCTTCTCTATTATCATTTCAACTCTCTCTCACTTCATTACTCTTATCTTAACATTTTTAATTCACGCTTTTAGTTACAAAACTGATTGTAGCAAAAAACTACAAACTTACTCAATAAAATGAACATTACTACATGTTTTAAAAATCCAACCGTTGAATTGTATATTCATTATGCTCTTAATACACATGTCAAATTTTGTGTCAATCGGATATTATTTACTATATGATCTATAAGTTTATATTTTACACATAATTTTAAACTAAAAAATCTTGCAATTTAAACAATTTATTGATTGCATGGCTATTGATTTTTAATTTTCTAGAAATTTTGGAAGCATGAAGGATATAAGAGGAAGATGTAATCTAACGGTGGATTTATCAAAATTCACCTTCAATAAAAAGATAGGCAAAAAACACATTTTCGTCCCTACATTTTTACGCGATTCCCACTTTGGTTCCTATCTTTTTTTTCCACCGCTTTTACTCCTTATCCTGGAAAACACGTCTCGTTTTAGTCCTTTCCGTTAGTGCCCTAACGGCAAAGTCCTACGTGGCAAACAGAACTATTAAAATAATAATAATAATAAATTTTATTTTGACATTAAAAAATGCCACGTCAGCATCTAAATTAAAAAAAATTAATTTATTAATTTTAATTAAATAAAAAAATTAAAAATAGAATTAAAAACCAAAAATCACATGAATTGAGATCTAAGTGTGTCTTGAACAAGAACACAAACCCAGATCTAAGAACACAAACCCAAATCTAAGAAGACAAACTCAGAAATTAAAATCCAAAAATTAAAATTTTCAAAATCACCATTTTCTCAAACCCAGCAAAATCATCAAATCCTAAAGCCCCAAAGTACCAAATCAATCCAAAAATACAATGCAACCAATCCAAACAAAAAAATCTCAAACTCAGAAAAACCCATCTCAAGCAAGTTGAACCCAGCAAACCCACCTCAAGCAAACCCAAATCCGGCGGCCATGCTCCCCGCCGACGAGCTCTTCTCCGACGGAAAGCTCGTTCCACTACGGCTCTCGTCAGTCAAACCTTGAGTCAACAACACCACCATTGGATAGCCGATCGGCAAGGGAGTCAACAAAGGACCTCGATCAACACATAACCGAGTTTTGACCAGATCGAATCATTCGGATCTTTTTCTCTTTTGCAACCTAGATACAGAATCGGATCCTCCGATGGATCTTCTACTCTTCTTTTGCAACGCGAACCAAAAGAATGGGTTGTACTTGTACCTGACTCCACCATGGCAAGAAAAAGCAGAGAGAGTTAGGGTACCTTGGAAAAGAAGAGAAACTGGGAAAGTAGTAACTTTAGGGATTTTATAGGCAAACGGGTGTCGATTTTCTTGACTGTGAGTGAAGTTGAGCGAAGTGGGTATTTGTGCAGTTGCGTTTGCGTTTGCATATTAGCAGACTTGGGCAGTTGCGTTTGCGTTTCAGTTTTTTTTTTTTTTTTTTTTTTTTTTTTTTTTTTTTTTTCACGCGTTTGAGAGACCAACACGGCTACTGTTCATGAACAATAGCTGCAAAGTTTGACTTTTTCCACTTTTCAGCACAAATTTTATTGTTCACGGACCCACAAATTTCACTTTTCAGCAACTTTTTCATTAAAAATGGGTCTCACGGTACTATTCACACATTTAAAATTTATTTTGCTACAGTGTTTTTCAGTTTTCAGTTTCAGTTTTCAGTTTTCAGCTGTATCCAAACGGACCCTAAGTCTGCTAATATGCAATTCAAGGATTTGTGCATGTGTGTAAATCTAAAAAATCGAAATTGAAAGGTAGAAAAATTAAAAAATTAAAACAAAAAAGGAAATGTGACATAAGATTAGGGCCATTAAATGTAATGCAGCGTCAAATATGATGTTGTTACTATTCAAATGTCAAACACGGAATATAAACAAATATGGAAACCCAAAAAAAAATATCTAAAAGAAAGTTTGATATGAGATAAGCTTAGAAAAAAATGCAATGTACTTACTGTCTTATATGGTGTTATGAATGGAATATAGTGTCAAATGTCAAATGTGATGTAACTATATATAAGGAATAAAAATAAAAAATGGAATAAAAACCAAAAATAAAATTGGATATGACTATCCAATGTAACTAGAGGTACGAACCTTTTTAATTACAAAAAAATTTCACAAACTACTGATATAATGAGTGGTTATTAGTAAATGAAAAAATGATGTTAATGGTGGGTTTAGATGAAAATCAATAAGAAGTTGATCATATCAGCAGTTTGTAAAAATTTTGTGAAATAATTTGTGTCTGTAGCATTACTCATAAGCTTATACAGAAATAAGATGTAATTACTGTCTTATACGATGTTCTTGTATCACAAACAAATTTACAACTTTTACCACAACTCTCCTATTGTGGTAAAAGCACTTTGCTTTTCCAAAAATGCCCCCACTCCATCTATTTTAATGGCAAAAATTTTAAATATTGAATAAATTTTAAGTAATGGCCTTCTTCTTTTTTCTTTTTTCTTTTTTTTAAGTATAAATACTCTTTAATTTATTGGTTTTTTTTCTTCAAAAAATAAAGTCATACATACTTATATTGAGAGAATTAAAAATACCGGAATACAATAATAAATTTAGCTTGGCCTTTTTGAGAAAAGATTTTTGGCTCCGTAACTGCTTGTCCATTTTCACATGGACCAGTCATTTCGTTTTCCTCCATCTACAGTCAGTCAATGCGAAAATTGTGGCGAAAATTGTGGCAAAATTTGTTAATTTGTTTAGAGTAATGCTACAAGTACAAACTATTTTACAAACATTTTATAAACTGCTGATGTGGCGTACTCCACCTCAGCTTTTTAAAAACCAAAATACCACATCAGATATTAACAAAGAAAATTAATAAAAGAAAAAAGAAACCCAGATTTGTTTTGTTTCTAAACCCTCTCTCTGCGCCTCCCTCTCTTCCTAAACCCAAGCCTCACACTCCGACTAACGCCTCCGAAGCACAAAAATTTAAAAATAAAATTGTCCCATAAAATTCTGTCAGATGGGATTGCAACACTTTAAAAATAAAATTGTCACATTACGGAAAACAACAAACTTATTCGTTGAATATGAATGAATAATCACTAATACCACTTGCAATAATTTCACTACTAAATCTCTTTGAGTGACGAAATTATACGCTTACCTACCAAATTAATTTGTAATCATATAATATATATATATAATTTCCTTTGTTTCTATAGAATGAATACTTTTTGAATAGCAGAATGTTGGCCTGTTTGACTGCAAATGGGTTTAGGAAGAGAGGGAGCTAGGCGTCATACGTTTGAGGCAGAGAGGGAGGCGCAAAGAGAGGGTTTAGAAGCAAAACAAATCTGGGTTTCTTTTTTCTTTTATTAATTTTCTTTGTTAATATCTGATGTGGTATTTTAGTTTTTAAAAAGTTGAGGTGGAGCATGCCACATCAGCGGTTTGTAAAATATTTGTAGAATAATTTGTGTCTGTAGCATTATTCATTTATTTATGGTACTAGATTTTTGAATTAGAGTCAAATGTTTTTTTGAGAATCTAATTAGAGTCAAATGTGATGTTACTATACAATATATATGGAATATAAAACAAAATGGAAACTAAAAAAGATATGTCAAAAAATAAAGTTGGATAAGCCATAAGCTTAGATAAAAATACATACAATGTCTTACCGTCATATATGGTGTTCTTATTTTTCCCAAATATAAAGTTGCATAGCCTTGGTTGCGAGATATATATATATACGCGTGACTTGAGGCATGAGTACTTCATTGTTCTTCAATTGCTAGCACTTAATTAGTCTTAAACTTACCTCCTCCATTCTAAAGAAAATGGCGAAGCTATCAGCTGTTGCTATTGCCTTCTTTCTCATCTTTGCCATGGCCTCTTTCATTGAAGTCTATGTGAGCCCTCTCTCTCTCTCTCTCTCTCTCTCATATCATCACATGGAAATGTACAGATAAGAAAAATTATTAAATAAAACTTACCAGTTTCAATATGTGTCAACAATTTAATATTACTGTTTCAAAAAAAATTAATATTATGCTTTTAGTTTTGTATTGAAAAATAAGAATGCTATTATATGTTAAAATTCCTTACTCTTCCTGTGCATTTTTTCACTGGTCTGGCAACCCCCTAAAAACGCTCTTCTGAAATTGTGATTCACTTGTGAAAGCAGATTTCTAGACTCCACAGCCACTACAAAAAAATCGTCCTGTCCTAGCGTTTTTACAAACCGCCGTAATAAATAAGCCTGTACCAGCGTTTTCAAAAAACGCTGGTATAGGAAATCCTATTACGGCAGCTCAAAACCGGCGCTTTACAAAGCGCTGCAACAGGAAGCCTATAACGGCGTTTTTCAAAAACACTGGGACAAGAAGCCCAAAAGCACTGGGATAGGGTTACTGATTTCCCTTATGCGGAAAGACCTATCCCGGCACTTTTAAAAGCGCTGGGATAGGCCTCTCTCCATAAGGGAATGGAGAGACCTGTCCCAGCGCTTTTGAAAGCGTTGGAATAGGTGGACCCTATTCCAGCGTTTTTAAAAGCGCTGGGATAGGTCCCTCCTTTTCCTTATGAAGAGAGGCCTATCCCAGCGCTTTTGGAAGCGCTGGAATAGGTGGACCTCTTCCAGCGCTTACAAAAACGCTGGGATAGGCCTCTCTCCATAAGGGAATGGAGGGACCTGTCCTAGCGCTTTCAAAAGTGCTAGAATAGGATAACTTATTCCAGCGCTTTCAAAAGCGCTGGGACAGGTCCCTCCATTCCCTTATAGAGAAAGACCTATCCTAGCGCTTTTTGGAGCACTGGAATAGGTTGACCCTATTCCGGCGCTTCCAAAAGCGCTGGGATAGGTCACCTATAGGGATTTTTTTTTTTTTTTTTTTTTTTTTACACAAGATAGAATTTTTACTCTATCCTAATCTAAGTGTATATATGTATGAAACTTCTTCCAAGAAACTTGAACCCCGGCCCTTACCCCCCACACCTCACAAGCACTTATACTTGTGAAGAGATTTGTTAATTATCAAATGACTAATACTCCCCTAAACCTAGCAAAAGTCCAAAGTACCCTCCAAAATATCGAAAAACAGCAAAAACACCCCCGATACCTAGAAAAAGACCGATATACCCCCGAAACCTAATAAATGACTGAAATACCCCCAAAACATAAAAAATGACCCCTTGTGTCTAAAACTAGCCAAAATACCCTCGATTACTTAAATAAGACCAAAATACCCCCTATAAGTCTGATAAATGACCAAAATGCCCCCAGAAAGACAAAAAATGTCCAAAACACACCTGACACCCAAAAAAGGACTAATACACCCTTGAAACATAAAAATGACCAAAATACCCCCAAAACATCGAAATGAACGAAATACCTCCAAAAAGCAAGAAAATGACAAAAGCACCCCCCATGCCTGAAAAATGTGGAAAACCCCTTGACTACTTGAATAATACTAGAGGTGGCAAAATCAACCCAAATCCATTTGCCCACCTATACCCACCAACTTAAATGAGACCCAAACCCACCCAATTATTAATTAGTTTAAATGGGTATTAACCCAATTAAACTCAATTAACATTAATGTTTATTGGGTTTTAAATGGGTACCTAATTAGACCCAATTACGATCCAAGTATCATTTCTACAAATCAACCAACTTTAAAATACCCCAAAACCACTAAAAATACAAAAATACCTCTTAAACCTAAAAAATGATTAAAATACTCCCAAAACCCAACAAAAAATAACCAAAATAACCACAAAACCTACAAAATGACCAAAATACCCCCAAAACCCAAAAAATGACCAAAATATCCCCTGAAAACCAAAAAATGACCAAAATACCCTCGAAACATAAAAAATGACTAAAATACCCCCTGAAACCCAAAAAATGACCAAAATACCCCCTGAAACCCAAAAAATGACCAAAATACCCCCACAACCTAAAAATTACCAAAATAGCCCCAAAATCTAAAAAATGTCCAAAATACCCCCAAAGTCCAAAAAATGACCAAAATACCCTCGAAACCTAAAAATTACCAAAATACCCCCAAAACCCAAAAAACGACCAAAATACCCTTGAAACCCCAAAAATGACCAAAATACCCTTGAAACCTCTAAAATTACCAAAATAGGGGTTTAGGGGGTATTTTGGTCATTTGTTATGTTTAGGGAATATTTTGGTCATTTTTTAGTTTTAGGGGGGATTTCGGTAGTTTTTTAGGTTTAGGGTGTATTTGTATCGACTTACAAATTTAAGGGGCATTTTTGTCATTTTATAGGTTTCGGGGTATTTTGGTCTTTTTTTAGGTTTCGAGGATATTTTGGTCATTTTAAGGTTTAGGGGTTATTTTGGTCATATATAGGTTTCATGGGTATTTTGGTCATTTTTTTGGTTTTGAGGGGGTATTTTAGTTATTTTAAGGTTTTGGGGGTATTTTGGCAATTTTATGGGTTTTGGGGGTATTTTGGTAATTTTTAGGTTTTGGGGGTATTTTGGTCATTTTTTGGGTTTTGGGGATATTTTGGTCATTTTTAGGTTTTAGGGGTATTTTGGTCATTTTTAGGTTTTGGGGATATTTTGGTCATTTTTTTGGGTTTCGGGGGTATTTTGGTCATTTTGTAAGTTTCGTGGTTATTTTGGTAATTTTGAGGTTTTGGGGTATTTTGGTAATTTTTGAAGATTTTAGAGTACTTTGGTTATTTACACTTTAGGGGCATTTTGGTAATTTTGATAATTGGGTAATTGGGTGAGTTGGGGTTTACCCATAATAATTGGGTTGAGTTGGGTTTGGGTTAGAAACAATTAGTTAAATGAGTTTTAATGGGTAAATAAATTTTATATACCCAACCCAATTAAAATATTAAATTATATTTTAATATTGTTGGTCCTCGAGTCTCATCTTACATTTTTTTTTTAGTTATTACATTATATTTTACTAATTTTTTGTGAGGAATTATATTTTATTAATTTGAAGTAGTAAATTAAAATATATTAAATTAGTTTGAAGTATTAAATTAAATTAAATTAAATTTTGTTAAATTGAATTATTAAAAAATATTTTTATTAATTAATATAATTTATGTTATTAATTTGTACTGTTAAATTATATTTTATTAATTTGAAGTATTATATTCAATCTTATTAATTATTAGATTATACTCAATTAATTTGTAGTATTAAAATATATTTACATAATTGGAAGTATTAATTATATTGTTATTAATTAGTAAATTATATTTTATTGACAATTGTAGTATTAAATTTAATTTTAGTAATTTAAAGTATTAAATTATATATTTTTTAATTTGTAGGATTAAATTATAGACATATACAAGTCATATGTAAGGATATATTTTTCAAAATATATTGTCAATCTATATGCACCTGAAACTTAATTTGTAGCATAATAATATTAAAATTTGAAGTTAAATTATATAACTATGCTTATATTATATATATATATATGTATTACTTACAAAATTTTAGGACTAAGAATAATTATTACGTTAAGAATTTAAACTTCTTTTATCAATTTTTTTTAATATCATTTTTGGAAGCTAATAACAACGTTGCCATCCCAAATGGGTTGATTGAAACATTAGGTATTAAATTACGTTATTATCAAAAAGGTATCAGAAAGAAAAAAAAAAAAAAAAAGAAAAAAAAAAGAGAGCATGTCACGCTTTAGGAAAGAAAAAGAAAAAAGAAAAGTAGAAAACAAAGGAGGATCAGCACAAATAAATAAATAATTAGAATTAAAAAAAAAAAAGGATCAATGGATAAAAACAAAACACCAAGAAAGATCAACGGATAAAAACAAAAGGCAAAAGTTAGGGTTTTTTTTACCCTATCACATTTTCAGCCGCCTCACTCTCTTCCTCATCCTCAGAGGCCAAAATGGCCAAATGGCCATAAAATCCTAACTATATAGTTAGTAGTTCCGGTTTCCAAACTATATTTTTAACTAGCAACTCGAGTTTTAAAGACTCGATTTTGGCCTATAAATCGAGTTTTTGAGACTCGATTTCCATGGTCTAATCTCATCTGATGTGACATTTTTTCCACGTAGCGACTACATGGAAATCGAGTCTCTAACAATCGATTTATAACCCCTATATACTAAGAACACATCAGAGAGAAGAACCAAACCAATCACATAAGAACTCAGAGGGAAAAAAAAAAAAAAAAAAAAAAAAAAAAAAAAAAAAAAAACCCAGAAACCAAAAGAGGGAGAAGATCGGAGTGGGTGGCTTCAGATTAGCTTCAGACCACCGTGCAGGACCCAGGCAGACCACCACCGTGCGCGACCCAGGCGGCGCGAAGCCCAGGCCGCGCGTAGCCCAGGCCGCACGAAGCCCAGGCCGCGCGTAGCCCAGGCCGCACGAAGCCCAGGCGACGCGCAGCCCAGGCCGCGCGAAGCCCAGGCCGCGATCTGAGCTCTTTCTCTCCCTCTGATCTCTTTCTCTTCCTCTAATCTGAGTATCTGAGCTCTTTCGCTCCCTCTGATCTGAGTTGGATTGTTGTGTTTGAGATTTCTTAAATTTGTTTTTGGTTATTTCGGCTTGTACATAGACTTCAAATTTTTTTAAATTTTTTTGGTTTATAAATCGAGTCTTAGAGACTCGATTTCCACGTAGGAAAATAATGCCACTTCAGATGAGATTAGACCATGGAAATCGAGTCTCAAAGACTCGATTTATAGGCCAAAATCGAGTCTCTGAAACTCGAGTTGCTAGTTAAAAATATAGTTTGGAAACCGGAACTACTAACTATATAGTTAGGATTTTATGGCCATTTGGCCATTTTGGCCTCACCTTCGGGTCTCTCTCTCCCTCACTTCGCCAGCTCTCCCACACCTTCTCTCTCACTTTCACAGCTAAAAAGCAATGGAAACAAACGCAGACACAAACGTGACCATGGTTCCAGCCAACACCGAACCCGAGGCCGAGCCCGCCTCCTCAAGCTCAGCCCTTCTAGCTTCTTCGTCTTCTTCTTTTAAGAAAAACAACAAACGCTTCGAAATCAAAAAGTGGAACGCCGTTTCTCTCTGGGATTGGGGTTATTTCTCTTATCAATTTTCCCTTCTTATCTCTTTTTAATTTTGTCTGAATTTGGTTGCTTAATTTGTTGGTTTTGTTTGATTGCAGATATTGTGGTCGATAACTGTGCCATATGTAGGAACCACATCATGGATCTCTGTATGTACCGCCTAATTTTGAGCTTTCTTCTTTCTTTCTTTTTAAGTTTTAATTTTTTTGAGTTTTTTCTAATATGGGGTTTTGATTAGGCATTGAGTGCCAGGCAAATCAGGCTAGTGCTACTGGCGAGGAATGCACTGTTGCTTGGGGTAAGAACTAACCTTAATTCTTTTTCTTCTTCTTTTTTGTTTTTGTTTTTGTTTTTTTTTTTTTTTTTTTTGTGTTTGTTTTTTGTTTTTTGTTTTTTTTTTGTTTTTTTTTTGTTCCTATGAATATTTGTGTAATCTTACCCAAAAAAAAGTGAGATATGAAAACCTAACTACAAAACCCTACACGCAAGTTTAGAAAACCTAACTACAAAATTAAATCCAAGAAAAACACTCAAAAAATCGATTGAGTTATTGGTTTTGTCATGAATCTTTATTTGTGGTTTTATGTGTCAAGGATTTTTGTCCAACTTGAATATTGTTGGTTGATGTAGGCTATAGCAACTGAGTTGTTAATTAAGCATTTATGATGTAGTTGGAGCATGAAAAAGAAGAAGCTGACTCTGAATACAAAGAAAGGGAAAGTGAAGGAGGAGAGGGAGATGAAGTAGAAGCTAACAATGGAGATGACAAGATGGAACTACTAGAAGAAGAGTATAAGCATCTTAAGCACCAGGTATGACTCTTTCATTGTTTACCGCATTGGTTATGCACTTGTGTGATAACATAGAAACACTGATTTTAGTTGCTGGGTGTGTTTTATATGATTTTGATATCTTGGTGAACGTGTCCCCACTAAATTTTACTTACAATTTAAAGGAAAATCTATGGGAAGCAATGTATTCGAATGAGTGTGAGAAATTTTTTGTTAGCAATGGGAAGCAGTGTATCCCCTGATTATGGTTGAGCGTGTATGAAATTTTGTTTATACAAACCCGTGTGTTTGTACTAAGACATAAAAATCTTGCTTTGAACACATTCATGACAACTGCAAAAGAACTGTTGGCTGAGTTCATCAGGTACAAAGCCACCTGCAAAAGAACTATTTATTTACAATGAAGCTTCATTTTGTGCATGTGGGGTATATGTTCCTCTTATTTTCTTGCTGTGAAAGTTGCTTTTTTTTTTTTTTTTAATATTTATTAATTCATCTATAAAGAAAATTCTTGTTCAATTCTGGGGACGAACCTGTCAAAGGTCGTATGAAACACGTTCATAATCCTTGGGATTGTTTTACATGCTATAAATTGTATCATATATACAATAATGCAATTTTATTTCCTGCATTTTAAAGTATATTGTAATAGTATTGGACCATTATTTAAAGATAGGGAAAGATATATATAGTATATTGTAATAGTATTGGACCATTATTTAAAGCTCATGAAGCTTCAACTTTAGTGGGTAGTTTCCTTGAGTCAGTCTATTAAATTTGCATTTATTTTGCCTATTAATTAGTAGCGTAAGTATGTGAAATTTGGATGGACTTAAGAAGAAGTTATCTATTAATTTTGTTAACATGTGATGAACTTGAAAAAATTAACAATTAGAGATATTAACCATTTTATTCTATCGTTAATTTCCCATAAACAGCAAGATTTCTTGGCGATAACCATAGACTAAGACTCCTAGCGTAAGTGTAAAAAGTCATAAACAGTGCACAAAGATCCCATTTTAGCGGGTCTTGGAGAGCTCATTGGCAGCAGTAGATGTTCTTCTTCTAGAGACTTTTTCATTACTCAGACAAACCCACTCTACACATATCATGTATATTTGATATAAGGTAGTGCAGTGCGTACTATACAGATACTTGGACTGTTCCCTTGTGTGCAGGAAATCCTGCACCCTTGTGTGCAGGAAATCCTTGTCCATTGAAATATATGATATTTTATCAAATTAAATGCTACTAATTAGTTGTCATCATAAATAATTATCTTGAGAAAGTAGAAACCAATTGGTGAAGCAATTATTTCTATATTTATAAAAGGTCACTTTGCTTTTGCAGGAGTGGCAGTTTGGTTGAAGTTTACCTTCTTCTTTTCGTAGGCAAACAGTGGGATTGCTAAAGGGTGAGTAAAATCTACTTCTTAATTCCCTTAAATTGTAAAATGATGTGTCTAAATTACTACTGTGGTGGGTTGTTGTTTTGGAGCAAGCGGGTGGCTTGCATGGAGAGAAAAGGTGGTGTTTTTTATATTAGGAGTGTTGTTTGTTTTGTGAATATTGTCTTATTGTTCAATTTGTTGTCAATTTCTCATATTTTGTCTAAGTAAATACATATAGTATGCTGTGATGGGTTGTTGTTTGGGAGCAAGCGAGTGGCTTGCATGGAGAGAAAAGGTGGAGTATTTTCTATTAGGAGTGTTGTTTGTTTTGTAACTTACATTTTTGAAACTCAATGTGCAATGGTGAAATCGTAGTGTAGGTGCGCCTCATAACATTCTAGACACTTGGGATATATTATTTTGTGTATAAATTGTGGTTCATTACAGTTGCTATAAAATAGGTATTGGAAAATATGTATTGTAGGTACATTACAGGTGCTAAATTTTTTATTTTTTTTTAAAGGACCTATACAGAAGCGCTGGCATAGGTCCTTTTAAATTATATTAATTCAAGACCTATATCAGCGCTTTTGAGAATGCTGGAATAGGTACAGCCTATGCCAGCGCTTTCAAAAGCGCTGGTATAGGCCTTTTCAATTATATTGATTCAAGACCTATACCAGCGCTTTTTAGAACGCTGGCATAGGTAGTACCTATGCCAACACTTTCAAAAGTGCTGGTATAGATCATGAATGGATATAGTTTAAAAGGCCTATACCAGCGCTTTTAAAAGCGCTGGTATAGGGCATATGCCTTTCCCGGCACTTTGAAAAGTGCCGGTACAGGTCCGATGACCCTATACCCACATTTATTGCGCGGCGGTTTGAAGCGCCGGGATAGGAATTTTGACCTTATCCCAGCACTTTTTGGGGCTATCCCAGCGTTTTTGAAAATGCTGGGACAACCCCTTTTTTTTTGTAGTGAGCGGACGTTTTATTAGAAGCAACTTCCTCACAAGCTATTTTTTTGTTTGATTAATTTTGAATCATTGTCCATGAAAATGTTTTCCCTAAAAAAGAAAAATTTCTTTGTAAAGTATTTTTATTTAAGTATTTAACATGTTTGGGATTCATATGTAGTTTTTCCATGAATTCTTTAAGAAGGAGACCATCATTAACGGCATTAATAATTTTTATTCTAAAAGAAAATTTCAAAAAAATTAAGATGATGCTGAAAGTTCTCACTTTTTTTCTTTTCAAGGACATGAAACATATAAGTTTTTTATTTCCTTATTTTGAGGATTTTATTTCCAATAAATTTAAAATTTCCTTGTAAGTTCTTTTTTTTTTTTTTCTTTTTTCCTTATTTTTAGTATAACAAACATAGTTATAAGGCTAAAATAAATTACTTGCGTTTAACTTTTTTATCAACCAAAAAAAAACCCTTACTTCCATTATCTGGTTTCCCTAATGGGAAGAACATGAGTTCATATTCCTCCCACTTTTTGTAAAAATAAATAAATTTTGTAACAATAAATAAATAAAATGGACTAAGTTAATGCTGCATATGCCCATAAACTGTTTTTTTTTTTTTAATTTCTTTCAATATCATATATTTTATGGTATTGAATATAGAAGACACCCAAGATTTGCTTCTTCTTTTTCGTATATGTATAATTACCATGAAACAATGTAAGTTCTTAACTACATATATTGCATTCTTTGAATATGTACAGGCTGGTGGGGAGGGATCACTTACTCCAGCAGGTATGTATAAGATTATTTTTTTCGTAACCAATTACTAATTCTTCTTCTTCTTCTTCTTCTCATCCCAACTTGGAACTTAAACAATATTAATGTTGTAAAATATGTGCATGGTTTTCAATTTTTTTTATCATAGGGTGTGCACCGGCCTGCAACTTTCGGTGCTCCAACACTCAATATAAGAAAGCATGCTTAACGTACTGCAACCTATGCTGTGCGAAGTGTTTGTGCGTCCCCTCCGGCACGTTCGGGCACAAGGAGGAATGTCCATGCTACAACAACTGGAGAACAAAGGAAGGCGGACCCAAGTGCCCATGATGTTCCAAACAAACCATGAAAAAAAAAAAAAAAAAAAAAAAGTCATTGTTTGACAGTTTTTTTATGCTAAATTGAAATAAGAAAAGTGTAATTGAAGAGATCGATGAGCAGTTGGCAATCGCAGTTGCCAACTTTCACTTGCTGTTTCAAATACTTTTAAATAAGATTTAAAAAATTGTGGCTTTTTTTTTTTTTTTTTTTTTTTTTGATTGTTTGGATTACTAGAGATTTATGAACTATTTTTAGAAACTTTTTATGGAAAAATAATAAAACAATTAATTTTGTTGACAACTTATATATTTTTCCTAAAAATAATGTCAAAACTTGCCTAATATAGTTTATTAACAATTGTCTTAAGGGCATCGTTAACATGACTCTTATGTGAGAGAGAGAGAGAGAGAGAGAGAAATCTAGAATGAAAAATATCCATAATCAAGATTGGGAAATTTATTAGATAGTCCGAATTGGCCAAACTTTTCCCTTCCCTTATCACACCATAGTTGTCAGTATCGTACAATACACGATATGTATCGTATCATGTGTAAAAAGTTTCGTATCATATCGGCGTATCGTAAGTGCTCATGAATCGTACGATACAGTGTGTGTATCCTATGAATTGTATCCTATCGTAAAATCGTACGTATCATACGATACATAGACAAATGTTTTAAAATGAGATTTTTTTTTTAATTAAAATTTGTACTTTTATTTGAATATAACAAGTTGTTAGACTTGTTTTAAATACAAAATTATTAGGTTACTTAATTTAAACAAATAAAATAACATATTCATAAGGTTTTTTTCCCTCTTTTTCTTTTGCAAAATTTGGACTACACAGTACACACTTACATTTCACTTTAATATTTACAAATTTATTTTCTATACTATGAATAAGATATTGATTGAAAATATATTTATTTTTTATTTTTTTCATTATTGTTATAAGTCCAAGAAATTAGAATGCCAAGAAGATTTTTTTTTTAATTATTAAAAAAAAAAAAAAAAAAACAAGAAGAGATAGTAAATGTTAATGACGATGAAGAAAATTTTAATGAAGAAATAATTTTGCAAAATGATAACGTGATGATAGCATTGACTTACATGGGATTGATTAGCCAATATGATAAAAATAAATTAATTTTTGGGTCATTTGTAATATATTATCACTTTTGAATTTAAGCGATTTGAATGTGTATGTTATAAACACGTGCTAATTTGATTTATTTAATTAGTTTGTTAAATATTATTACATAAGTAATGAATAAATTAGTCATTAGCTAAACATATTCAAAATTTATAATGAATATACCATTTATTTATGTATATTTATAAATTTTTTATAAATAATATTAATTGTTTGTGTGTCTTACAATACACAATACGATATAATACAGATACAAAAAAATCAAAAATCAATCCACAATACGATTCACGTTTTAACAACCCCTACACTCTTCTCTCTCCCTCACGGCCTCCCTGATTCTCAAGTTGGTGTTGAATCCAATGAATTGTAGAAGGCCAATTGTACCGTTTCACTTTTTGCTATTCTTACTAAACGCATCGAAAATCGAAACGGTGTAAATATCAGGTCAACAGAAATGGAACACAACAAAACACTATTCATTTTTCAGTAAAAAAAAAAAAACTAAAAACTTTTTTGACAATCCAAAACGAACATTAAACAAAAACTATAATTATAAATTTACATCTTAACAAAAAAAAGTACAAAAAACCAATTAAATTAATATCATTTAAACATTCTTAGAGTCATGATAGTATTTATTAATAAAATAATGTATATATTTCTCGATTGAAATCAGATGCAATACCTAATTGTAATGAATGATTGAGATTGAGAGTTGGAAAAAAACAACTTTCAATTTCAATTAAATAAAAAATTTATTTAAAAAAGTAAAAAGTTAAAGTTAAAAAGTTAAGAATGTAAAAAATTTTGTGAAGGAAATAGGTTAATTGCACTGGATCTCAAACTTATATTTCTAACCATCTAAAAGGAAAAATAATTATCTCAAAAAAATTAATATTATTCTACTCTCTATTTTTATGAGAAACCACAAAAGCCTTATAGATATGGTGTGTTAAGTTTTAGGCCCCTAAAAAACACAATTCGTTTAACCTAAATAACTATTTGGCTAATATATTAGGTTAATTGTTCAAATCTAGATTAAACATTCATCACATGTATCATGCATAGTGAAAAAATAAATAACACAAGATGTGATGACTCAGGAAAACCAATGAAACAATTCGTTTCAAAGTAAAAAAATACTTGCAGGGAACAATCCCAAGAGAACAATCCACTAAATCAAATAGAGATTTACAGTCAAGAATATCAATTTGTAGTAAATCTAACATAGTTACCAAATTGGACTCTGAACTCCTCTGAGTTCTTTGATCTTGATATGTTCTTACATGAACCACCTGTTCATGCCTTGATCTTCAGTACACTTGATAGCTGAAGGCTTGGCTGCAACTTTACTCCACCGGTACTAATAATATGGATTTGATCTCCGGTATGTACTTGATAGAGTTAGAAGGTAAAAAACCTCACAGATCTTACAGGAGTAACTCTCAAGACTTGAAAAACATGTATTAGGGTTTTCCTTTTATACCTAACAGTGTTGGACTCAAACCCTAAATGTTTCGCGGGCTGTTAGGCTTGATTTAAAAATCTACAAAATCGCATTTCGATCGGTCAAGCCTTCTCTTCGATCGATCGCTCGAGCTTGACAAATTTTGACTTCTCTTTTCTGCAGGTTGTACGTTCTTGAATCTTGACTTGTATCAACTTAAGTAATGTCTAAAACACTTCAAAAACCCTAAGATCTAATCCTAGACAAGTTTGTTCTCGGTTTGCCAACATACAACATATTTAGAACCTAAACATTTATGACTAAATATTTAGAACCTAAGATAGTGTGTTAGATTGAATTTAAAACCTCCAAATTTACGTCACACTCCAAACCAATAAACCCACCACCCAAATGCCCTAATTGTATTAAGCATTAATTAGAGACACAATTACATTTATTTAACCAATTAATTGTATTAAGCAATTCAATTAAAGTCATTAAAACAAGTTGTTAGACATTTAAAAATGCCAGCTTTATTCCTTATTTCTACAAGAGGGAAAAAAGATTTAAAAGAATTACCATATTGATGCCGAATGGGGCTCAATCATGTCCAATGGTGCATTAAGAAACTTGTTGTATATATACATATAGGTACATGATCCTAGCAATTCAATACCATCAGTGATCAGCCTTGTACCTCCAGAACCTAGATCCTGAAGAAAATATGGTGAGGCTATCATGGCTGCACCTTGGCTTATTTCTCATTGTTATCATTTCCTTTTCCATTGGAGTTTTAGACGTGAGTCTCTCTCTCTCTGTCTCATACAAACACACTATTAATATTTCAAGTATACATATATTTTATACTTATTATAGGGAGTGAATTTAAACCATGTACGTCTTTACTAAAAATACAAAGTGGTGCTAGTTGAGCTACTCTTGACCAAAAAAACTCATTTGTTTCTTCAGTATGGTATATTTCATATCATTATCTTTTTAAGGTGCTCACCAAAATCTACACTCTTTGTATATCAACAGGCTGGTGGGGAAGGCTCACTTCTCCTAGAAGGTACAAGATCTTTACCTCAACCATTTACTTCTTTCCCTCTTATACATTTCCATATAAGTTTTAAATTTCTGATTCTCATTCCATTGTAGAGTGTCCAAGCGCCTGTGACTATCGGTGTTCAGAAACACATCATCCGAAGCCTTGTTTATTCTACTGCAACCAATGCTGTGACAAATGTCTGTGCGTTCCCTCGGGCACATATGGACACAAGGAAGAATGTCCATGCTACAACAACTGGAAAACTAAGGAGGGTGGGCCCAAGTGCCCATGAAGTGTAAACCTTGATAAAGCGAGAATGCAGACGAAAATATGTTTTTGTATGACAAATAAGTTTTTATCCATTAGAGATATGTTAAATACTCCATTGATGATGTTAAAGTAAATGGGTTGTTTCCTCTCTCTCTTTTCTTTTATTTTGTCTTCTTCTTTTTTCTAAGAAGAAAAAAAAAAAAAAAAGCGTCTGGGACAGTGGGCAAACCCCTACGCTCTTAGGGTAACCAGAAATGAGATGGGCACCAACACGCTCATTAGTAAAGGGACACTTGAACCCAAGACCGGATTTTTATTTACTCAAGTTCCTTACCATTAGGCCCCACCAACCGCATTTGCAACATATTTCTTAACTAACATAATAATATTGTGTTTGGTTGGAGAGGAAAAAGGAAAAGCCACTAACATAAAATTATAAAATTACCCATATTAGCCCATTGTTTCAAATTACAAAAAGGGCATAATAGTATTTTACTTTTTACTTTTTCATCTTCTTGTTAAATTACTGATTATCCCAAAAGTTTAAACTAATATTGGAATATGATAGATTTAATCATTTAACAAAATATTTCTAACACCTCCCTACCAAACAAACATAATGGAAAAAAAAATTAAAAAATTATTCTCTCACTTTTTTATCCACTTAAAATTTTTGTTTTTTTGTAACGTGATCAATAATTATCGATAAAAGGTGACAACAAATCTAGTTCTTTAAGGGTTACACACAAGCTTGCGACTAAAGGCCTAAGCCTAAGGCCCCTTCTGCCCCAAAAAAAATAAAAGGTATTAAGGACCCCCACTATATAAATAAAATACCCAAAAATTGTAGATTAATAATTAAATTTTTTAGAAAGAAAAAATATATATATAGGTGGATTCTGCATTCTTTTTTCAATCTCCAAAAATGCACTTGAAATATTGAGTTAACAAATATCCAACCTAATTTAAATCTTAAATAATTTAACTTACAAAAAATTTTATTACTGCACCTAATAATAATCATTAACATTCAATTTTTCCAACAACTTGAGCCTTTATTTTTTGAAAATCAGTCTCCCACACCGTAACTTATATTATTTTTAATTTAAAGTTAAAATAATATCTATAATAAACTAGATTCTATTCTTCAAAACTAAAATTTATTTTATTTTTATCATATATAATTTTATGTGGATTAGCTATTATCAATGGTATAAAATGACATTAATAAAATCTAAATACAGGAAAAAAAAAATAATTAGTAATATCATAATATCTCAAGAAATAAGACAATTGGTTTTTAAAGATTTGGAAAAAAAATACAGATGTAAAAGGCTTGGCATCCTAAACAAAAAGAAAAGGCTTTTTTCGCCATCTAACCCTAAGTTGCTCTGAGATACGATGGCCGGTTGTTCAATGGGGGGAAGAGGTACGCCTTGCTTGCCATTAGTCCTTCTAGAACCTTTCAGTTGGGGTTCGCCCCAAATATTTAAAAATATATATATATTAAATTTGTCACCTTAAAGCTCAAAATGTATTAAACCGTTACTGATCACACAAATGATTAGATGAGGAACAGATGTTGTAGTAAAATAAAATATAGGTTAACAACAACAAAACCTTAATCTTAAAACTTTGTAATAAATTTTAATTTTCAACAGAATTAATCTCGAGATAAGCCACATGTATTGATACACAAGCCTTTTTCCCCTTCTTTTTGAGCTTTTCATTATAATAGAGACATGTTCCATAAAATAAAATAAAGCTTAAATCATAATAGAATGATTCGTGAAAAGCGGAACAATGTCAATTAATAAACATTACTTTCAAAAGATAGAAAACTTTTTTTTTTTTTTTTTTTGCCAACATCTTTAAGGTTTAGCAAATTGGTCCCTTAAATTCATTTCTTATTTTCGGAGAGGGAAACTTTGGAAGTACTACTGTACCAGTTCACTTAAATAATAATAATAAAGAAAAAAAAAAAGTCTATTCATGAGTAAAAGGAATCAAAATATATTATTGTGAATAAAGAAATGACATTTGCTTATAACTAATATTTCTCAAATAACAATATTTATTTTCTTTTCATTAGGATATGAATTATTAGCTGTCAACTATATATATATACACATGAAAAATAACACGAACAACTAGATGGACGCAATAAAATGTAAATGACATGTACGAGTAAGATCCAATAAAACGACATGTTGTTCTTATGAAACGACCTGCATTTCTAAACCAAAAACAACAATTCACATGAAAGAAGGAATAGCGTGCGGGAACAAAAATTAACCGTTTTGTAGTACTTGTAACTTAATTCGAAACCGCGGCGACATGTAGTTCTAAACTAGTAAGAGATACTAGCCTCTGAGCACGCGCTCACGCGCGTGCTCAGAGGCACTTCTATTTTTTGGGGAAAAAGTTAATAATTTGCATCAATTATAATTTGGGATTATTACATTTTTCATTCACAAAAAAACCTAGGAGTGTGATGAAAAATTATTTCACCTACAAACGCATAATACTCATCACACTTCTAGGTTTTTTTGTGATTGAAAAATGTAATAATCTCAAATTATAATAGATGCAAATTATTAACTTTTTCCCCAAAAAATAGAAGTGCCTCTAAGCACGCGCGTGAGTGCGTGCTCAGAGGCTAGTTATTAGTACTTATCTTTAATCCTAACATTTAGCCACTTACTACACATCCATAAAAAAACAAAGTACAAAATTTTAATCGTTTTTTTTTTTTAATTACGGTAAAAGGCTGCCATTTTTTTGTGTTAGTATTTTTTTTTCTCTTTTATTTTTGTTAAATGAAAAGCATCCAAGATCCACGTTTGGGTGTTGTTGTAGATGTTTTTTTTTTTTAAATTTTATTTTATTTAAAATGTAGTGTTTTAATCCTAAAATTTAGCCATATACTACAAATCCGTAACAAAAAGTTAAAAAGTGCTTAAATTTAAAATTTAACAACTATACCTTTTTATTTTATTTTTTACGGTAAAAGGCTGACATTTTCAACTGGTGGTGTTTTTGTTTTTTTTTTTTTTTTTTAAATTTTATTTATGACAGTAATTATTTTTTGTTTAATCCTAAAATGTAGTTTTTTAATCCTAAAATTTAGCCACTTACTACACATTCATAAAAGAAGTAAATAAAAGCTTAAATTTAAAATTTTGCAACTATTTTTTTTAATATACGATCAAAGGCTCATTGTTTTTTTTTTTTTTTTTGGTGTTAAAGGAAAGGCTCAACAGTTATCAATTTTTTTTAATCCATAAATTTAGTTTTTTAATCTTAAAAGTTAACCACTTACTACACATCTATAACAATAGTTAAAAAGAGCTTAAATTTATGACAGTTATCAACTACCTTTAAAACCAAGAAAAGGTCCGTAACGTTTTTGATACCGTAGTAAATTAATACTTATAAAAAAAAAATGTAAATTGAATTTCACATAGAATTATACAAATGATAAATATAGTTTCTGTTACAAAAGGAATTTTTTTACAACAATTTCTTAAATAACAACCACTTCATTCGTGTGAGGTTGAATCATACAATAATTTTTATAAATTCTCTCACCCGAACTTATCTAATATTCCATTCCAATACCTCCTCAATGCTAATGTTCCATTCCAATGCCTTCTCAATGCAATCCAATAAATTTGTGCGTATATCAACCTATGAAAAATAAAAGAATTAATGTTAAACCAAGTATTAAAAAAAAAAAAAAAAAAAACTTCAATCAACACCCTTGAATTCCTAATCACATTCATCCAAAAGTAAGTACTCCTTAAACTATGAATACATGACAACCATATTTAAACAAAACAACACTACCTTGAGGCCGGGGTCCATTAAGACCTGGAATGAGATGATGGAGAGGTTTTGCTCAAAGTATTATCCAGGTGAAGACAAGGCCACCTTCCAAAGCCTTCAGATGGTAAGGCAAAGGCTCGGAAAAGACCCTATCCAGTTCATCAAAAGATTTGAGGATGTTTCTTTGGACTGCTATGGGGATCACGAAGAAAGGGAGTGTTAGGACATATGTGTTTCACATGTTAAGAACATATATCATGATTTTATGTAATTGGCTAATCCTTTGACAAAATGCACTTTACTTGTATTTGGGTAGATTTAGGATGTGTTTAAATACTTCAAGAAATCATGTTTCAAGATCAAGTGTTGAAGCCTTCAAGTCTGTCCAAGAAAACAAGCTGAAAGTGCAGAGTTATTAAAACTTGACAGCTAGCATGTGTCGAGGTTTAAGAAGTTGTTTTAGCCCCGTGGCTCGACAGCTAGCTCGACAGATGCTTGACAGCTTCTATCTGTCGAGGTTTATGAAAACAGAATTTCTGTTCTATTTTTCTTGAGATCCATGGATGTGTCTTTGGGCTTTCTTTTCTCCTAACCCTAGACATATAAAAGGATTGTTTTAAGAGCTGTCAAAGTACACAAGTTGCACAAGCATTGAGCAAACTCTGTTCAAGCAATTTGTAACCAAAGACGAAGTTCTTGCCCTAGTTTATCTCTTTCTCTTGAAGAAGTTGCTGTGTATGTGCACCATAGGGTTTTGTAACCAAGCATCTTCTTGATCTTCATCATGTGGATGAATTAAAGAACTTTGCAGTCAATAACCTTCATAGTTGGTTATTGAAGTTGCGTACTGGGATTCGCGCATTGGTTAGTCACGTACTTGGGAGCCGTGCATCAAAAGGGGGAACTGTCATTACAGAACAAGTCCAATTGGGTATTGGGGTAAGGGTTCAACTGTAGGTTGGTAAGGTACTTGGGATTCCTTTACTTGTAACCGCTTGTTGTGATAATAGTGGAGTTTCAGGAGTGGTGACACTCGGTGGAGTTTTTGCCGTTAGGTTTTCTCCATTCGTAAACAAATTACCGTGTTATTTATTTTCCGCCTGCATAATTAGTTTATTGGTGATTTGTTTGTGCTACCACGTGTTTTGCATGATAAATTGATTAATTAATAATTTGGCTAATTAATTAATTAATTTCAATCACAAGGGGTCAATTTCTTTGTGGCCTATCAAGTGGTATCAGAGCCAAGGTCATAGGTTTGAGTCGTTGGAGCCGCATTGTGAGGGAGGGATTGTGAGGGATTTCACAATTTGCTCCAATACCAATGGGCTTGGTCTACGATCGAATGCTATAAAAGATTTGTGCCCCCTCATCCTTCACCAATTGGTGGTTGGATGGATTGGTGAGGCACACGGTTCGATAGGGAGCTCATGGAGACTTGCATATCTAACATGCTCTTTGATTACAGGCTTAATCTCGAAAATCTATGCATAACCCAATTTGCTGACCTGCTACAGAGAACTAGGAGGACAGTGTTGACCATGAGAACAAAGAGGGTGCCAGTACCTTAGGCCATGACAGCTTTGGTAGGAGAAAAGAGGAAGAGAATTAAAGGAGAAATGGCCGAGGAACCACCTGTGATCCCATGTACTGCGGAAGAATTGAATCATGTTCTGGATAAATGGATTGGAGACGGAATTGTTAGGTCATTCACTGTGTCCATTCCACCTATTGAGGAAGAAAGGAAGAATCCTTTGTTTTGCATGATTCATAACTATGTCAAGCACTCCACCAAGGATTGTTGGACCCTTCGGAGGCTTTTTCACAAAAAAGTTTAGGGAGAGGACCCTGGAGCTCACCCAAAAGGAGCCCGAGGTGTAGAGGAACCCTTTACCCAACCATAAAGGGAAAGGAGTGGTGGCTGTAGTAATCCATGGAAGCTCGGCAGAAGTAGAGGAACCTGAAGGATCCTTTCACCCTAGCACAGTCAAGACCCTTCAGAAGAGCCCTAAGTTCAGATCATTATTCAATCAATTGGGATTTGGGCTAGAAGTAAGAAGGATGGCCATAGAATCCCTCATGAGTATAGCAGCTGATTCAGGGGTGGAATGTTTCACAGTAGAATCCCATGCCAACCGAGCTTACTTGGAGACAACCAATGCAATAACCTTCACGGATGAAGACATGGAAGTTGAACATCCAGACCATTGCAGACCCTTTTATCTGATGGCCACCATAAACGGTGTCCAAATCAGGAGAGCACTGATAGACATAGGGGCATCATTCAACCTCATAGCCCTAAGTACCTTAGAGGCTGTGGGCTTGATTGGTAGGAGGATCCTGGGGGCTCCTATGGAGATAATAGGATTTGGAGGAGTAGCAGAATCGACTGAGGGATATGTGCAGCTGGCCTTAAAGGTGGGCCTAATAGTAGCCCTGACCATATTCCATTTGATTAACTCAGAAGTTTCTTACCATGTTCTGTTGGGACGCCCCTGGCTCCATAAGCATCGCCTCATTCCCTCCATGTACCATCAATGTGTTAAAGGAAGATTGAATGGGAAGCCCATAAGAATCCCTGCCAATCCAATCCCTTTCAGCCAAGAAGAAGTGAACTTTATAGAAACAATGTTTTATGAAGAATTGGAACTAGATGATGAGAGTCCCACACTAGGGACACTAGGAGCACTTGTCTTGGAAGAAGAAGAAAGAGGAGGTACCCACGACCTAAGGAACCTCTTGGACAGAAAAAGGCAAAAGAAGGAGACTAGCTCCTCAGGATCCTGGGAATGTGTAGTGGTGCGGGAGCCCGGAGGAAGGCTAATATATCGTTTATAAAGGTACGCGGGGCTTGAATGCATTATGCAGGAGGGTCCCGAACTGCCAGATTGTATGATGGTTCAAGAAGAAATCCTAGAGGATCTAGACAAGGAAGCTCAAATCCAGTCTGAAGAGGAATTGGAAGAAGTAAACTTGGGGGCTGGTCTAGGATCCCTGAAACCTGTCTTCATTAGCAGTCAGTTAACAACACAAGAAAAAGAACAATTAGTAGCATTACTCAGGAGGTATGTGGATGTATTCGCATGGACATACAATGCGATGCCTGGCTTGGACCTAGGACTAGTAGTCCATTCTCTCAACATGAACCCAGGAGTTAAGCCAGTAGTTCAACCAGCCAAGGTCTTTCACACTGACATAGAGGCTCAAATAACTCAGGAAGTCAAGAAGCTACTGGCAGCTGGGTTCATCAAGCCAATCCAGCATCCTAAATGGCTCTCCAACATAGTACCTATGAAGAAAAAGAATGGCCAAATCCGGTGTTGTGTGGATTTTCACAATCTGAACAAGGCATGTCCAAAAGATGAATTCCCCCTGCCTAATATTGATCTCCTTGTAGATTCAGCTGCGGGAAACTCTATGTTTTTATTTATAGATGGATATAGTGGGTATAACCAAATTCGCATGGCTGCTAGAGATGTAGATAAGACAGCATTCAGGACCCCGATCAGGAATTTCTATTACATTGTGATGCCCTTTGGCCTTAAGAATGCGGGAGCCATGTACCAACAAACCATGATAGCCATCTTCCATGATATGATGCTTAGGGAAATGGACGATTATGTGGATGACATCGTGGTAAAGTCTAAGACTAGGGCAGGACACTTCTAGGTGCTTGAACAAGTTTTTGAAAGGTACAGGAAGTACAAACTACGCATGAACCCCATGAAGTGTGCCTTTGGAGTGTCTGCTGGAAAATTTCTTGGGTTCCTAATACATCGCAAAGGCATAAGTGTGGATCCAGCCAAGGCCACAACAATTGCAACAATGAGGAGGCCAAAAACGGTTAAAGCTCAAAAGTTTCCTGGGGAGGGTCTCTTACATCAGGAGGTTTGTGCCAGGACTGGCTTCGGTCACAAGTGAATTATCCAAATAGCTGAAAAAGAGGGTTGAGTTCACTTGGGGAACTGAACAGCAGAAAGCCTTTTAGAGGATCTAGCAGATTATGAACCATCTGCCTACCTTACAAGCACCAGTACGTGGGCGACCCTTGTTACTATATTTAGCATCAAATTCCCAAGCTATAGGAGCCCTGCTAGCATAGGAAGATGATGATGGGAATGAGCAACCCATTTATTATGTGAGCAGGACACTAAAAGATACAAAGACCAGGTACCCCAGGATAGAAAGGGCATGTCTGGTGGTTATGTATGGATCCCAAAGGCTAAAACGGTACTTCTCAGCCCACCAGATCCTCCTAGTGACCAAGTCTCATCCCATAAAAGCACTCCTTCACCAGCCTCTCCTAAAGGGAAGAATAGCACAGTGGCTGGTTTTGCTCTCTCAATATGACATCGGTCTGAGGACCCCCAAGGCTGTCAAAAGCCAAGCCATAGCAAATCTGCTAGCCCAGTTCCTAGGGGAAGAAGAGTGATCACTAAGCAAGGAGATCCCCGGAGAGGTGGAAGTAGTAGAACTCTCAGGAAAAAAATGGACCATGAGATTTGACGGGTCAGCAACGACAACTTCAAATGGCTTGGGAATTGTGTTAAGTTGCGAAGATGGGGATACCATGCCATTATCCTTCAAGCTTGAGTTTCTCTGTTCAAATAATGCTGCTAAGTACGAGGCATACCTTGACTGGACTGGACATAGCACTCAGCATAGGGGTAAAACATATGAAGGTTTTGGGAGACTCCAACCTCGTAGTCTCCCAAGTAAAGGGTGACTTTGCACTAAGAGAACAAAGTTTGGCAGCCTACAGAACTTGGGCACAGAAGTTGGAGCAAAAAATTCCAAACCTTCAGTGTGGAATACACCCAAAGAAGCGAAAACAAGTTTGCTGATGCACTAGCCACCCTAGGATCCCAGATACCATTTAAAGGAAAAAGTACTTTGATAAAGGTAAGCAAGCAGGAACATTCCATCATAGGGATCCTCAAAAGGATGTTCCTTGAAGAATCAAAACAGAAAGATTGGAGAGATGAGGTAAAAGGAAAGATAGGAAAGTTGGGGCATGAAGGAAGTATCAAGGAACTAAAAGATTACCCTTTGATAGAAGGAGAGTTGTACAGGAGGCTGCCCGGAGGGATCCTGTCCAAATGTATCAATGAAAAAGAAGGGAAGCTGAGATTAGAAGAACTGTACAGCCAGGTTTGTGGGATTGCAGAAAAAATCAGCCTATACAAAAGGATGCAGCGCATGGGGTATTACTGGCCAAATATGAACAAAGAGGCTACAATTGTACAGGAGGAATGTCAAAAGTGTCGACTTTCAATGGACAAAGAAGAAAGTTATGCCGTATTCGTGACAGAAGATTGGAGGACCCCATTTATGGAATACTTGGCTCAAGGGATCCTACCAACTGACAGGACACTGGCTCACTAGCTCAAGAAACTTGCCTTTAGATACTTCTTGCAAAATGGAATCTTGTTTAAAAAGGGGTACGGCGGGGATCCCCTAAGATGCCTGGGGCCTTGGGAGGCCAGAGAAGCAGTCAGAGAAGTCCACTCCGGTGATTGTAGAAGTTACCCAGGGAAAAGAAGGCTTTACAGGCAGTTGTTGTAGTTGGGGCACTATTGGCCTACAATGAAAAAGAACTCCAAGAAGCTGGTTAAAATGTGTCATGCATGCCAAGTACTTAGAGATGCAATACATACTCACCCAGATGTGCTGCAAGATATGACCACACCATGGCCTTTCCATACTTGGGGGCTCGATCTTATAGGACCCATAAATCCCCATTCTAATGGCCATATATGGATCTTAGCAACCACCAAATATTTTACAAAATGGGTAGAAGCCATCCCTTTGAAGAAGGCCACCGGAACAGCCGTGGCAAACTTCATCCGAGAACATATCATTACACGCTTTAGGATCCCAAGGAGACTGATCAGTGACAATGGTACACCATTCATAAATAAGCATATGAGGGACCTGACCGAGGCGTATCACATCAAGCATGGGAGGTCCACACCATATTATCCACAAGGAAATGGCTAGGCCGAGGCTACCAAAAGGGTGATATTGAAAATCCTCAAGAAAATGAAACATGAGTATGGGGGAAAATGGAGTGCCCACCTGACAGATGTACTCTGGGTGATACTGAAAATCCTCACTCTCTGTGTTTTGCCATGTTGTTTTTTGCAAAGAACTTTATGTAGTCATCTTTTTTTAGAATCCATGATAGAAGGACACTCTAAGATCCTTACTATCTTTTTGACAATTATCCTATGTTCCTTATCTTAGTAACTGTGATGGAATCTTTTCAAAAAAAAATGGAGCTTCAAGTAAGATGTATGATTGCATAATATTACATGGCTCAGCCCAAATGTGGCCAACTCTAGGAGAGGTACCTGGGTTAGCGCAAAAAAAAAAAAAAAAAAAAAAGGAAGAAGGATGAAATCTTAACGCATGACCTAGGACTCACACCACAATCAGTCCAAGTACATGGTCTGGGACTTCGAGCAAGAATGAGTGCCCCGGGGTACCCAGCCTAGTACTTCCCCTAAAATAGGTCCTCCTGGTTCATGACCTAGGACTTGGAAAAAAAAAAGAATAATACAGCATCCAATGTACCTAGCTTAGTACCTGCGCAGGAACACAACCACAAGGGTACCTATTCCAAGACCTACCACAAGAATTTGTAGGAGCCATGGTCCAAGACTCAATACAAAAAAAAAACAAGAGAGAGAGAGAGAGAGAGAGAGAGAAAACAGAAAGAAAAAAAAATGCATAAAGCACAGATCCATATATATCATAAAGAAAGCAGTCAGAAGTAGCTACTTTAAAAAAAAAAATTTAAACACCTCGAATTGTCTGAAAAAAACAAAACAATGGAGGAAATAAACTTATACACCCTGAGTTATTCAAAGAAAGAAAAAGAAAGAGGAACTAAGGAATAAGGTCGGTCAGCAAAGAGCCTCCTGAGGAAATTGCAGGAACAGTTGATGAAGAAAGAACTAGCTACTTCTTAACTTTCAGATCTTGCAATGCCTTGTGAGCACGAGCCAGGGCCTCCTCAGCAGCAGCAATCTCAATGTCAAGGTCCTTAGAAACCTTCCTCTAGAACAGCATGTAAGCTAAGGACCACAGGTAATCCAGCAAAAAAGACAAATTGAACTTGACTTCCATAAGATCCTGCACCACTCATCTCCACTCCAAAAGTCTCTCCTCGGAGAGGGAATCAGGAGAGGAGTCCCTCAGAGAAATCAGCACGGCGCACAAGAGCTCCATCAGGATGTTGCCCAAGAATACGATTCCCCTGAACCCACTGGTGAAGTCCCCATGGGCTTTGAGTAGCCCCTCCAAGAGTGGCAAGCCCTCAACAGGCACAGAGAAGTGCATGAAGCTACCAAAGGGAGGCCCAAAGCGATGGAAGTGGCTTGTAGGAAGACTGTTGAACTCTAGAGAATCAAAGTGGGCCAGAAAAGCAAGGAGCCTTGAGCTAGGATTTGAGATAGCCATCTCGGGGGCCTCCTTTATTGTTGTGTCTCCACCTTTAGGAGCTGGAGGACTTCCAACCCTTTGAATAGTCTGGGGAATCCCTGTCTGAGCTTCAACAACCTAGACAGTGGGAACAGGTTCCTTAGCTTCTTTAGTAACTGCAGGCTTAGGATCCTTAGCACCTGTGTCAGCACCTGTGAAAGCAAACAGAGTCAAAAAAAGGGGGAGAGAGAAAGGAAGGAGTAAAGATAGAAGGAAAAAAAAAAACCAGTACCATTCCCCTGTGGTAGAGCTTCCTTTTGAGCTTAGGCAGCCACTTCAACCATCAACGAAAGCTCCTCCTCCCGCCTTTCTGACCTTTCAGAAGACTCTGTGAAAGGGCATAAAGTACGTTGAAAGAAAGGTGAAGAAACCTTGGCAAAAGTGCTAAAGGAAGGGAGGGACACCGGGGGACTCGCCATAAAAGAAGTATAGAAAGAAAGAAAAAAAAAAGAACTGAAAAGGGGAGAAGAATAATGATGGCGGGTAGTACACACCTTCAGAAGCCTCTGACTCCAAGGAAGGAGCAGCTTCAAGGGCAGATTGGGCGCTGGTTTGACCTAAAAGAAACAAAGGGGAAAAGGAACAAGAACCTTTAGGAAGAAAGGATAAGGGAAATAAGAATAGGTGCTAATAAAGAATGGATGAGGCTTACCTGCTCGAGTAGATAAGGACGCACCTCCTAAAGACTCCTTGCCCAACGCAAACTTAGTAGTGGGCTCAAGTGTCACAGTTTTAGTTGGACTAGGGGTTTGCACGGGCTTAGGCTCTTAGGGGACAGGAGGCTGAAAAGTTTCAGGGTCTTAGACGGCCAAGAAAGCAGAAGGTGAAATGGGCTAGGCATCCTTCACTACCTGCCTAGCTTCCTCAACTATGCCACCACTAGGGGGCTCCTTATCCACACTTAAGGCAGCAGCAGGCTGAGCTACCATAACTTCTTTCACTAAGGCACCACCAGCTGCAGGAGGAGGCACCTTGACCTGCAAAAGAAAAGAGGAGCAAGAAGGAGTATGTGGCAGACATAAAATAAATAAATAAATAAATATATGTACGCAGCACTAGAAAAGGGAAAGAAAGCAAACAATAAAAGGGCACAAGTGAAAGAGGGTCATACCACATCATCACCAGAGGATTGGCTTTTACCTCCATTGGGGTTTGATTTGCGCTTAGACTACAAAAAAAAAGGAGTGACCATTCATCAGTTAAAGAAAAGAGAAAAGTGAGACACAACAAGAACAGCAAGCCAAGATGGCCAGATGCAAAAAAAAGAAAGAGAGAAGAAGGAAAGAGGCCTTGCCCTTCTCTCTCTCTCTACAGATTCTTTAATAGTCTTTTGTCTACTACGGGTACGCCCAAAGGGTCTTAAGGGAGACGAGTGTGATGTCAAACCCCGAAGAACCATGGGCTGAGGAACTCACAGGAACCTGAAAGATAGAAGACTCTACCTTAGTTTTCACTCTGTTCTTTGGGATTAAAGGATGGCCAACTTCCTTTCCAACTGTAGAGGGGTCCACTCTCTTAAGCTCCTCAAAAATAACTAGCTGCTTGCGAGACTTAGTAGTTTTCCTCTTCTTAGTCTCAGGGCCAGCCTCAGTACCCTCAACGCTTTCCTCAATCTTAGCTCTTTTGACAACTTCCTATTTGATTTTCTTCTCCCTACCTTTGCCCACAGGAGTGGCAGCACCAATTACCTCTACCACCCCTCTCTTGATTGGCACACCAGAAGAAGCACCCACAATAAGGTCACACCCTGACTAAGCATCAGGAAAATCATTCGTATGACATACCCAACCACCCCTAGAGGCATGCCACTCCACAAATCCTGTTTTGCTACTTATGGCAGCAGACACAATGCCAGCAGTGGGGAGTGCCAAACGCTTGTTAAAGGTATGAGTAGAGAAAAGAGTAGGATCAAGAGTCCTCCCAATCTTACCGAAACCAACAAAATTTAAGAAGGACTTCTGAACTCTTCTCCAATAACCAGCAAAGCTACTGGAAGCAAAGACTCCTCGCTGGGAGTTTGGCACCACAAATTGAGGGCTCCTCCGTGACCAGTAAGAAAAAGCCTAGGACCTTAGAAACGGATCCAGGGAAGGGAGAGAAGGCACTACCTCCTTGAATACCGGCGGGATGTCCTGATCAAAACCAAATTGTCTAAGTACCAAGTGTGCTGAATAGTGAGTGAACGTTGGACCACTTGATGAAGGTACTGGAAGCCACGAGGGGCTGATGTAAGCTAAGTATGCCAAACTGCCCTCATCTCCCCGACGCAAATCAAAGGTATTCCTTGGGGAGTTAAGGAAAGAAGCCAACATAGAATCACAGGCGAACCCAGGACTGAACTCTCGGGGAGAATGCCAACTTAAATGCCTTGCTTGATCAAACAATTCCACCAAATTGAGGTTGCCCCCCTTCAAATTAGACCAGCGAAAAATGATAGGATGACTGTCAGTAGAATTGCCACACAGCCCTTTGATCACGTCTGGGTATCCCTGGAACTTATCCTTCATATACTTTAAATTCCTACACTTAGCCAAAGTGACGGAAGACCAATCCCACATGAACCCCTGAAGGATAGCACAGTGGAAGGAAGAAGTGATAGTATAGCAGGAGTTGCCCTCAACCTCATCCCCATGAAGCAGATCCAATTGAGACTAAACATGGCCTAAGAACATGGGGGCTAAAGGATACTGAGCACCCCGGGCCAACTTGATTGCCAGAGGAAAGAAAATAGACTTAATCCCGTATCTAGGGAACTCACTGAATAAAAACTTATTGAGCCAGAGTGTCAGGAACCTACCTTGCCTAACTGCCTTGTTTTTCTCTCCAGAAAGGTTCAAGACCCACTTACCCATTTTGGCCGGTTTCCCCCCGGGAGAGGCCGTACGCCCGCCGAAGTGACTAAAAAGCTTGTCTTCAACCTCGAGATCCTCACTGAAAAGGCTGATATCAAAGGGATTCTCATCACCAAACACTGGGAGGAGAAAATTATTAACCACATTCTCCAAAGTGATGGTGAGCTTACCAACAAAAAAGAAGAAAGTGTGGAGAGAAGGACACCAGCGGCGCATTAAGTGTCTAAGGCCCTTGGCGTCCTTAAAAGCTTCAAGATTCTTGGAAATTGCTACTGATTTCAGGATCCCTGCGCGCCCCAAGCAACTGACAAATTTACCATCAGAAAGCTCTGTCTCCACCCAACTGGACTAACTAGTAATCTTCCCCGGGACGAAGTCGAAAAAGATGGGAACCGCCTCGTGGGATCCTCGCCTAATCTGAAGGTCTAAAATTTCCCTCGGATCTGGAGCCTAGGTAGAACTAGCAAACCCAGACTGGCTAAAAAACACCCAGGTATAAGGGTGTGAGGGTCCCTTTTTGGACAGTGCCTAGGCCCAAGCTGAAGCAAGGACCTTAGGCCTTGTTGTTGTAGTTTGAAGGGACTGGGCTTGGTTTATTGCAGCAAAATGGGCTGTTTTTCAAACCAAGTGGCGCACAGAGCAAGGATCCTACAATACGTACATACTAGCAAGCAAGAATATAGGTATATGAATAGCAAGAAACAGTAAAGGAAGACAATGTAATAAAGAAACACACAAAATAATTGTTAAAGATCCTCAAATTAGTATAAAATATTTCATTATTTTTCTTAATTGTGAATTACAATGTGCTCACTAAGATGTGTTACAAGGTCCAAATAAGCTCAAAAATTACAGACTTAGATGCCTATCTAAGCCTTTAAGACTTGCAAAGTTTGAATCCGTCTGAATCCAAGTATATTCTATAGTGGATGTTCTGGGATACCGGGCGCTGTTTTTCTACTTTCTTTGAGTTTTAGACAATGTTTTCTCAATGATTCTGTTATGATTTCTTATTGCTGAATGTCCCTCCAATGTTGGCTGCTTCCCTTCTTTTATAGTGTCATTCTAGGGTTCGGGGTACCATTGATTCTCCCCCTTGGCTCCCTGGGTACCAGAGCCCCTGTTATGCCAGCCATTTTGATGGTTGGTTCTTTCCCTATTTCTCATAGTTTTCCTCTTTTGGTGTTGTTTCCCTAAAAGCCACTTGCTGACTTTCCATTTCGGGGTGTCCTTGGGGAGCTGACCTTCAATCTCTCTTCTTTCAAGGCTTCTTACCTTTTAGACTCAGCTTTTGGCTGTCCTTCCCTTTTTGTTATTTTTCCTAAGTGAGCTGAATCCATCCCTGCCAAGTTGAAGGTTTTCCCAGCTACTTCCCTTTATGGTTCTTCTTCCTGGGTTCCCCGAGGTACTAGCCTTTTGTTCACAAGTTGTTGCTTTCCAAGCCTTCTGGTTCTTTGCTACATCACTGGGTGCTTGAGAAGTACATATCTGCCCTTCGTTTCTTGTGTTTCGTGGCACCCATTTTGAGTTGTCTTAATCCCACTTCAACTGTGTTGCGCGTCCTGAGGATCCTGATCTTGGCGGGATGGGCCTTTTTCTTTCTTCCCTTTGTTTCATGGGCTCTAAGGCTTGTCCCTTCATGGATTTTAGGCTTCAAGTCTTTTGGGCTTGCCATGGGATTGGCCCATTGTGCTATTTCTCTAGGCCTTGGTGTTATGATTTTTTAGACCTCAACATTTAGCCCCCCGAGCTCGTGGGTTGCCTGCAGCCCACGCGTGAGTAATTTAGAATTTTAGTTTTTGTAGGACTTCCCTCTTCACTATTTTAATTATCCTCGGGGTTCCCCTTTACCTTCCTTCAAGATCCTAACTTTCCCATTGCTTTTGGGTATCCTGGTCTTCTTTGCATGTTGCGCTCCCTTCTTTTGTAACTCCTTTTTGCACGGGACGTGACAGTTGAATTTTGGAGTGAAAACTTCCTCTACCCACTTTTTACGTTTCCCGTAACTCCCAGTAATAACTGCTAATAACTCTCTTCTTTGAAATTAAATTTTGGCAACTGGCGCGTCTTTCCATACATCGTCTTCTCCAACCGGTTTTGGTGCCATTATTGCAATCATTTCATATTTTTTCTTTTACTTCCCAGAGTCTTCCATTCTCAAGCTTATCTCCTTCCTCTCGGTTAATTTGCTTCTTTGTTTTCCATTCCCAGGTTCTTTATTCTCTCAACTTTCCTATTTCTAGTGTACTTGCTGCTCTATGGCTTCCTCTTCCTCTCGAAAAAGGAGGGAGCATACTCCTAGCCCCTTTGAGGGCGAGAGTTCTTCTGGTTCTGCACAAGGTGAGTCACAGGGGGTCATGGAGTGCCCGGCTCTCCCTTTCCTTTGGTGTCCCATGGTGAGGCCCCTTCGTCCCCTCACACTTGGGTATTTTCCGGTTAGGCAGGTTTCGCCATTTCTGCTCAGGTCCCAGACCCAAGAGAGATTTCAGATCTTTAGATTAGACGAGGATCTTGGGAGGCGGTTCCCATTTTCTTCAATTTCGTTCCTGGGAAGATCACTGGTTGGCCCATTTGGGTGGACAGGGAACTTTTTGACGAGGAATTTATGGGCTGTCTGGAGTGCGTCGGGGTTCTGAATGCAGTGGCGATTTCTAGGAATCTTGAGGGTTTCAAAGACGCTAAAGGTCTCAGGCACTTGGTACATCGTTGGTGTCCCTCCCTTCATGCATTCTTCTTCTCTGTTGGTGAGCTCACGATTACCTTGGAGGATGTGGTTAATAACCTCCTCCTCCCCGTGTTTGGAGATGAGAACCCTTTCGACATCAGTCTTTCCGACGAGGATCTCATGATGGAAGACAAATTATTCAGCCATTTTGGTGGACGTACTGCTTCCCCTGGTGGGAAACCAGCCAAGATGGGCAGGTGGGTTATGAATCTTTTGCGAGAGAAAGACAAGGAAGTCAGGTGAGCCGGGCTCCTAGCACTCTGGCTCAGCAAGTTTTTGTTCAGCGAGTACCCCGGTACGGGATTAAGTCCACTTTCTTCCTATTGGCAATCGAATTGGCCCGAGGTGCTCAGTATCCTCTAGCCCCCATGTTCTTGGGCCATGTTTATTCTCAATTGGATCTGCTTCATGGAGAAAAAGTTGAAGGCGACTCTTGCTACGCGATCACCTCGTCCCTCCATTGTGCCATTCTCCAGGTATTCACGTGGGACCGTTCTTCAGTTACTTTAGCAAAGTGCAGAAATTTGAAGTTTGTGAAAGACAAGTTCCAGGGATCCCCTAATGTAATTAAAGGTCTGTGCGGTAGCTCCACTGATAGCCACCCCATTATCTTTCGTTGGGCTAGTTTGAAAGGTGGCGGCCTTAATTTGATTGAGTTATTTGAACAAGCAGGGCATTTACGTTGGCGTTCTCCCCTGGAGTTCAGCCCCGGGTTTGCCTGTGACTCTGTATTGGCTTCTTTTCTTAATTCTCTAGGAAATACTTTTGACCTTTGTCCTGGTGATGAAGGAAATTTGGCCTACTTGGCTTGTGTTAGTCCCTTATGGCTTCCAATTCCCTCCTCCAGTGGCCTCAGGTACACCCATTACTTAGCACACCGGGTACTCCAGCAATTCGATTTTGATTAGGATATCCCGCCAGTGTTTAAGGATGTAGTGCCTTCTCTCCCTTCTTTGGACCCGTTCTTGAGGCAAAAAAACAATAAAAGTGGGTTAGTGGAAGAGTGTTCCTATTTTGTAGGCAATATTTTAGTGCAAGTTAGACATATATACCAAATTATCCTTTAGTTTTATCTCTACTTAAACCTAGAGAAATAAGGGTATTTTGGAACAAAAAAAAAATCCGATCCAAACAGGTGCAGCCCCTTAAATAGTAGTATAGATATTAGTCTAAGCTAAAAATAGCAGTTTGCTTGGAGCCGGAGACATCATGCAGGAACAAGTAACACAACGTATTTTTGAACCAAAAAAAACCGAATATTGCAAAACACAAGTTGTTTTTCTTTTTTCTTTTTAACTATTTTGATGGGTGAATTTGGCTCCAAGGAAGATTTGAAAAGTGATCTATGCTTTATCAGGGATGTTCTCCAGCCAAGTTGATTGAAGAAAATGTAAGGGGACCCATCTAATTACATCAATTCTTTGACCTCTCAAGCAGTAAAAGTCACTCTTTTCTTTAGAAAATGGTCAATTGTGCATACTTGCCTATCACAAAGTTGTTAAGAAGCATTTTCCAGCTTTAGTCTCACATGATTACACATCCCAAATCTATGGCATTGCTTTGTAGAGCTACATGTTCAGGCATGTGGCCTAATAAGGAAATCAGGAGAAAAATACGTAAGTAAGATAATGCTAAGGGCTGGATTTACTATAGCTTGCGAATAGTTAGGTAGAAGAGCTAGAAACTCAGCCCCTAATAAGAAATCCTACTATGCAGGACAGTTATTGTCTGTCTGGAAACTTGATTTTCTGCAATTGACTGGGATTGAAGATGTGGGGATAAGTTGCAGGCCCAAATGGAAGTGATTATAAAAATTATGAACTGTATCAAGAATCTGTAATGAGGTTACCCACCAAGGACATCGAGGTTTATAGCTCCAAAGCACAAACTTATGTCAATTTTTCTTAAAAGAAAACTGCCACCAAGACAAGTAATAGCCAAGAAGAATGTCAATTCAGTGCACATCATGGTAAAATTTCATTCTATATATAATATGGATAAATTTGTGCAAGCACTGGTGTCAAACATCTGAGAAAGATAAAACATCTCCAAGCTGAGGATAATCATTTTGAATTGCTTTTCTCCTTTTCAACCTTCCAGAAAGTTTCAAGTAATGAATCAGAAATAAAAATATGCAAAATTTGGTTACAATATGTAGCATATACATTATGAACATTATGATATTCTAAATCGATCAATTGACAAGAGATGACGTGCTTGTCAGAAATCCAGATAAAAATTATAACAAATAGAAGTGGCTCATCAGTAACAATTCTCTCATGAAGCAGGAAGTTGAGCCAACCAGGGAAGCAGCTTTTCATGGACTAAGTCAGGTCTGTCATCATGGGGACAATGTCCTACCCCTTCTAATACAAAGAGGCTTACATTTGTTAGTTCAGAAGGTAGTGAAGAGAAGTATTTTCCAACAGGTCCATCAAGCGGAGTAAATGTGTCTTGATCTCCCCATAAAAGAAGCACAGGTAGGGAAATTCTAGGCATTAATTGCACCGGGTTTGGCCCTGGCGGGCCTGTCACAATAGAAACAAAAGCATCTAGTGCCCCGGCATCATTTGTTGGTTCCATAATGATCTGCATTTTTCAGATCACAACATGAAGTCTGAGCATATACTAATTTTTAAGGAGCCAGAAATGCATGAAGAGGAGAATAGTAATACCTCTACTAGTTCTTCATCCACAGATTCCTTATTTCCATAAACAGACAACAAAATGTTCCTCAAGTTATCTCTGCATGAGGGACATAACATTTTTGGATTCGTTCCTCTTGGATTTCCAAATATCGTGACTGAAACTAAATATGGTACCTCTTTCTAACACGCTCAAAGATTGCTGAAGCAATTCCCCGTTGCCTCAACAAAAAATCAACCAACAAAAGCAAAGGTAATAATAGCTTGATTCTCCAATCATCAACAACTGCCTTATTGTTCATACCACCAGCACAATTTAGAAGTACAAGCCCTCGAACTAGGCTTCTACTAGATTCTGGTTGGAAAAGATAAAATATAAATAAGGCAAACCACAGATATATAAAGGCCAAACAGGAGTAATTATTCTCTTTGTTAAAAATGCGGGGTCTTTCTTCTGCCACAAAAATATGGCTTACCTGAGGCAGCAATTACGCAGGCAAGACTTCCAACAGAGTTGCCTATCAGCACAGTTGGCTTCTGAACAATTTCATCCAAGAAGTCCAATATCAACTGTTTTCAGTGAGTTAAAGGTTAAGAGGGTAAAGTTGCAATGCTGAAGGATTGATGAAAAAAATATAGGATAGAATCCAAGTTCAAGCTTCAAAATAAGCATACCTGGGCCCATTTTTCCATGGTATATGAAAATCCTGCTGGTTTATCAGACGCACCAAAGCCGAGAAGGTCAATGGCATATACTGTGAAATTCTGTGCTAGTGTCCCAATATTCCTGAAGGAACCTCAAAGTAGTGAAAAATATTATCTCAAGACTAAAGTACTTATACAGTTTTACTGGATGAATCCACACAGTGAGTAAAGAACTTATTAATAAAAAAGCAATAACCCTCTGTGATCTAATGAGCATCAGATGACTAGTTTGTGCTTCAAAAGGATTGCAGGACAAGTTAAGCTTATCCGCTAATTGAATAAAGAAATTCTGATAATTTGACATGACAAATTGCATATGCATCTAAAAAAGTAGGGAAATTTTTTATCTGAGAGCCACTAGAAATGAGTGTGTGTGTGTGTGTGTGTGTGTGTGTGTGTGTGTGTCAGTGTGTGATACATTTTTGAGTGCAGGGTGGCAAAGAATATGGAAGAGGAGCATCACACACAACTTTCAGAAATGCAAGAACTTAGTAAAAGGGATTTCAGAATGAATGTAGTGCATTTTAGCCTGACAACATTATCTGCAGAGTTTGACCAATAAAACCCAGAATTTCACATCTATAAATTACATTTTATGAATAGGACATCAAAATTTGCAACTGAAGCAAAGATTTGCTCAGAAACTAGTGTTAATCAAGAGGTAAGTTAGATCATTACTTGCTTACTGGTAAAAGGGCAGGTCATTACTTAATAAGGAAAACAAATTTCATGAAATTGGTCTGAGAAGCATAAGAATAAAATTGAAAATATCTTATTTATCTAGTACTATCACAGTCCATATTCCATGTAACTCAAGGATGCCTCAGTAACTAGTTTTGACCATATAAATGACCATATAATTTGATTGTGATGGTCTCAAAAAATTCAACAAGATAACTTCATGTCACCAATGAAAGCAAATTGGTTCCAGCGTGATGAATCTTTACTTCAAGAATTAATACTTTGTAGGAGGATCATGTAAGAAGGATCAAATATCACTGCAGTGTACTATCACTTATTGCTGTCTTGAGTTCTTATCACAGCCTTGGCTTATCAAAAGTTAATCAACTAAATTCAGTTGGAGAGTTTGTTATCAGATTGGTTGTTGATTAGTGCATAGGCCATTGTCCATTGCTTGTATAAATATGAAGTGTAAACTATATAGAAGAATGATAAATGCATATTTAGTTATTCCTATTTTTATTTGCACCTAGTTTCTTTGTATAATCTTCTTTCTTCCTCCTGATTGCAAGAACTTTTACAAAGCCTGGACCACATAAGAACTTTTACAATTCGCAGTCTACCTGATAGAGCATCAGACTCCAAATCTTAAGCTAGAGTAAAGAGATTCAGACAGTACATGACAAAAGCAGAACCTGAACCAAGTAGAGACACATAGGCCTGATTGTTCCAACCAAAATAGAGAAAGAGGGACCTGGCACTAATTAGATCCCAGAAACAAACAACCGGCCTTTGATACCAAGATCTAAATGGTATAATAATGAAGAATGTTGTAATAAAAATTCTGACCAAATAAAATTAATAAAGCTATTCTATTTTATACCATCATTAAATCATAGTTATTAGAAAATGACCAACGAATCCCATAAACCAGCTATTTTTTGTTTTGTTATTAAACCAAATAAGCATTTGAACAGGAGAAAACTGACCAAAGCACTAGCTTTTCAAAAAATAAATAAAGAAAAGAATTAAAATACCAATTGCTTGAACTGGTTTTCTGAAATTTTATGACTTTTCAAAAATGATTTGAACTTGTAGTTGTAAGCTCAAGTTCAAATGATCAAATGCACTGCTATTGAGCTATGGAGCATTGTAGTTAAAATACCATATTCTTTTAATACTTGTCCTGTTGTCCATTACCTTATAAATATGTATGTAATTCACTAAGGTTTCTAATTCGTCTCTGTACTTTTAATTGTAAGAACATTATCTTCTTTTTTTTTTTTTTTTTGAAACCATTGTAAGAACATTATCTTGAACTTTAACATTAATTGTCCCATGACATCATTCTATATAAAAAACCAAGTCTTCCCATCAATGTTTGGTACGAATCTGATAGTTATGCATTAAACTGTAATAGAAGTTGTCAAATTTGGACTCAACCCCAAATCAAGTCAAAACTCAAAAGGCAGAATGGTTTTTGAGTTTTTTTTTTTTTTTTTTTTTTTCAATATTGTTTAGTATCTGGGTCAGAATTATGCATATATTTGATACATGATACTTTATCCTGTTCAACCCTTTTTCATTTGTTTAAATTTAATATATTAGACTATAATTATCACCCAAAATAACGACTTGCATAAAAGAACGACATACAGAAAGTGGAAAGAGACAAGAGACATGCTGATGGGATTATAATCTGGTGGTTGATTGGCAATGGTAGCACAACATTTAGCTACCATATCTAATTTTAATTATGTTGTATCTCTCTCATTCACTTGAACATAATTTATCTAATTTCCAAAATAAAATAAAATAAAATAAAAACCTTGTTTTTCAATGTTTCAATTTTTGAATTAAACAATATCAAAGCTTTTCATCATGGGATTCACTGTGATCTAAGGAGTATAACAGCAAGAAGGGAAAATTTATTCAATACTGCTGAGCAATCTTCCTTTATTTTTTTGTGGTTGTTGTATGCATGATAGCATGTGTGGCTAAAAGGTGGACACTTATAGATAGGGAAATGGATAAGAAGTTGAATGGCAAATAACAGTAGTTTTAGTGAACACTGACCACAAAGAAAGATGACCCAAATCAATGATAATATCTATGTGTTGAATGCTATTGTGGAAGTGGAGTTGAATGAAGTTAAAAAGACTAACCTGCGCCAGTGTGGAATGGAAGCACCAAAGCCATGAACAAGAAGAAGAGGAGGCTTATTATTATTACTATTAGAATTTGAGGATTGAGAAACAAAGTAAGTGATGGAATACTGGCCCTTCCATTCCCACTTTTTGCACCTCTCCTTTAACTCTTTCACCTCCAAATCTCCACCACCAGGAGTAGCTGTGGTTGTGGTTGTTGTTGTTGTACTTGTAGTATTGCTGCTAGTAGTACAGTTGGAGATTATGCTAATACTATGATGATGATGATTATGATATTTGCGACCAAGGAAGACCCTTGCCAAGCCTCTCTTTTTTTGAGTTGTGTGCTGAAATTGCAAACGAACTAGCCCAACTGAATGGGAAAGGGGAGCCGTTACTCCAACTCCCATTCTTTCTTTCTTTCTCTAGTTCGCTTTTCCCATTCCTGGTAGATGAGGGTTCAATTTATATAAAGACGAGTTTCCACTTTTTCTATTTTTCTTTTTTGGGCTCTCTTTGGACTGCTCAAAGTGGTTTAGCAGATAATGATACTGAAAGCCCAAACCAAGATCGTATGGGTCGACCTTGGCGTGTGGGTATAGCCATGGACGGGGCCGGTCTTTGACATTGCCCCCAAATTTTAAAAAAAAAAATATTAGTATATACATAGTTTAAAATTTTAATTATTTTGTTGTATAAAAGTTTGTTTAGGATTCGCTTATTTTGCTAAAATTAAAAATTTTTTGCTGCAAATACTGTAGATAAAGGTAAAATTTAACTGAAATAGTATAGTGGGACTCATGAATAGTACCAAAAAGTGCAGTGGAGCTCATGAATAGTAGTAAATATAAACTGAACAATAAAATAAGCTGGCAAAATTAATCATGCCAAATGGACACTAAAATTACACTTTTGTCACATCTTAACAATATCATTAATTCTTTTAAAAGTAATGTTATATTCATAAATTTTTTTATAACATTTTTACAAACTTTTGAGGTAGCAAAATCTTATTGATTTGCATCTTCTTCTTCTTTTTGTATGAGAATTGATTTGCATCTTAGTTCACCACTTACACTATTTTTTTACTTATCAATAATCACTCAACACATCAACAATTTGTAAAAAAAAATTAGCTCTAGCATTTTCCTCTTTTTAAAGACCATAAAAAATATATAGATCTAAAATCTAAAACAAAAGATACAAACCAAAAAAAAATTAGCCCAATAATAAAAATTATCAATAGTAAAGTTAAAAAAATTAATCAAAATCAACTAATTTTACATAAAACAAATAACCTAGCCTTTTAAAAAAATTTAAACAAAATAATTTCGTCTTTACCCAATAACAGACTCACGCATAAAAAAAAATTAAAAAAAAAAAAAAAAAAAAATACCTTAGTGGCTAAGCCACTGCACACATCCAACATCATATCCAACCCCTAACTCCAAGTTCTGATTCCATCCCTAAGTATAGTTGGATCTGTCTTCTTTTTTTCTCTTTTTTTTGGGTGAGATAAGTACATATTGGAGGAGGGGGAGATGAAATTCAACTATATATAGCTTGACCACTCAATTCTGAAGTTTCAAGACATGATAATTGAGAAATTATGTTGTACCGTTAGAGGTCACCAAGGAATGCATGTTGTTTCTATTTAAGGACATTGTCAAATCAAAAGTTCTTTTAAGTTTCAAACATTTTGTCTACAAATTTAAGTTGGTTTCATGTAACCGGCCTTGAGTTTGTAGGGAGCCGTTAGAGCATGCTTGGATTGAGTTTCGGTGCAATTGCAACTATGCAATTAACCCCTCTTTCTCTCACAATAATTTTCAACTATTTATATCCTTTTACTTTTACTTTTTAACTTTTTTCATTTTTTTTTTAATTTAATGGCTGAGATGTAAAGTTGTTTTTTGCATAATAATTGCATTAGGTGCAATACCCTAAATCTCAATCCAAGCATGCTCACCTTAGGTCCAAGCCTAGTTGGGCCTATCATACTTCATATTGTATGCATTGTACTATTGTACATGTTATACTACTAACCCTAGACTATGCCTATATAAAGCCTTCTCTATAACCTTAAGCAATGTCGTCGGCACAACAAATTTCACAACAAAATTTATAACTGTTAACTTAGCAAGTTAATAAACTGTCAACTCAATCGTTGTGAAATTTGTAGTGAATTATATTGTATCTCTAGACTTATTGACAATTTTATTATGATTTAATGATATGCTTTTACTTTCAACCTCACTAATTACATTTAAATCTATATAGTATACCCTTCTCAAAAAAAAATCTATATAGTATATAATAGCAATTCTTGAATTGTCGGGGGGAAATAAACTTTAAAAAAAAAAAAAAAAAAAAAGCAAAATAAAGGCTCCTAATTCCTAATGGAGATAAAAAGTAACTTGATGCCATAATTATTCTTTAGAACATGAAACTCACCACCTCAAACTTGAACTAATGCATTCACCTCTAATTAAGGAATAATGTGAGATGCCTTTATGAAAGTTTATGCCTCCAAAAATGTGAAATTTCAAAGCTACCCTGAATAGAGATTATGATCGAACAAATGCAAATAGGTCAGTTTAAAGTAAATATAAAGGAACTGAAATTTTAGGATAGAAAAATTAACTGAATCTCTACCCAGGGTGTAATTACAGTTCATATAACTTCTACCCACCAGGAAAGTGTCATGTATACTAAAGTGAAAGTTCAATGATCACTGTTGCAGATCCAAGTGAAAAAGTCTATGTCAAGAATTAATAATAAATAAATAAAAAGTGGGAAAAAGAGTTAAACATTAAGGATCAGAAATTTAAAGTAACTCAAACTTTTAGAATGGCATCCCATGGAGTTGATGTGATGTTCATTGACAAAAATAAGTGACATATGCAAGTAGATTGAAAGAACTAGATTCCTTTCTTGATTTACGGTACATGTTTTGCATTCCTGAGAGCACCAACCACAGCATCTCTAAATGGGCAAAGAATCCTGCTTTGCATTAGAAAAGAAATATAGAATAATAAAGAGCAGCAAAGCAACAGCTGAAAACGAAGTATATATTCACTAGGTAGGTGAATGACCAAAACTGCTATGCTAAGGAACTAAATCAAGCGATCAGGAGGACAAAGAAAACATGAGCAGTAGCAGCAACAATTTCAGAGCCACTTCAGGGAATTGGGAGACTGGAAGGGACTATGGTGCCTATACTTCTAACCATGATGAACTGAACCGTGTCAACCCCATGTTTTCTAGGTCCCGTTCCATACGAGTTACTCCTGTAAGTATAATATGAATTCATCCCAAATAAAACGTACCTTTTAATCGCGTAGTTTTACAAGTACAATTACCATAACATCATTGAGGATCATAAAAGCTGAAATTATAATAGTTTGTTGTGCATGCTAATAACATCAGTTGCTTTGATGTATGTGACCAGGAAGTAGGAGCAGGCATGCTAGATCGAAGACCATCATTTGTGGAAAGAAGTATAACAGGTCCCTATGGCTTAGCGAGGTAATCATAATTCTAGTTCCATCTTTTAAAAGAGCATCTTTAACCCAGATAGAAATTTTTGGAAGAATAAGATTCATTAAAAGTTGCTTCCTATATGGATTGAGTGCATATTACTATATTAGTTTAAACATGAATTTTGTTTGATCTATGTTGCTGTGGAAAACAAAATTAGCTGGTTCAAATGCAGAGAGATGTAGTATTGGCTATTTGGAACTGCCTTTTAAATCCAAAGGAAAATGAGAATATTAATTCCGTCTTGGTTCCTATAGCAGTTGAATATGATTCGTGGGTTTTTTTTTTTTTTTTTTTTGGAATCTTTGTTCCATATTTTTAGTATGATGAAAGAAAAGTTGTTATTAACAATTTGAACATCGCTTCTGGTTAATTGCTTCAGTTTGCGAAGCAGGAAATAAAACCATTTTTCCTTGTCAGGAAAAGGTATCATCAATTGTACCTGCAATAAGTAATCTAATCTTTACACTATTACCAGACAATGTGTCACTAGAATGATCAGACAATTTACTTATTAAACTTTACTCTCCAAGAAAGGCATAAAAGAAAGCAACTTGCATATGATTTTCATTCTACTTTTCTGAATAATGAACTTCCTGCAAAATTTTCTTCATAACCAGTCAGAAAACAATCTTACTTTACTTTTCCGAATGACAGTGAATCTGTGTTACAAGTACAGTAGCATTCACTCATAACCTTATGAAAGAATTTTTTTTTTTTTAAATTACATTCTTGATTTCCTGTGGGAAAAGTCCATTGGTTATGTTGGACAAAAAATTAGAAGTATTCTTCTCTGTTTTCCACAGAGTCTACAATTAGGCGATCTAGTTTTCCATTAATGTTATTCCAATTTTTTGGGGCTATTCATTGTCAATGTTCTATTTCTTTGTGATGGCTTAACATTTGGAAAAACTAATAGTCAAAAAATGTTCCTATAACTAGCTCCAACTTAATTTCAAAAACCATATACGTTATGGCTTATATCACATTTTCCATCTTTTCTACTTCTAGTATCACTAACCATGGAAATTTTGCAGTGTTCCAGGAACAAATCTCTCTTCATTGCAAATTTTAGTCCTAGACAATAACACAGCAAGGGAAGCGTACCCCAGGCCCAGACAAGTCATGATAGAATCCCCTCCAGCATTCACAAGCCAGCGGAATATGCAGGTCCCTAGAGTGCAAGAGGACTCTAGAGTAACCCAAAATGAGAATAAGCTCAAGAGAGAAATCTATAATCCTGGTCCAAAGAGATTATCAAGGAGAGTGAGCTTGTATTACAGAGACAGACTGGCCAAAGATTCTTTGGATAAGCTGGAAAAAGAGGTAGATGAAGAAGGTAAAAGGTGTTCTATTTGCTTGGATGATTTTGATGCAGGACAAGAGGTAATGCTAACCCCATGCAACCACATGTTCCATGAGGACTGCATCACACCATGGATGAAGAGCCATAGTCAGTGCCCCGTTTGTCGCTATGAATTTGGCGAGCAAACGAGAGAGCATGCATCAAACTTTAACAACAATAACATTGCAAGTGATCTCATTACGAGAGAGCTTCTTTCAATAGCCAGGGCAATGGAGGAAGCTTTTCTATGGGGCAATGGTCCCCGCTAAGATGCCAACTCTGAAACCTTAGCAACAAATATATTTCTTTCTTTTTTTTCTTTTTTTCTATCACTGTCTAATTAGGCTCATGACAATTTTAATTTTGGAAAGTGAGAATTTTTTTTTTTTTTTTTTTTTTTTGAGCCAAGGAAAGTTTGGAAGAGAGCCTATAAACCAATTTCCAAGTTTGTGTATGATGAAGAACTTATATAGCAATCCACACGGTAATAAATATTGTGTGGTTATAAACTTATAATAGTCCTTGATGATCCATAATTCCATTCATGTACTTAAGAGCTGCAAAGAAGTTGAAAATGGTTGCAGCCGAGCAACTAGTAAAACATTTTGTGGGAAGATTAAAGTATGATTTGAATGATTTCACAACAAAGCAATACATAGAAAGCAAGCAAAGAACCCTGCTGTGAACAGGATTATGGTTACCCCATCTACAATTTTAAATTGAAAGCGAATTTCCTGAACCAAATTTAAGCAAAATACTGAAGATTAAAATTAGCCACAAAGTCTACAATTCAACCAACTTTGGAGGAAAATCTCATTTATTTGATTTCTTCATTAGTGAAAGGTTTCCATGAGTGCCCATTACAAATTGTTCATATGTATGCCACGGACTTGTAGTTGTAACATGTAAGTTATAGCCTACCGCTATCCTTCTTGTGTTTTAGCACATTGTTGTAGCTTGCAAGTTATATACAAATTGTTTGTATATGACACGGACCTTTTTTTCTTTTCTTTTCTTTTCTTTTCTTTTTTATGAGGAGAGAGCACATTGTTGTTTCAATCTGTGCGGGAGTTTACTTACAGATTCAATTCTTGCCACAAAAATAATAAATAAATAAATAAAAGGAAAAAGAATAATTAAAAAAAAAAAAAAAAGAGGAATTTTGCAATAAGAGGATTCCTCACCAAATACGTGGCCGATAGACAGTGCGTAAAAGTTTCCCATCCCCATCTCATATGTATTTCGTGAATTTTGGACCCACTCAAACGAATATAGGGTACCGTACCATACGCTGAGGATAAATAGGGAACTCACACACTGACTAGTAGTACAAAACTAGGGGTGGGGCAGGGGCATAAGAGGAATTTTGCACCCATCCTTATAGGGGTATCCACAGACCCGCTCAACCCGACCCACCAGGGCTGGAGCACTATGATGAAATCCAGTTGGTCACAAGACTTCAATACAGACAAGAGAATAATGAGATTTTTGTATCTTTGCCACTTGAACCTCAAGGACCTAACTAGCCAATGGCGCAGCATTGAAAGCCAAAGAATGTTGTACCCAATTTTGTAATGTCATAACAACCAATAAGAATTTAACATCTATGCAAGGACTAGTAAAAGATGGGCTAGTCTCCATTAGAGAGAGAGCAAGAAAAGGGTGATTCCACTAAGGATAGTAAAGGAGGGAAAAGCAAACATTTTGTATTTTTTGTTCTTTCAATAAATGCGTTCTACCTAGAGCAGAGCATTCTCTTTGCTCCAACCGCGGTTTTTTGCCCCAGGCCTCATGGTGTTTTCCATGTAAAATATTGTGCTCATGTGTGTTTGTTAGGTTTTGAGATTTTAGGTTGGCAAACACATAAATAAAACTATCTTAGTACTTTTAGAGATCATTCTACATTCAATCTGAACCGGTGGTTATTAAAGTTGTTGCATATTAATCATCTCATGTACTGGATCTAATCCTTTAAGTGGAGTTTTAAAGTCGTGGACTAGAGATTCGTGTTGGAACAACTGAATATCAAAAAAGTATGTGGATCTTGAAGTTGAGTTTGGTAACTTTAGTTAAGTTTACGAAGAAAATGCTTATTCAATTTGTAAACTTCTAATTGATAATGGATTTGTTCCTTGGGATTGATTAGGTAAAGTCCCTCCAAAGTTTTTACATTTCTATTTCATTGGTTTTTCCTAGATCATCATATATGTGTGTTGTATTTAAATTTTGTTGTATTTCATATTTATGTTTATTGCATTAGCAAAATGATTCATAAAATATAATTAAGAACTTGGCCTTAAAACTGATTAATAATTGTTTAACAGAGGTCTAAAAACCAATAATGTTTAATCCTTACTTTCTCACCTTAGTCTTGTCACAAACACACTAATTTAGTCATTGACCCAATTATGCTGGCGCCCAAATGTACAAATGGTAAAGCTAAGCAACAATCATCCTTAGTACCTCACCTTAAATCTATTTACCACATACACAAACCAAGAAGGAAAATCATTTTCAAAGACTTCCTTCAAGGCAGTGAGATGAGACAACTTTAACCGCATTATTTGAATCTCAATACTTATCTCAACTTTAAGCATGTGCATTATTTGGCTGTAGCTTGGTGCAAGTCGTGGGTTTTTTTTTTTTACGAAGTTGTGGTCAGCTATATGCAGTTGTGCCACTTCTTAAGTCATGAATCAAATTTAAGGTGATTTGAGAAATTTTATCCCTTTAAGCAAATTTTTTTTTCACATTTGTTCTAATTTTGGCTTATAGGGGAAAAAAGTGAAGAAAGAAACTATGTGTTTGATGAAAATTCTAAATAAAAAAAAAATTAAAAAAAAAACAAGGGAAAAACAATGTTACAACTAACATCTTTATTGAATTTTGATAGGTTGAATCAAATTGAGAGAGAATTAGATATAAAGATTTCATATCTGGCATTATACATTTATACCTTTTAATTTGGGGAGAGGTAGCAAATCCTCTGTGTGTGTTTTTTTTTTTTTTTTGACAAACAAGAGTATCCAGACCTCTTCGAGTATTTGACTATTCTCTCAGGTGTATGCAGTTCCTTTGTCGCACACACACTAGGTATAACAAGGAAGAATCCAATCGGATGACTCCAAGATTCTAGCAAGAGGTTTCGAACCCAAAATCTAATGGATATCATGAGACTTTACGAACCACTTAGCCAACCGCTTGGGGTTTTTATGTTTAAACTTGAGTTCCTCTGCTATTTGTTTCACAATATGAGTATGGCATGATTTTTTATTAGCTTTTAAAAAAAATATATAGTATATTACATTAGCTGGGTTACTTACAAAATCTTACATGTAGATGGTTCATGACCTCAATTGAATATTGCTTAGAGAAAATAAAAAATTACCTAGTGCTAGAGATAGCATGGCTTTTTTTGATAATGTTATGATGCCCATATATTAGGTAATTGAAAAATTACATTATACTGCAAATATAAGTTGTGTGAATTTTTAAAAGCAAAGTCTTCATTCATAGCCAACCCAAAAAATATGGGATTAAGTCTTTGTTGTTATTGTTATGATCCTCATCCATAACCAATGTGTTAGAACTTCGAATTTTGGATCGGTTATTATTCTACAAATATAGAGACTTTGACGAAACAGAATAAAACATTCCTTTGGTGATTTTTTGAAATCATAATTTGATTTCAAACAAGTACTAAACTTGTTATCACTTTTCACATATTAATTTTTTGATTCTTTGTCTAATAAAATTGCTATATCAGTTGGGAAGATTTGATTTCACAAACATAGAGAAGTCTTTTTTGAAGAGGTGAACAATTTTGCAAATCTTCGGAAGCTTTGATAGGCTCTGGATATTTTTGTTTTTGGTTCTATGAGTACTCTTCCCCACCCTCCCCTTATTGTTGAACTATTTTCCAAGTTTTCAATTACTGTTAACTTTGGTTTCTTGTGTAAATTTGATATGTCATATTAAAGTGAATGGTTATTGTTTATTGGAAATAAATTTCAATGAAGAATACTTTCAGAGATCTATTGTATGATTTTTCTAGTATATTTGTCATAGGCTTGTTTCTTTGGTTGACTTTTGGTAGAAGATCAATTGGTATAAACTACAATAAATTGTTGATTAAATGTAATTCCTTTTTACATTTCACTACTCTACACCAAATTATATTTTTGCAACAAGTGCTATTTTAATGAAAAAAAATTTACAGTAGTTTTTTTTTTCATTGCAGCAGTTACTTAAAAAGTGCTATTTTATTACATCAATAATTTATCGATGCAATAAACTATTTATATAATATGTTGCAACAAAATTGGATAATTTAGAATTAATTATCAATATCACATCAAAATATATAATTGCAATGTGCAAAACTCCCTTTATTGTTAGAAAACATGTTGCAATGGGTAAAAATTTATTTCTCATACATCATCTATAAATACTATATAACCGAAGCCTTTGACTTTTTTTTTTAAACTTCATGAGAGCTTGCCACATCAGCTCTAAAGCTCTCACAATTTTCCACATCAGCTAATTATTTTATTAATTTTTTAATACTTATTTTCAATACTCGTTCTCCCCTGATACTTTTTCTCAATCTATGTCTCTCTAATGGTCTTATGGTCGAAGAGTAAAGCCATCTTCATCTGTCACTCCTTCTCTCATCTTCTCCTCAGTGCAGTACAACGCCTTCCTCTCAAAATTGGTCTGAAGTCGCTCACTCCAATTGCTCATGTAGATACAGTCCCCGATGGGTCGGGTCGGGTTGGGTTTACTATAACCCGAAACCCGACCCGATAGAAATCGGGTTTGGCTGCCTGAAACACGACCTGACCCGAAAAATTTGGGTCTATAATCGAGTCGGTTTTTCGGGTCTCGGGTTAGACCTTTTTTTTTTCTTTTTTTTTTTAATGTGAAAAATTTTTAGTGAAACAAGGGATGTGATGCTGAACAAGAACAGCTTTCAGGAATTCTCCAATAATATTTTTAAGCTTAAAAGCCTCCTTGGCTCATTGAATGCCAAGAAAAATCTAACAGACTAAAAACTGTTGACAGACACTTTTTTGTGTGCCATACTAAATCCATGTGTAAATTCAAGAGAAAAGTGTGAGACTTATGGCTTGGAGGGTGAAAGAGAACTTTTTCTTCACCAATTTTGGGCTTTATGGGAAGTCTTGCAAATGGGCTAAGAGTGTTTACAAGCCATGAGCCCACATTAGGCCTTTTGACTCCAAATTTGCAATTAATGTTGTCTTCATCAAATTAATGTTTGTTTTCCTGAACCCACAAGCTTAGTAGCTCCAAGAACTGTTGTTCATTTTGTAGCAACAAACCAAATTGAACTGGCTTAACCAAATTGCCTTGTTTAGCACAAAATAGAACCAGCTCAACCTCCTATAAACTTCACTGCCCAATGCACAGGTTCTACTATTACCCACTCCTTTGCTCAAAACAAATTCTTCCTTCTTTCTAAAGGATGTTTACAGCACCCCCAAGTTATCATAACAAGCAAAATATAGTATAAAGCAAAATATGAGACATGTATCCACAAGGTCACAAAAGCTAACAGTTGAGAGTTCCAAGATTTAAATCTTTGTAATGAAAATGCAAAATTCATTAAACATATTAAAATAGCTAAGATGAACGAAGTCCTTCAAAGGAAACAAAAGAGTATTCGCGTATTTGAGCTCTTGCTATGTGTTCATCCAAGATGTTACACTTCTCACTTCTTAGATATTTTTGCTCCCCTGCAAGGAAGAAAAACATAAAATAGAACTGTGTCAAATTCAGACAATACATCTACTGCTATGGATTGGATGTATGGTAATATTATTATTGTGACTTGAACGTGCTAGTCCAGCAACATTTTATAGAGTATACAATATAGAGGTAATGCTTATAGAAGAAAATGCACTATTCTAAGTATTTTAACTATTGCTTCAGGAACAAACATTTTATCGTTTTCCTTTCACTTTTCTTTTAATCAAGAAGTACAAGCAAAATGTCCAAACAAATAGTATCTGCATGTCATCAATGGTTAATTCAAAAGATTGAGAAGATAAACCAAAATTCAAAAGATTTAGGCAGAAGCAAAACTCACCAATGTATGTAGGCAGATCCATAATATTTGAGCATGTACACCAAAGAAAAAAAAAGAACAAAATATTTAGCACCTCTAGTCCTCTACTGTCTTCAAAGCTCTCAAATGAAAGACTATTTGCCAAACAGTAACTGACAAGTGAACCCGCATGAAAAAATGGCAATTTTTACAACATTAATGCTAACCCAAATAGGAAAAAGTTCACCTTTTCATGCAAAAAAAGAAAAGTGAAACAAAAGGACAAGTGAGGTGGCCATAAAGCTAAAGAGGGAGACAGTATTCAAAAGAGGAATGAAAACCCAGATGACCATTTCTTGAAATGGATAAGTGTGGATACTGGATAGTTGGAAAAATTAAAGGGTCCAAATCCAATACTGTGTATAATGAGTGAAGAGAGAGTAAACCCAGAAAGCAAAAAAAAAAAAAATTTGAAACTTGAAGGCTTTAGCCACAAACCCAGATAGAATATATGAAAAAAAAAAATGAAACTTGAAGGCACTCAGATTGAACTCATCCATAAGTACATAAACCCATTATTGAATATTGCTCATGTAACAGAATCTAAAACCAAAAATCAAAATACATTCAGCATACAAAAAATCAAAAGGAAACCCATGTAACAAAGTGCGAGTGAACATATCACACACACACAAACACAACAACACTATCCAAAATCTAAAACCAAACACAAAACGAGAAGGATGACTTACATAGAGATAACTGAGGCCCTGAGGGAGGCGAGGAGAGAACAACAATAGAGTAGGGTTTTTTTCAAAAAAAAAAAAAAAAAATCGGGTTGAAGACCCGACGCCGACCCAACACCGACCCGAACCCATAAATAACCCGAAATTAAGACCCAAAACCCGACCCGAATATTTTCAGACCCGCCCAAAACCTGTCAGGTCGGGTCGGGTTTTCAAGTGGGCCGGGTCCTTGCTCAGTCCTAGCGACTAATATGTGTAATTTTAAAAAAACATGTTATTGTCAAGAAACCTTTTGGAGAAATAACTTATTGCAATGAAAAACTTTGAAGCAATAATTTTTTTGCAATGGAAATTTTTGTTGCAATATGCTTTTTTTGGTGAAGCCGTGAAATCCTTTAGAGCAATAACTTAATACAATGAAAATTGTCATTTCGATATCCTTCAATTAATTGTGTTCCATACTAATTACAATGAAAGTATTGGAGCAATACCTTATTGCAACCATGGTTTTGAAATTCGGACCATTAAAAGAATTAGCAAATGGAAAAGTTCAAGGTTTTTAAGGTTAAACCGAGGTTGAACCGTGATGATGCCATAATTAACTTAATAATTAATTAAAATGTAAATAAATAAAATAAATGTATGAAAAAGTAACAATCCTTAGTAAAAATTACAAAATATCTAAACAAATTCAATTATAAGAAGGTTGAAAAGAAAATGATATTTATTTAAAGTAGATATTTTTCTTCATTTAAAATATTTTAGGTATATTTGTACTACATTACAATAATTTTATGCAATAAAACGCTTTAACCATATAAATATTTTAGGCATGTTACCATTAAGGAGAAAAATAAAGTTCAGATGTTCCATATGGAATATGCATTCATCACGTTTTCTTACTCTTAAAAGTTTTGACCATGGCTTATGTAAAAATTAAAGGCTAAATCATATGAATATTTTAGGCTTGTTACAATTAAGGAAAAATAAAAAGTCCAAATATTCCCAATTAGCATATACATTCATGAGTAATATTACAAACATAAACTATTTTATAACATTTTTACAAAGGCAAAACTATAATGTTGGTCTCTCAAGTTTACCTTGTGTGTGCAATTGGTCCCTCAAGTTTGAAGCAAGCACAATTGATCCCTTAAATTTTAAAACTGAGTTGTATTAATCATTTTACTAATTGCTATTAGTGGTGTTATTTACATGGCTAATGGAACAATGATTGGCATTTTTTTAATGATGTGGTATTTTTTTAATTAAAAAAATTACAAAATAAATTTATACATAAGAAACAATCTTCCCATCAAAAAAATGTAAAACCCAATCTGATTAACAACCCGGTACCAAACGAGAGAGATAAGGGGAGAGAGTGAAGAAACCCAAGCCCTAGCCATCGCCTGTGGAGACCCAAGCCCTAGCCGCTACTGGTAACAGCCACTGACCTGGCTCCCTGCTTCTCTTGCACAACCCATGTGCGTGTACTGTGTATAAATTCATTCAAGATGTTTTATTATCATAGTCAATTCATTTTTCCAAATATCTTTACGAGGCGACTAAGGCAACAAGAAGGAGCTTTTGTTGCATAACGATGATGATGGTCATGTCCCCTCCATCATGGACATTCTTTTGACCATATTAAAATGGGAAAGGTAACAAGGTGAACATCTGTATGTGCAAGTTAGATTTGTAAACTTGTATGAAAAGTGGATGAGCTATCTAACAGTAAATTTTGATGAAAAAGCTCAAATATGATAAAAATGAAAGCTTTAACATCATAAAGTCGAGAGAAAAAGAAAGCACTACAAGGAAAGTAAAGAAAACAAAGAATATACGTGCAAAATCCTTAAAAAGGGGGTGAAAAACCACGATTGAGCAAGGGGGAATGTCCTTTACTCCTTCAAGCTCTCTATTATGCGAAAAATGGAAGTTTTTCTTGTACAATGATGGTGTTCTTCCTAAATGAGAGGTCTTTTCTCTACCTCACTTCCTTACAAACTTTATACTCTTTTCTTTAATGTTCTCTCCTGATTCTTACCCTAATGGTCTAGCAACATGTTCTTCTTATAATCCGAGGAATGTTGCCAAGTACAAAAGACAAGTGTCAATTGTCAATTGTCAAACCGTGATTCCTCCATTTGAATCCTAATACAGCTGATGTACTATGTAATGGCTCAAGGAGAGAGAATAAGCACGCCAATGTCAGGGTAGTGGCATGGAGGGTGACCCTACCACTACATAGGGAGCAATCCTTGGACAAGGAAATGGACATCAGGGGTATTAAGAGTGAGGCACATGTCCTTAATAGTGATCCAGCACAAGCACAACCAATAGAAAGGGGGGATTTCATAGCCTCTAACCATAGGGAGTCACTATCTCCCTTTTATTAGTGCTAAGTGTCCATGTCAAGTGCTAATCTCACTCTTCCCTAAAATGGTCACGCTGTTAGCACTGACCAAAGATCCTTTACTTCAGCCAACGTTTTCCTCTCCTTTGCTCACAGCCACTCTATTTGTAAGGTCCGGATCCAGCCATGTCAACACTCTTATATGCCTTGGCTGGTGTACTGTTCAACATCTATCATTTATTGATTACATGCCAAGATATAATAGATATAACACTTTGTCACTTTCCGGTTTCCTTGCCACTTTATTTTCTTACTACAATTTTTGTCAAAGCATTCTTCATTGCACATGACTTGTCTTGTTTTTCTTCCAAAGAGTTATTACTATTTGCTTCTCTCGCACAACCAAAGAGACGGGTCAGTGGCTGTCGCCAGCGGCAGCTAGGGCTTGGGTTTCTTCACTCTCTCCCCTTCTTTCTCTCGTTTGGTACTGGGTTGTGAATTAAATTGTTTATAACGTTTTTTTGATGGGAGATTGTTTCTTATGTGTAAATTTATTTTATAATTTTTTTAATTAAAAAAATGCCATATCATTAAAAAAAATGCCAACTCGTTGTTCCGTTAACCACGTAAGTAACACCACTAACAGCAGTTAGTAAAAAGACTAATACAACTCAGTTTTAAAACTTGAGGGACCAATTGTGCTCACTTCAAACTTGAGGGACCAATTATGCACACAAGGTAAACTTGAGGGACTAACATTGTAGTTTCGCCTTTTTATAAACCACTAATGTGGTAAATTCTTATTAGTTCTAATATGAGTCTATCACTAATATTACATTTTTATTTATCAATAAATATTTGGAAAATTAAATCCACACCAGTAGTTTGTAAAAATGTTGTATAAATAGTTTGTGTTTGTAGCATTACTCATACATTCATTTGGTAATTCTACTATTTTAGTCTTTAAAAGTTTCTCTAGTGGTTTAAGGCACAAAGAATGATAGATGACTTACTAAAAAAAATCATAATAAATCAAGACCCCACCGCTCTCTTCCCAAAGCCCTCATTTTCATAGATTTCCTTTACTTCTCTCTCTCTCTCTCTCTCTCTCTCTCTCCTCTAAATCTGCTGATCTGCACCGATTTATTCGTTCTCTCCCAACAAAATCACAAGGTCCACTAAGTCATTTATTCATCATTTTACTTCGGCCAAACTCACAAGGTCCACTGATCGATGGGTTGGGCATCCAAAGAAGAAGATCAGCATGGAATTCCAGCAAGGAGATTGATTTTAGCTTCCTATACCCACTGTTTTGAGGGGAAATTTGGTGAAAAAGGAAGATAAATATGACCAAAAAAGCCACTTATGGTTCTCGAAACTAGCCGTTTGAACCGCGGGTCTAGAGGTTCATAAGAAATTTGTTGACCAAAATTGGAATTTAACTATGATTTCCTAACTATTTAGTTAGTAGGCCCAATTCCGAAACTATATTTTTTAATAACATCTCGAGTCTCAAAGACTCGATTTTGGACTATAAATCGAGTCTTTGAGGCTCGATTTTCATGTTCTCATCAGGTCTGACTTGGCATTTTTTCCCACGTGGAAACGAGTCTTAGAGACTTGATTTATATATAAACCCTTAAATACTCAATTTGTATGTGACGTGTTCATCCACATGGAAGCCAACTGATCACCTGGAAACCGAGTCTTTGAGACTCGATTTCTAATAGGGTTTTTTCAAAAATAAACCAAGTCTAAAGCCTCTCTCCCTCTCACTCTCGCACATACCTCTCTCTACTCTCTGTCACTCACCCTCTCACCCTCCCTTTCATGCCTCTCTTCTCCACTCTCTGTCACTCACCCTCTCACTCTCCCTCTCACGCCTCCCTCACACCCTCTCGACCCTCTCGCACTCGTGCCTCTCTCACTCACCCTCTCCACTCTCACTCAGTTCTCTCAGGGTTGATTTTCTTATTGTGTGATTTTTTTCATGTGGGTTTGTGGTTTTTGTTCCAAAATTATGATTGATTTGATTGTTTCGTGTGTTACTCTGTTTGGTTCCCAAGAAAATGCAAGAAAAATTTTCTATTTTGTGTTGAGATTGTCATGTTTGAGAAAATTTAACATGAGGAAACTATGAGGGTAACGATAAATAATCTGTATGTCATAACAAGCAGGGTTCAAATTCAATTCTTCCATTATTTTCTTTTTCAAATCATTTAATGTCTTTAACTTACGGCGTATCATCATGTAGTAGCATTCGATACCCGGCCCTCTAAATGGGAATCCGTCAATCTCTCCAGGATTGACAAGGGGTCCACTGTAGTATACATTTATATCAATATTCTTTAGAGATTGTGAACCTATTAGAGTCAAGTGTAATAATATGTTAGTGACATATTTTTATCTCTTTCATTTAGTATCAATTGCAAAACCTTTTCTATCTACTCAAAGTTCAAAAATTACAACTTGTCACCCCACATTTGCATATACTCACCCCACATCACATACAAATACACAATCATTATCATTTCATACTACAAAAAAAATCTAAAGACAAAACTCACCCCATTACAAAATTTCAAAATCAGCTTTAACAAAAATATAAATAAAAATATCAAACCAAACAACAATACAATCATTAAAAACCTAACAATACTACCAACAATACATCTTAAATATATCAATCATTATTTCATACTCAAGCAAAAAAAATTAAAGACAAATATCAAACCAAACAACAAAAGAAATTCATGATACATACCCATGATAAAAACCTAACTAAAAATATATCAATGATTATAATTTCATACTCAAGCAAAAAAAAAAAAAAAACTAAAGACAAATATCAAACCAAACAACAAAAGTCATGATACAAATATATCTTAACACTATATACAATAACACTAGCAAAATCCACTAACACTATATACACTAAACAACCAACTAGAGAGTGAGACCCTTACCTGACATGAGGATGTGCAATGTGAGTGCTAGGATTGTATGAGAGTGAGAGGGGGAGTGAGAGAGGGAAGACTACAATGAGTGTTGGGATTGTATGAGAGAGAGGGAGTGAGAGAGGGGGAAGACAAAACTGCAGAATGTGTGACCCGAGAGACCCGGACAAAAAAAACCAGATCTATAGGGACCCAGACATGATCAGCCACGTGGAGTACATTTTGACCACAATTTAAAAATCGAGTTTCTGAGACTCGGTTTCACTTTTAGCAAACCAAGCCTCTGAGGCTCGATTTCCAAGTGGCGTCTACGTGGAATCTTAAAGCACGAAAATCGAGCTTCTAATGGTCGGTATGAAAATCGAGTCTCTAAGACTTGATCACAACATGAAAACTAACCCTCTGACACTCGATTTATAGCCTAAAATCGACCCTCTTATACTCGAGATGTTATTAAAAAATATAGTTTCAAAACCGTGCCTACTAACTAAATAGTTAGGAAAATTGGCTTAATTCCCTATTTTGGCCGAAATTTGTCTTTTATAGGTTTTTAGGTATAAAAAACCAAATTGATGATTGGTTCCCGGTTAACCCAGTCCAATTGTACGGTCCGGTCCGGGATTTAAAACCATGATTTTAACAAGATTTAACATTACAATATCCTTCCATTATTATGCTTTGTATTTATTGAGACAAAACTATTGAAGCAATATGCTATTGCAACTAAAATATCATTGCAATAGGAATTTCATAAACTTATTTTTATATATAAAAAATTGCAACAAGATTGCAACGAAAATTTTTATGGAACGATCATATAGCCACGAGTTTTTTTGCAACACCACAAAAGACTTTTGTTTTTTTGTTTTTTTTTTCATTGCAAGAAGTTTTTATTGCAACAACTTTGAGATTATTACTACAAAGTATTTTAGTGAAACAAACCATTTTTCATATGGTGTTTATTTCTTCAAGTTTAAGTTCGTGTTTGAGTTCTTTGGAACCCGAATTTTAACCAATTTCCATGAGCTTGGCTTCATGAGGTGTTAGTAATTGACTAATGGTAGGAATGGATATTAGGAGGTGTTGGATCAAAAGACTCAAATTTCAAGTAAAGATAGGATCCATTTGGTTGAATATATAACGGGAAAATAATTTCAATCATAATGGATGAGCTTACAAGGTGAGTTTCTGACTGGATCCATTTGGTTGAATATATAATATAACGCTAAAAGAATTTCAATCATAATGAATGAGCTTACAAGATGAGTTTCCCCGCTATCCTCGCCAAATAAACGACTGAGCCCAGAGCTAACTAGTTGAATTCTTTTTCATTTTTCTTTTTATTTTCAAGTTTAATTTATCAAACATGACTTGAGAATTGATTTTTTTTTTCCCGACCACAAAACAAATTGAGCTATTTAATTTTTTGAATGTAACGTGAGTGAGGCCTTTGCCAAAAATGACAGAAGAATCTCAGTCAAGATGGATGGACATGGTGCATGAGAACTCAGTCAAGATGGATGGACATGGTGCATGAGAAATATAATGAAAGAATAATTTAGAGTAAGAGGAAGGATGCAGAATCCCCTAGTCATAATGGGTGACTAGTTCTATGAATGTGAGTCAGTTCCCTGGCTATGCCTACGGCCTAACCAAATGTGTGCCAAAGAGCTAACATGGCTAGACTTTTCGCATCCACATGCTCAATACAAGGAAGTTCCTCATCTCCATTTGCCCATATGTAATATTTCATGCATCAATTAATTTTGGACCCTTTTGCTGTGTCTGTGAGATAGTGAGAACTATATAAAATATAAATTTTTGCTAAACATCACATATTTTTTAAAAATCATTCACATTTTTAACTCATCTAATTCCACTGTACACAACTATAAAGCTAATTTGGTTAAAAGCTCGATCATTTTTTTTTTTTTGGGTGCCTTTAGACTTATTGGAGAATTAAATTATAAACTATGTTAAAGTTACCATGACTTTTGAGTAGAATTGTGGTGTGTCTTTGCGTTAGAATCTCTTTTCCTCTCTCTTGTGTGTGTTTGTTTCTCAAAAAAAAAAAATTGTTTCTAAACTGTGGTTAAACCATAAAAGCTTCTTCTAAAAATAAAAAAAAAAAAAAAATTCATAAAAGCTTTTTTTTTTTTTTTTTTTTAGAGTTTCAACCTATGATGTTCACTCAATAAACATATATTTTTTTATCAGACCAAAACACCAATCGGTTTTTGGTATAGGTAGAGATTGAATCACAGATCTATTATTCAACTATCAAAGACTTTATCAGTTAAACTAACTACAATCTACCCATAAAAGCTTGTTTAATGTACTAAATTGACTGCATTTTGTATTATAAATTGTAATTTTTGGGGTGGGGCAAACATATCCAATATACTTCTCTCTCCCTCCCTCTTGTGTGGCAATATACTTCTCTCTTAACTTGCTTGCAAACGTAGGTTCTAGTTAGCTCAGCTGGTAAAGTCTCTGATGGTTGTATAAGAAATCTGGGGTTCAATCTCTGCCTACACCAAAAACCGATTGGTGTCTTGGTCTAATAATAAAGAGCTATTATCAAGAGCGGACGCCATAGGTTGAAACTCTCTCAAAAAAAAAAAAAAAAACTTGCTTGCAAACCGTTTTTACATTGTTACTTCCAAATTATAATTGTTGATTAGTATGTAATGTGTATGCAAAGAAAAATACTATAAAATTTATTGCTTTTCGATTGGATTGTTCTCTTCTCGATGTGTAATAACAATAACAACGACAATAAGAACAAACCTTAGTTCCATCCTAACTAAATTAAAAAATTCTTGACAATTATTATCAAAGAAGTGTTACGTTTACAGCATTTTCATAATATTTTCACAACAAATTATAGGTGGTAAGATGTTCTTGGTTCTAATTTGACTCTACAATTTAAATTATTTTTTTGCCCATCTAAAGAAACCAATAATAATCTGTCACTTAAGATTTATTGTAAAAATGTTGTGAACATAGCATTTCTCTTATTATTATTACATTTTTTTGTAATAAAAAAAATTACAAATTTATACCTTACAATTGAGGGATAAACATATACTTCCTCCGTCCCAATTTGTTTGTCCTATTTAAAAAGTCAAACTTTTTAAGTGAACATCATTTATTGTCTTATCTGCCTTATAAAAATGTATAAATTTACAAAACTACCATTAATAAATTTATCAGTTTTTTTTTAAAAAATTATTCTTAATGAGGCAACTAAAAAGATGCCCTAATTAGATTGATTTTTTTAAATATTTGTTAGTTTTCTTTTCAAATAGTTTTGAAAATAAAGTAGGGATATAATAGAAATATTAGTAAATTAATGATTTTTTTTTTTTTTAGAAACATGACAATATTTTGAGACATGTCAAAATAGAATAGAGGACAAACAAACTAGGAAGGAGGGAGTATTTTTTTGCAAATTTATTCGCGTAATGAAATGATTAATTCCTTACAATTAGAGACAAGAAGATGAGATTTATCATTTATGATAACATGACCTTTAAAGTATTTTTATCATTTATCAAAAGAAATTTTTTTAGTGAACAAATAATTAAGCATTTTTTAAATTGTCAAAATTTTTATAACTTAACTTATTGGCACATCTGGTCTTTCTAATGAAAATCTTCATAATTCAAATCCCTCCTCCCATCATTACTATTGAATTATTAAAAAGAAATAATTTTTTAATAAAAGAAAAACATCTTCCAGATTGTTATTATTAATTTATTATTGAAGTTCATCTATTACTTTCCTTATTCAAATTTATTTATTAAAAAAAACATAAAACATAAACAAAAAGTAACCCCTTTAAATTATCACGTAAACAACTAAAATGAGTCAAATGACAAGTACAGTCCCCCAGACAAAGTCCAAAAAGCATAAATTATCACAAAAACAAAAAAATTGAGTTGTAGATTTTCTTAACAAAGTACGGACTTTACAAACATGAATGTTGAAAGAACACGAGGAAAAAATCTCACCAAGCAAAACAGGGAAGCCAGCCATTTCAAAGGCGCCACGTACGCCTTCCCCAAACCACATCCACTCCTTCTATAAACACCACCCCACTCCCTCTACTTTCATCTCACTAACACTACTCTCTCTCTCTCTCTGCGCCAAAGAGGCCCAGAGCTTATATTATCCAACGCAAAATACACAAACAGATACAATCCTTCTGATTAAATTAAGGTACACCCTTTTTCTTCTTATTCTTATTATTTTCTGTGTTTATACTTTGTTGAAAACTAGGATGTGTAATCAAGTTGTTTCATTTTCTGTTTCTGGATCCCAAAAAGAAAAGGAGGTTAGTTGGTATGAGTTAGTTATTAGTTCAATTTTATAAGGATTATGGTAAAATGTAATATTGGGGAGTAAATATTAGTGGGTATTTGAGAAGTAGAGCTATAGCCATGTTTGTGATTCAGTTCAATATGTGTGTGGTTGTGGTGTAAGTTTTAAGTTTTTATTTTTTATTTTTTTTTTATTACCCAATTCTTCAAATTTTCAATTTGTAGGCAAATTTGCTTTATAGATTGGTTCAATAGGAGTGGGTATTTGAGAAGTAGAGCTATAGCCATGTTTGTGTTGCAGTTCAATATGTGTTTGGTTGTGGTGTAAGCTTTAAGTGTGTGTGTGTTTTTTTTTTTTTACCCAATTCTTCAAATTTCAATTTGGAGGCAAATTTGCTTTATAGATTGGTTCAATTTTACTGGAGTTGTCGTTAAATGTCATTTTCGTGAATACATGTTAGTGCTAAATTGAGAACTACAGTTAAGGCCATCTTTATGTTTCAGTTCAGAATGTGTCTGGTTGTGTGTGTCTGTGTGTTCTCGTCCAACACTGAATATTTCAAGTCTCAAGATTTTGTGGTGGCAAACTTACCTGTATGGATAATGGATTTGAGTATATTAGTGGTTTAAAGAATGAAAGAAATTACAGTGTATAAGAAATATATGCATCTAAGGAAAATCTTATGAAAAAAAAAGGGGGGGAGGGTGGGGGTGGGGAATTGAATACAGATTCCTTGCTAAAGTTGATTTTTTGAAGCTATTTATGGTGGCTGAGATTCTGAAGGTAGAGGAGAAAGAAGGAAATTTAAAATCTTGCAGACAATTTTAATCCTGACCTGTTTTCCTTTTGTGCTATATGTTGGTGATAAAGAGAAAAGCAATGCTCACTGGAAAGAGATAAGACAAAAGGACTGCTATCTCCAGTCACACATATGACTGCTATCTCCAGTCACACATATTTTATTGACTCCTTTTGTTTCTGAAGTAATTTTGGGTTTCACTTTCAAGGCAAAGGAACATGAAAAAGAAATGGCAGTATGGATTTACACTGATATTATTGTTTGCTGCAGAATGAACTTTCTTTGGAATATAGGGTCATTCATTTTAAGAAATGTCAATTGTAATAAAATAACAACCCCGACCACCTAAACACCCCCCCCCCCCCCCCAAAATATAAAAGTGAGAAATTCAAAAAAGAATAAACGAATGGGATTAGTGAGCTATGATGTCATTGTGAACAGCCAGTTTGGTTGATGGAAAGAGATGAGTACTATTCAACATGTAATTGTTTTATTTTAGTCTATATTAATTTGTAAAAAAAATCAACCAGCTCATTTACACTTTCTAGATGCTTCTTTTTATTTGCCTATTTTATAAGTTACTTATTGTAGTAAGGACAACAAAACTAAACTTTTATGATGCTGAAAAGAAAGATAAGGGATACGTTCGAGGTATCATAGGGGTCAAAATTATGTTGATACTCTTGGGATGGCCTTGTGTAAAAACTTGCTTGTATAAAGGATCTTTTTCTTGTGGTCCTTTATTTTTCGCATCATTGATTGGAATTTGCCTCAATTACTAAAATGTAGTTAAAAGACTTTATTTCCCCTTATTCTATTCTGAATAAATCTTGAATTTTCTTTTTTCACACTTGCGATGATAATTTATGTTGATTTTTCTTTTTTAATGTAAAAGATATTTGTCCTTTCTTAAAGATATTGAGCACCTGTTGGTTAATTTCCATAAGCTGCTCATGTTTTTGTGAGGTACTAATATAACCTAAATCTTCATGGATTCAAATTCAACGTTTGTTCTCACGCATATTTACTAGACTACTTATTTTCATTAGGTTATCACTTAGTATTTTGTGTCTATATATATGACTTACATATTAATAATATCAGTGCCTTTTTCCCTGGTTCCAGCAATGGCAGCATCATCTGCATGCCTTGTGGGGAATGGTTTATCCACCCAAAGTGCAAAACCAAGTTTGAGCAAGGACTTATATGGGAGGCAACTCTTACCTTCTTCACGCCATCCATCATCTGTTAAGGCAGCAAAAGCAGTTTTTGCAAGGGCATCTTTGGACCAGAAGCACCGTGAAGGAAGAAGAGACTTTGTAAAGTTGTTGCTTGGAAATGTTGGAGTTGGTGTGCCTGCTTTACTGGGAAGTGGGAATGCTAAGGCTGATGACCAAGGGGTTTCTTCCTCCAGGATGTCTTATTCTAGGTTTTTGGAGTATTTGGACAAGGATAGGGTGAAAAAAGTAGATTTGTTTGAGAATGGAACCATAGCTATTGTGGAGGCTGTTTCTCCTGAACTGGGTAACCGGGTGCAGCGAGTTCGTGTGCAACTTCCAGGACTCAGCCAAGAGCTCCTTCAGAAGTTCAGGGAAAAGAACATTGACTTTGCAGCACATAATGCTCAAGAAGACTCAGGTTCTCTTTTGTTCAACTTGATTGGGAATTTGGCTTTCCCTTTAATTTTAATTGGAGGTCTATTCCTACTCTCAAGGCGTTCATCTGGAGGCATGGGTGGTCCAGGTGGACCTGGGTTCCCCCTTGCTTTTGGTCAATCTAAAGCTAAGTTCCAAATGGAACCAAACACTGGTGTGACTTTTGATGATGTTGCTGGAGTAGATGAAGCCAAGCAGGATTTCATGGAGGTAGTGGAGTTTCTGAAGAAGCCTGAAAGGTTCACTGCAATTGGGGCTCGCATTCCAAAAGGGGTTCTTCTTATCGGTCCTCCTGGAACTGGGAAGACTCTGCTAGCCAAGGCAATTGCTGGTGAAGCTGGTGTTCCATTTTTCTCTATCTCAGGTTCAGAGTTTGTCGAGATGTTCGTCGGTGTTGGTGCCTCTCGAGTCCGTGATCTTTTCAAGAAGGCAAAGGAGAATGCTCCTTGCATTGTATTTGTTGATGAAATTGATGCTGTTGGACGGCAAAGAGGAACTGGAATTGGTGGAGGGAATGATGAAAGAGAACAGACCCTTAACCAGCTTTTGACAGAAATGGATGGTTTTGAAGGTAACACTGGCATCATTGTGATTGCAGCAACCAACAGGGCTGACATTCTCGACTCTGCCTTACTGAGGCCTGGACGTTTTGACAGACAGGTATGGATTTGCAAACAAATGACTATTGCTTTTATCGATTGGGTGAATACTAAAATTTGTGCTGTATTGCAGGTAACTGTTGATGTTCCAGATATACGGGGGAGAACAGAGATATTAAAGGTTCATGGTAGCAACAAAAAGTTTGATACAGATGTTTCTCTTGATGTGATAGCCATGAGAACACCTGGTTTCAGTGGAGCAGATCTTGCAAACCTCTTAAATGAGGCAGCTATATTGGCTGGTAGGCGTGGGAAGACAGCAATTTCATCTAAAGAGATCGATGATTCGATTGATAGGATTGTGGCTGGAATGGAAGGAACAGTAATGACAGATGGGAAAAGCAAAAGTCTGGTAGCATATCATGAAGTTGGGCATGCCATTTGTGGGTAAGTATGATAATAGCTTTTGGTTTTGGTTATTTTAGATATTATCCATATAATAAATATTATAAGGCCATTTTCAGCCATAAACTACTTTATGTACACTGCATGCTTTTATACTATCTTTACCCAACATTACAACCATTTAATATGGTAAAGATTTCTTTTATATTGAGAGGCATCATCAATTTCTGTGATGGTTACTGAAAAAACCACTACCATACAAAAATTTTCTCTAGTAACCCAAAAGAGCATCTGTTTCTTTATCATAAGTCTGGCAATGCTCAAAAATACATTTTTTGGTGGAAGCTTTGGCCAAATTCCCAAACTTTGAATGCTAATGTATGGTGCAGGTGACCATGGATTTAAGGTTACTGTTACTCTAAGATATAAATTTCACAATCATGCTTCCTAGCCACTAATAACTACTTGTCTCTTCTCTGCCCCCTGTGCCTCTCATAAGCCTCCCTAGTTTGTGAAGCTCCATCAATCTCATGTATTTTATTATATGCTATCGCTTTCTCCCACCATCATAACTGTTTCTCTCCTCTTCCTCTTCTGTCCATGGCCTTCCTGAACATTTTGGATTGACCTTTCTTTTTCAAACAGTCATCGTTTGATAGAGCCCAAAATAATTTATGATATGATTCTATGTTTTTCTTCTGTGCAGTACTTTGACTCCAGGGCATGATCCTGTTCAAAAAGTGACCCTCGTTCCACGTGGTCAGGCACGGGGTCTTACCTGGTTTATTCCTACCGATGATCCTACCCTTATCTCGAAGCAGCAGCTCTTTGCGAGAATTGTTGGTGGACTTGGTGGCAGAGCTGCAGAAGAAGTGATCTTTGGTGAGCCAGAGGTGACAACAGGTGCAGCTGGTGATTTGCAGCAGATTACTGGTTTGGCAAAACAGGTAATTTAACATTTTCCTTATTTGCTCCAAGCAATGTATTGCTAAATTTACCATCGGTTTTGGTTTTTTGTTTCTAGTAGTTGATGCTTAAAATTACATAATTCTGCTTGGTTTTCAGTTTAAGTTATTTCTCTTCCCCTATATCTAGGCATATCTATGGCATTCCTACTTTGCTTTTGTAATTAATAGCTCTTAAACTGCCTTTTTTTTTCTCCTCCACTGAAAAAGTTAATGGTGGGATTTCATTGATCTGTTGGCAGATGGTGGTTACATTCGGAATGTCGAATATTGGCCCATGGTCACTTATGGACTCATCAGCCCAGAGTGCTGATATCTTCATGAGAATGATGGCAAGGAACTCAATGTCAGAAAAGCTTGCTGAAGATATTGATTCTGCCATCAAGACACTATCAGATAACGCGTACCAAATTGCATTGAGCCACATAAGGAACAACCGGGAGGCCATTGACAAGATAGTGGAAGTCCTCCTTGAGAAAGAAACAATAAGTGGGGATGAATTCCGGGCAATTCTCTCGGAGTTCGTTGAAATCCCAGTCGAAAATCGGGTCCCTACTTCATCACCCTTGCCAGTCACCGTTTAAGCATAAATCATACTTCAACTGTCATTGTTATTGACACATGATCTTACATCTTGAATTAGTTAAATGTATCATATCTGTAATCTATTGTAAAAGGTGAAAGAAAAGTTCATTCTCTGTAGTCTTTGATTGTAATCTAATTTGAATTTGTGATTCACAAATGTTCTCCACCCATCCCACTCTCCCTTCCCCCATCCCTTTTTTTCCCAACAGGCCTTATTAATTTTATTGGCAGGCTGCTTGATGAGAAAATTTTAGGGGTATAAAATTTCGTAGGCTCTATTCTTTATTTTCGGTTTGCTTTGAAATACCAGTGGCAGTGGTTAGCTGTTGTTTGTTTGTTTGTATTGTTGATAACACAAATACAAAACACAGAAGAACGTATATCACAGTAGACATAACAAATACAAAAAACACGAACAGAAAACAACAAAATCAATGGTCCATGTCACAAATACTCCTATTACACAATGAACTATGAACATTCCTACAAAATCGCAGCCTATTCCTTATATCCTTCTTAATCGGCTGCAGCAAAGCCTAAGGAAAAAAATTTGGCTCCATTGGAATTATCTTACTTCTATCCATGTTATGGTAATGAAAGAGACCATTTATGTGTAGTTTTATTCACAAAACATTTTTTAATGAGTCATGTAATTTGTTTAAATAATACACATAAATAGTCTTATAAATTGCCATATAATGGATTGAAAAGATAATTCTAAACAAGTTAAGAGCCAAACTTTTTTCCCAGCAAAACCCTTCAATTAAACAACCTTGAGTTCCTCTAAAGCTAGATATGTTAAATACATGCAGCCCAAAACACTCTACAAGAATATTTGAAACTCTTCCTTTGAGAGACCGCGATACACCATCGAAGCACCACATCCTAAGAGGAGATAGTTCAATTTATTTCACACAAATGGATAAGATAAATCTAGATTCTATGAGTGAACACTCAAAGAATACACGTGGCTAACCATAACTAATCTTATTGAGGATCCATAACCGATTCCAAGAAATTTGGGACTAAAGTTTTGTTGTTGTATGAGTGAACACTTAAAGAATAAACGCTCATGGCTCTCAATATGACTCCTGATAAAAATACACATGTAAACAATCAACCATATTGACCATATCATGCTTAACCTAGTCCTCATTCCAAGCAGAAGAAACCAAAAAAACAAATTCCAGACTTTAGAGGGAATCTAGGAAAACAGAATCAGCATTAGAGAAACCGACTTGTGAAAGCCCTACTTGAAAAATCACCATCTCTTCTGACCTGGCTGGAGGGCAATGCCAAGGACTTAGCATACAGGGCCTAATTTAATATGTTTTGCACCTCTTGGGCCTAACTATAATTAATTTTTTCCTATGAGTTATTTATTTTAAAAACCTCCCAGACTTTTTTGAGGGGTGAGGGTTACATTCATTTACACAGCCTGCCAAAGAGTTAAGAGACAGAGACAAACCAATGTATGGACAGGTCTTGTCTCTGTATACTCGGCTTGTCTTCCAAACTCAACACCCGTCACACCCTAGCCAAATACTTTTTCTGCACAGTCACTTCCAAATTTGCATCTAAATTTAGTGAAGAATTTACCAACCTCTGCTCTAAAGGCCACATAAAAGAAGCCTTTGAGAGGTTCAAATCTGAGATATTTTCAGACCCACCTCTATTCTCCAATCTCATCAAATCATGCATACCCCAGAAGTCTCTTCCATTGGGAAAACAGCTCCATTCTCTGATAATTACATCTGGGTGTTCCTCAGACAAATTTGTTTCAAATCACCTCCTTAACATGTACTCCAAAATTGGAGAATTACAAACAGCGTTGACACTGTTTGATCATATGCCTATAAGAAACATAATGTCTTGTAACATTCTGATTAATGGGTATGTACAAAGTGGTGATTTGGAGAGTGCCCAGAAGGTGTTTGATGAAATGCCTGAGAGAAATGTTGCGACGTGGAATGCAATGGTTGCAAGTCTGATCCAATTTGAGTTTAATGAACAGGGTTTGGGTTTGTTTTCAGAAATGCATGAGTTGAATTTTTTGCCTGATGAGTTCACTCTGGGAAGTGTGCTCAGAGGGTGTGCAGGGTTGAGATCCTTACACGCAGGGCGTCAGGTTCATGCTTATGTGATGAAATGTGGGTTAGAGTTCAATCTGGTTGTTGGGAGCTCCTTGTCTCATATGTATATGAAGTCTGGAAGTTTGGAAGAAGGAGAGAAGGTGATTAAGTCAATGCCAATTCGCAATGTGGTTGCTTGGAATACGCTTATTGCTGGAAAAGCTCAAAATGGGTATTCTGAGGTAGTGTTGGATCAGTATAATATGATGAAAATGGCTGGTTTTAGACCTGATAAGATTACATTTGTGAGTGTAATTAGTTCATGTTCGGAATTGGCAACACTTGGACAGGGTCAGCAGATTCATGCTGAAGCAATCAAAGCTGGGGCTAGTTCGGTAGTTGCTGTCATCAGTTCATTAATTAGCATGTATTCAAAATGTGGGTGTCTGGAAGATTCTATAAAAGCTTTCTTGGAATGTGAACAAGAGGATCTTGTGTTGTGGAGTGCAATGATTACTGCTTATGGGTTTCACGGGCGAGGAGACGAGGCCATCAAGCTTTTTGAACGCATGGAACGGGAAGAGTTAGAGGCAAATGATGTTACATTCTTGAGCTTGTTATATGCTTGTAGTCATTGTGGTTTGAAAGAGAAAGGAATGGAATTCTTTGACTTGATGCTTAACAAATATGGACTGAAGCCTAAACTAGAACACTATACATGTGTAGTTGACCTGCTTGGTCGGTCTGGCTGTTTGGAGGAAGCAGAGGCTATGATAAGGTCAATGCCTTTAAAAGCAGATGCTATCATATGGAAAACTTTGCTATCTGCCTGCAAAATCCACAAGAATGCGGACATGGCAAAAAGGGTTGCAGATGAAGTGATTAGGCTTTATCCTCAAGAATCAGCTCCTTATGTTTTACTTTCAAACATTCATGCTTCTGCTAAAAGGTGGCAGGATGTTTCTGAAGTGAGGAAAGCCATGAGAGATAGGAAGATAAAGAAGGAACCAGGTATAAGTTGGCTGGAAGTGAAGAATCAAGTTTACCAGTTCTGTATAGGTGATAAATCCCATCCAAAATCAATGGAGATTGATTTGTATTTGAAAGAGCTAACATCAGAAATGAAGTTACGAGGTTATGTGCCTGATACTGCAGCAGTTTTGCATGACATGGATAATGAGGAGAAAGAATACAACTTGACACACCACAGTGAAAAGTTGGCAATTGCTTTTGGTCTAATGAACACTCCTTCAGGTGTGCCAATAAGGATCATGAAGAACTTGCGTGTATGTAGTGATTGCCATGTTGCCATAAAGTACATATCTGAAATCAAGAACCGAGAAATTATTGTACGAGATGCTAGTAGATTTCACCATTTTAAAAATGGGAGATGTTCTTGTGGAGATTACTGGTAAAGAGGAGATAATGATGCCTCACAAGTTGATAGGATTAGTTTATTTTATATATGATTTTAATCTAAACTATTTATCTTATATGCACCATTCATTAGTGGAAGAGATGACTTTGTTTTATATGGACCTTGACAAGAAAATTCCTGTCTACCGGCTTTGACATGACGTTCTTGCTTTTATCATTTATAAATTGATAATTTTGCAACAAATGGGATGGTCTATTGCAGAAACTTTAAGAATCCCTTGCTGAACATAATTGTGTGTAACAGTTCTGCTAGGGACACCAAAATTTTCACAAATCCTTTTACATCTTACTCACATGCATTTGAAAAAGTACTCGACTGGACCACCACAACACAAAAACAAGAGGAAGGGTGTAAAAAAATCGGTGAGTCAGTGTCAGAGAGACTTTTACTTGACGTAATCTATGGGGCAATTCCTTTTCAGTTTTAATGGGAGGCAGCAAGGATTGAATATCGCGGTGTATTCCCTGTTGGTTTTTGTTTGTTTTTGCAGTTCCCTTTTATTGAACTGATTGTTGTATCAGTGAGCTTAATACAGTTTGCTCATTCATTCTACCTCCCCCCACCAAAAAATACAGGAACATGAGAAATGAGATTCAATAGGTAACAAAGCAGTGGAAATGGAAGGATTTCATCAAATTTATGTTGCAACTATCAATGAAAAGCGTTGATTAACATAACAAATCGATTGGCAATAATGGACACAACTATTGCTTAATTGTGCCATTAAAAGTCAGCTTTTCAAGTTGTCGCAAGTCGCCACTTAGAAGTAATCTACTACAATTGCAGGGTTAAATCTAGGGTAAATCAAATGCCCTTACGTTTTGCAAAGGGGAAAAAAGTAATGACTCAAAATAGGCATTTAATTTTATAGATATAGACACAGCTTAACTTCAGTGCATTAGAACTGACATGATACAAACATGCATATGATTTTTGCCACAAGTTCTCATTGTGTCAGCTCCAATGCACCGGAGCACTAGAGCTAAGCTGTGTCCATAATCTATAAAATTATATGCGTTTTGAGTGATGAAATTTATAAGAAATGGATGCACACATGCTATCATACCCTTTCTTTGAACCAAAGAATGAACATGTCTATGTATCTCATCAACATTAGCCCATAAGTCTACAAGGATGTTCTTATGTTCTTTACATATAAGTTATCCCTGATTCACTATAGTCAATCTTAAAAGTTTATACAAGAGTATGATAGTATTGATGTACAAGATGTAAGTCTTACTAAACAAACTACTCAATCTCATCACAATTTTGTAGGACATAAAGTGATGCTACATAATAATCTGCGTTGTTTAAGTTTTGTACTACACTCTTCTTGGAAGGACGGCCTCTCTTGGAGAATATGGATAATTGTCGGTCATCATTTCACTTAGATCGATTAAATATTTCAATCCTAAGTGAAATGTTAGACATTAGTCTATGAAGTACCTTTCCATAATGGACTCTTTTGGGTGTGCCTTATTCATACCAAAAATCTTTTGTTCCTCAATATTTAATGTCTCTGTTATGCAAATCATTATCCCATAAATATATGATAATGATAAGAAATGTTACAAATGAGATCATGAAAAAAAAAATGATAAAACTAATTAGCCACTATCATTTTGAATTAAAGTTTCAAAAATTGAATAAAACAATTCTACAATAATTTTTAAAAAATTATGTTGGGATAAATATGATTATGAAATGCATTACTTTTCATTAAATTAGTCCAAATTGTAAAATAATAATAATAATAGGACTACCTTAAATCCATAAAAAAAAACTTGCCCAAAAAAAGAAATCCATAAAAAAAAAGACTACCCTAAAAAAATTAGCACGCACAACACGCTAGTCTACAACTAGTTCTTAATAAAGATATAACATTCTTCTTAAAAAAAAAAAAAAAAAAAAAAAAAACAACAACAAAACCTAATGATTAATACGATGTGTCCTTTTGTTATTGAGGCATTAGGTTCATTGAATAAATTCCTCTTGTACATCATGTTCTCCTCTATTGGTCTAATATATCGTACTAAGATACTACATCAATTCTTTCTAAAAAAAAAAAAAAAAAGATGCTACATCAATTAATTATTATAAAGCCTTTTGACACATTATATTGAGGGTAAAACTAAAGATTCCTTAAATGCTTCTTGATCTAAATAAGATGGGCATACGGAAGGAGCTTTATCTTGAATACGAGAAAACTACTTGCTATACGCTTGCTATACACATCATGTTCTCCTCATGCTTGCTATACGCTTTCAAAAGATGAGAAAGGGGCTCTATTTCAATGGTTGCAAAATGTAAAGGTTCTTTCAAAAGATGAGAGAATGGCTCTATTTCAGGGGTTGCAAAATGTAAAGGTGCCAGATGGTTTCCTCAGCAAATTCATCTTGGTGTGTAAATGAAAGGTAGAAACCGTTTATTAGATTTTTAAAAGTAATGATGTATGAAAATTATAAACATTTAAGGATATATATATATATATATATATATATATATATATATATATAAAAGTTAAATCAAATGTCAAAAAATGGAATTTTAAAAATTCCAACTTTATTTCTTATGTAATTTTTATTATTATTGGAGAACGTCTCCATTTTAGTTATGATAAGAAATATTGTTTTCCTAGTTAGAGTTTTCTTAGTTTTAAGTTTAAATTTTGTATCATTCTCCAAAAAAAAAAAAAAAAAAAAAGTTTAAATTTTGTATGAATGTATTTAATTATTGATTATTGATTTAATTAAGTGAATGTAACAGTTGATTTTATTGCACTATAAAGTTTTTAATGTCCTCCATATGATCATCTCTATTTTTTTTATCTCCTCTTGATAACCTCTTTGTTTTCCAATTATGGTTACTAATTGACGTTTGATTTTTTTTTTCTTTTTTCATCTACTCTTTATTATTTTGTATTTTTTTTTACCATAACTCTCTCTCTCTCTCTCTCTCTCTCTCTCTCTCTCTCTCTGTTAGCAACCAATTGTTATCCCAAATTTGATGATGATTCTAATACATTAAATATGCATTGTAATGTTTATTTATTTTTCATTCAATTTTGCTGCCCTTAAGTTAGTATATCCATAAAAATTAGTTTGTTTATGTAATGTTTGGTTTGATATCCTCATTAATTCATTTTTTTTAAAAAAAAATTTAGTGTTTTTTTTTCTTTTTTTCTTTTAAATTTATTGTTTCTAAATTGACATATGTTTTGTATTTCATTTTTTCTTTGTTGCATTGTAAAGTTTCATGAGGACACTTTCTGAGAACAATTTAATATATCTGAATTTTTTTAAAATAAAAATATGAGAGAAAATATAAATAATTTAATGATATGAAGGATGTGGCTAAATTTAAATGTTGAATAAAATTAAATAAGAATAAAATGAGTAAAAAAAATAGCAATAAACACCAAATTATCCAAGTCATGCTATATAATAAAATAATATTATATAATAAAATAATATTATAATATAATAAAATAAAATAATATTATATTATAAAATAATTTAACAATCAAATTAAGAGAACAAAAAAGATAACAACTTAATACATGAAACTATGTTGCATCAATTCAAAGTAGAGTTCTAAAAAATACAAAAATCCATCAATCTAAAGTAGAGATGTAAGAAAATAAAATACACCAGAGAGAGAGAGAGAGAGAGAGAGAGAAATAACATTTTTTGTTATGATCCTAGTGTCTCACGTTGGTTAAGTGTAAGCTTAACCATGTGTTTATAAGCTCTTGGGCACCCTCTCCTTGCAAGCCGATTTTCAAGGGTAAGTTCTACCCATGAGTTTGTAACATTTGGTATCAGAGCCAACCATCACCTCAATTAATCGGGTGTAGTTCATTGAGTATAAGATCAAATGAGTTGCATCTATATGGTCGGATCCCAAAAAGGGCGACCTAGAGGCTGAATTAAAATTACTGATAGTTGAGTGGAGCCACCAAAAAAGAGAAAGGGCTACCAACGGGTCAGTGTCGCTAGATTGAGCCGTCGGGACGTCTGCTACGGAGCGTGGTAGTATGTTATGATCCTAGTGTCTCACATTAGTTAAGTGTAAGTTTAACCATGTGTTTATAAATTCTTGGGCACCTTCCCCTTGTAAGCCAGTTTTCAAGGGTGAGTTCTACCCATGAGTTTGTAACATTTTTGTGTGAAAAAACTATGCATAGAACGGGAGAGAAAATGACAAATTTATAGTAAAAGAATGAGAATAAGAAGAGTCAAAATAAAGAAAGATAAATAGATAAAGGAAGAGTGACATTAAAGTTGAAAGTAATGAGGAGATGAAAAGGTAAAAGAGGGTGAGAAAGGTTAGAGAAAGCGTAACAATAAGTTAAGCAACAAATAATAAGAAGAATAGTTAAAAATAAGAGAGTTTTTAATTCACCTTAACTGAGTAAATGTTAAAAAATTATAAGAAAAATTGAAAAGAAAAATAATAATGACATAGCTATTGACAATTGACGTTGCTTAACCGGAATATAACAACAATAAATGATATGTTTTAGTTTTTAGATATATATTATATATAGATAATTAGTCATATCGGCTAAGATTACAACATTAAAGTGGGAATGAACATTCTCCATCCACACCTAGAAATCGTTAACATGTTTAACAAGATTGTGAGTTACAAAATTACCATGTCTCTTAATATGAGAAACATTAAAAACAAAGCATTTGCTATATACTTCGCTTCTTCAATCAGACAACCATAAGAAGAAAACAAGCATCCACACTTTTCAAAGAGTTGATAACTCTTTCTGAATCTCCTTTAAGAATAATGTAAGTGATCCTAACATCCTGAGCAAAAAGCGGAGTTCTTATTACTGCCAAAGTTTCAATCTTATCAACTGTGGTAGGGAGAGAAACCTTGTCAGACATGGATGCTATAACCAGTCCTAAATCAACACGAATCATGACCCCTATACTAGCTTCCCCCGCCTCTTTAAAGACAGCCCCATCGAAATTGACATTGAAGAGAGGATGTGGAGGAGGTAACCATCTTACTCTTGGATGTAAATGGGTAGGGGTTCTGTAGGTTTACTTGGGCGTGCTCAAAGAAAATCACCCATGTGTAGCCAAAGCATTTGGAAGGACCTGATTAATGGGATAACTCCTGTTACTTGTTCTCAGCAAATTCCTTCTGTACTAGATGGTCCATACAGTAATAGCAAAGAGTTCAAGGTTCTTCCCTTCACCATTAACATGCTTAACTAAATTTCCAAACCGAGTAAAGTGAGTGGACCTCTGAAAGCTCCACATGGAATCCGAATCCCAGAAAGGTGATAAACACGGCACTGCCAAAGAGCGTGGAAAATATCTTCTGGTGATTGGTGACAATGATCACAGTATCCTTCTAAGATAACCCTCCTCTTCACTAGATTTTTCTTGGCTGGGATTGAATTTGTGTAGGCACACCACAACAGGTTCTTCACCTTCGTTTTGTACCGACAAACCCCAAACCTTCTTCCATTCAAATTGATCAAGAATCGTTGCCCTTTGATTCGGAGCTGTGTGTTCCTAGGCCAAGAACTTGTAACCGGATTTAACTGAGTACAAACCCAATTGATTGAATGGTCAAATAAGCTTATCTTCTACATGGTTTCTACATAGTGGAATGGATTGGATTAATTTTGATTCTTGGGCAAGAAACAAAAGATTCAGAAGATCTACATCCCACCGCTTAGACAAAGGATTAATAAGAGAATTCACAAGGGCATCTGCAAACTCATCTGTCATAGGAGATTGTATGGTTGATTAGTTGAAGGTAACCACAAGTCTGACCAAAATATGGACAACCTCCCCTTTAAAATGCTTTAAAAAGCATAAGACCCCAATGTTCCCTCTAAGGCATCCATGATAGAACATTGAGGAAAGAATTTAGATTGGGTGTCCAATTGGTGATCGATGCAACTTTATATTTAAATATCTATTTTTTTCAACTTTATGTTTAAATATGTATAGTCTAATTGGTTATTGTCATTGTTATTGTTATTGTTATTGTTATATTTGTTTATAGTATATCTTTGTTTGTGTGTATCTTTGGTATACTAGTATCTTGTTTGACCTTTCTATAAGATTATTTGCATAAAAATGCTGGATGGGTCTATTACACATGTAAACAAGACAGATTTTTGAGAGGTTTTTTTGACCTTATAAAAGAACCTTATCTAATTTTACTTGCCACTTCAACATGTTTGTCTAGGGTATCAATTTCATATTTAAATGATAATTTTTTTCTCTTTTTTTTTTTTTTATTGGGATTATTTGCAAGTTCAATATTTCTTTATAACTAGAATTTTGTGACTAATAATTTATGGATACATGCAAGAGCAATGAATTGTGTGATACCCTTTGTGTAAGATCACGTTAGCATAACAATAAAGTTAAGTATTGGTTTTATGCCTCATGTCATTGGTGCTACCATCAGAGGCTTAAGGCTTGTGTCATTATGTATTTCTGAGTATATAGTAGTGATTATTATTTGTTCATTGATAAATGGTAGCCACACATATTGCAGAAGTTTCGACGTACAGTCTAATTTCAGGGAATGTTGATTAGTTTGACAAAGAATTCATTTAACAGATTCTGTAGCAAGACCCATAGAGATTTATGATTTTATTGTTTGTATCTCACCCAAAATCCAGGTTTCAATGTTTATCAAAAACACCTCATTGGTTATAGAAGAAGGTGAGGTCATTTTTATTTATTTAATCTTTTTTAAATCTATAATTCCATAATTATTTTGGTTAATCTATCTTAAATAAGTCGGATTTTAGTTGGATTTGCCTCGAAAATTTTTCGATAAGATATTTCCTTCCTAATAATTAACTTGTCTTTAAAAATGATAATAATAGCTCCATTACTTTTTTTTCGTTTTTTTTTCCCTCTCTCCAATTTTTTTTAATAACAGTTAAAACTCTCAAAATTTTCTTTGGTTGCATATAATTTTTAGTAAAAGAAATCATTCAAAGAGAAACCCTATCTTAAATATGCCCTATGACTACCTCATTTTATTGCTACTGAAATCAAAGAAACATTAAAAAACTATGCATAAATAATATCATCAATTACCTGTTGTGCCACAACAGTCTTTATTTATTCAATGGAGTGTAATAAAGATTGACAATTTTTTTAGAACAACTCAAGTGTTTGATCTCCAATAATGGTTGGCGTTGAGTCTTGATTGCTATATGCCAATTACAATTATACCTAAAAAAAAAACACGATTTATAAGAACAACTTACTTGATGAACCCAATTCTTGAAATGGATAGAAAATTCATATAAATCATTATGTTGTATGTTCAATCAGTGAGTGCTCATAATTAAAAGCCTCTATGCCCCAAACTCCATTCTATATTTTACCTTATTTTATATTTCATTATGCATGAATCTAGTTGTTATTATTGTTATTGTTATTGTTGTAAATATTGTCAATTTTATATATTAAAAAAAAAAGTTTGGTGATGTTTGAACAAACTGTTTGTTCAAATTCTACCCTCATAGTTCGAAAAAAAAATTAGCATCTTTCTAAGAATAATTTGAAGAAAATTATATATAATTTAGGTTAAGAACATAGTAATTAACTTAACTTGGTCTCGTAAAATTTCTTCATATGCATCCTAAATGGCCCATTGGAGATTGCCATTGTCATCTTGAGGGCAAGTTTTTGGCATGGCATGGAGCGCATTGAAATGATCCTAGCCACGAAGAAACACCATTACTGAGCCTGAGAACCCAACAAAATCCCTAGCAACAACGAAGCAAACCTTGCTTTGAGATTTATGATATTGCTAGAAGGAATGAATGGGTAGCCTCAATTCTCCTTTAGACTATGGCTAATAGTGGGGTCAAGGAGAAAAAGAAAAAGGAAAAATACAAAATAGAAGAGAAGAAAATTAAAGAAATTAAAAGAAAAAAACTAATTTTATTAATCAATTTTTTTTATTTTTCTTTTACTTTTTAATAAAAAGTAGCTGCTTTGATGTGGATTTTTTTTTTTTTTTTCCTGAATGGTGTCGATTAAAGAGTACGTACTTAAAAGTTAAAACAATGTTGTTTCAAATATATAAAAAAAAAAAAAAAAATACATCGTTTTAAATAACAAATACACAACAACAAAAAATTCTAACATAAACACGTGTCTAACCAAATTTTTTAGCATAAATAATCAAATCCACCATTATATGTATTCCAATTACATTTTTCATGCTCAATTCAATGATCTGTATATAGATAGGATGAAAAAAAAAAAAAAAAAAAAAAAAATTCATAACTGAAAGTCATCACACACTAACAAAAAGTCATCCAAATTTTAACATAGGTATGCACAAATTATAAATTTTTTTGCAGTACAAATTAGTAAATCCATCTTTGTATCACTACTCCAATCGCCAATGGTACCTTTACCTATTCTCTAAGTTAGAATAGTTTAATATCAGGCGATATAATTTTTTTTGGTGCATCTATTTCTTTTTTTGAACCCAAGCCCAAAAGTTTAATGAATGAAAATTATTCTTTTTGGATTGTGAACTTTGTAATGACAAAAAAAGATATACTACTCATAGAACACCTTGTGGGATTCAGTAAAAAACAAATTGTAGGAAACTAACCATAAATGTAGGAAAGAGTCTAACAATTATTATTTTTGCAAAAAAAAATGGGAGTTATCAAGTTTTTTTTTTTTTTTTAATCCTAAAAGGTAGCTAATTAGTACACATCCCTAAAAAAAAAATTTCAAATGCTATAAACTTTCACGTTGTAAACACAGTTTTTTTTTTTTTTTTTTTTTTTTTTTAAAAAGGTAGCTATGAAGTTATATTTAATGGTAAACACTTATTACACAACCAAAACTAAAGTTAAAAATGCCAAAAACTCCTGTTGTCAATTTGTTTTTTATTTCAATTTTTTTAAAATGGTAGTTATGTAATATATATATATATATAGAGGTAGTAAAACTGAGAGAAAATTCAATTAATTTTAAATTGGAATTCAATTAGAGTCTAATTTTGCACCACATGTCTCATTTAATCTAAATTTTTAAATTTTTGTGCCAAATTAGTTAATTTAGTGTAAAAATTAGAATTCAATTAGAGTTAATTTTGCGCTACGTATTTCATCTAATGTAAGTTTTTTAATTTTTATGCCAAGTGAATTAATTTAATGTAAAAAACGAGGAGTTTTTTTTTTTTTTTTTTTTTTTTTTTGAGAATCATGACTGTGAATTTTATTAAGAAGAAGGCAAATCTACCTGATACATTTCAAAACAATAGGATGGAACATCCTCCATTCAAACAGAAAAATTCGTGACATAACGTGCATGCCTAGCAAGGTTGTGAGCTACACTATTTCCATCTCTACCAACATGCTGGAATTTTACATGATTAAGTCACAATGCCAAGTCTTGTGCCTCTTTTATTAGCAAGCCAAAGGGAGCCAAATTTGACACCTGATCTGTGAGGCTTGTGATGACTTAGGTGGAATCGCCTTCAAAAATACCCTATCAAAGCCAAGTTCTACAGCAAGTTCTAAAGCCCGTGTTGCTGCCAAGGCTTCCATCTCTACCACGGAGCTAGCAAGCTGTATATCCTAAGCTAAAAAGACCATAGCTAAACCTTGGCTGTCACGGAGTATCACCCCAAGACCAGCTCGACCCACATCCTGGAAAATTGCCGCATCGAAGTTTGCTTTAAACCAGCCAACAGGTGGTGGTGACCACCTTGCACGTGGTCTGACTGTAGGAGCTGCCACTGTCTTCTTTGGCTGTGCAGACCGGTACTCCATCAACGCCTCAAATGCTCGCTGCACGATAAGATTTAGAGGGAAGCCAGGTGGGGCTGTCCTGACATTATTTCTTCGATACCAAATCGTCCAAGTCTGCATTGCGAACATTTCAGCACTACAACCCGATTCAAAAACATGGAGGAGCAGATGGGGAAAATCTTGGAATGCTTTTTGGTCTCTGAAGTTCCATTGGGGGTCTTCGTTCCACACCTGTGCAAAGGCTGGGCAAGACCATAAAGCGTGGAGAGCATCTTCATCGTGTTGTGCACAAAGAGAACAGCTAGAGTCCTCCACCACACAACGACGTTTCAAGTTCTTCAGAGTTGGGATGGCATCTTTGTAAGCTCTCCATATGAAGTTCCTGATTTTACATGGTACTGAAAGGCTCCAAATTCTCTTCCATAGAGGTTTCATCAGCTCGGCATGGGTAGAAGTCTGTGAGGTGGCCATTTTAGCTTCAGTTTTTAGGAAGTAGTAACCTGACTTGGTAGTGTATTGGCCGGTCTGAACATATGGCCAAAAGAGAGAGTCCTCTGATGTGGTTCGGCCCAATGGGATTTGTGTAATCAGATCAGCTTCCATCTGAGTAAAAAGGTTAGGCAGCAATTGTACATCCCATTGTCTAGTTGTGGGATTAATAAGATGACTCACCGTGGCATTTTGTAGTTCAGCTGTGAAAGGACTTTGAAGGCTTGGATTTGCAATGAAGGCAGCCACTTATCACCCCACAGCTTAATTGATTCTCCATTGCCCACTCTCCATTTTGCTCCTCTCCTTATGACCTCCCTACCCTTCAAAATACTCCTCCAAGCATACGACCCTCCATAACCCTCCTTAGCTTCCATAATAGAACAATGTGGAAAGAACTTGGACTTAAACACTTTGTAAAACAAAGAGTTAGTATTATGCAGCAACCTTCATGTTTGTATGGCTAAGAGGGAATCATTGAACAATGATAGTTCTTTGAAACCCATGCCACCTTCGGATTTTGGTTCACACATGTTCTCCCACTTAATCCAATGAATTTTCCTACGGTTTCCTCTTTGACCCCACCAAAAGCCACGAATTAGTTTTTCTATTTCATGACAAAGGCCAATTGGTAGCTTGAAACAACACATGGTATATGTTGGAATAGCTTAGAGAAAATTTAATTAGATTCAAAATTGAATTTTTCTTTTGTTAGCTTTCCATACAAATTAAATTGTTTATATTTTTGCTGTTATTTTTTCTCTGAACCAATGAACATATTTTTTATACTGTTTTTATTTAGATATTTTGTATGCCAGGATCTTGAACATAACAAATTGTAATTGAGCTGAACGATCCCATGCACCTATTTCCATTCAATTTAGGAGATACTATATAACCAATTTATTCTTTTATTTTGTGTTGTATTTAGTAGAATTTCATGGACATTGATTGTGAATTAATATTGCATATGTAGTATCTAAGAGCACTACCATCAAGTGTGTCAAATGCCAAATATTTGGCATTTGACACACCAAACACCACTATTCAAGCCTCATGAGGTGTTCCAAATGTGTCAAAATTTTGCAACATGCTACAGTACCGTCTCAAATATGAGTCGATACGGACATCAATGCCAAAAAATTTTATTATTTGTTTATTCACCAAGTTTTCTCTCTCATATATTCACTCTAACTTTCTCTCTCTCTTTTCTCTCATCTGAGTTTGTTCTTTTCTCTCTGCATCTGAGTTCTTCTCTCTTGCTGATCTCGCTGAAGCCGCCAATCTTGCCGCTAATCTCACCGCTGATCTCTCCGAAGCCGCCAATCTCGCCGGAGCCATAGTCGTCCTCCACAGCTCCCTCTTCACTCTCATTCTGAAGCGGATCTCACCGCTGACATCTCCCGCCTGAAGTTGATCTTGCCGTCTGAGCTGTGGGTTTGTTTGATTTGGGATGGGTTTTAAGGTTTGTGAATGTGGTGGGTTGTGGGTTAGTTGTGGCAGTGGTATTGTGGTTGTGGCGGCAATTTGGTGGTTGTGGTGGTGATTATTGGGTAGTTGTGGTGGTTATTTTTTGGGTTGTTGTGGATTTTTTTTTTTTTTTTTTAAGGTGCCGTTGGTGGATGTGGGTTTGTGCCGGTGGTGGCTGTCGGTATTGTTGCAGCAGTGGTTGTTGGTGGCCGTTGTTGCAGCAGTGGTGGAGGAGTTGTTGCTGTTGGAGGGGGAGTTTAATATATTGTTTTAATGTTGTGTAAATATTATTTTAATGTATAGAAGGGAAGAATAAAACATCTGATAAATGGGATATTGTAAAATGATGTGGTAAAATAATAAAGTAGGCTTTTGGTGTGTCAAAATGACATTTTTTATAAGAGACCTGATGGTAATGCTCTAATAGTGATTTTCAAAATTATATACATAATAGTAGTGTGGGAGGAACGAATCTTTCCCCAATCAGGTATTGTTCACTTTGGGAATGGGCTGAGGAGCCGATGCCACCCTCACGAATTTGTTCAATCCCACATCAGGGAGAGACGCCTCACACCCTTGCCTTATAAGCACTTGGCCTAAGAAAGGGTGTACTATAGTGTGTGTGATCAAATTCGTGAGGGTGGCATTGGCTCATCGGCCCATTCCCAAAGTGAACAATATCTAATTGAGGAAAGATTCGTTCCTCCCACAAAAAGAGGGTGTACCATAGTGTGTGTGATCACACACACTATGGTACACCCTTCCTTTGGCCAAGTGCTTATAAGGCAAGGTTGGAAGGCGTCTCTTCCCGATGTGGGATTGAACAAATTCGTGAGGGTGGCATCGGCTCCTCGACCCATTCCCAAAGCGAACAATAACCGATTGGGGAAAGATTCGTTCTTCCCACAAGTAGTATAATGAGAAACTCGACGTAACCAATATAATGAAAATTGTAAGAAAAAACTATTTTAGTACCTCCAAATGTCCTGATCGAACTAATATCCTATATGTTTTATAACCTATACTAACATCAATAGCACCACTACAATTCATCATGGTCGTGCATAAGCACGTATTACATACTAGTTATATATAATCCTAAAAGATAGGCACTTATTACACATCCATAACTAAAGTTTAGAATGCTTTAAAAAGCCACACCAAAAAAAAAAAAAAAAAAAAAAAAAAAAAAAAAAAAAAAAAAAAAAACCTAAGAAAGGCTATCAACGTTAGCATTCCTTTAGTTTAAATTTTTTTTTTTTTTTAAATGCAATGAAAGGTACAACAAAGGACAATATTAAATTTCATATGGAAGAGATGAAATTGAGAAAAATAAAGCTAAAGTATAACAGTTTCAATTAACTTAAAACGTAGTGTTAAACAAATTGATAAATATAGGCATATATAGGGATGATATTTACAAAAATTGTCTTTAACAACTACTTGATAGACTGACTACTATTTTGCTCACCCGAATTTATCCAATGTGTTTGCTATGAAATCTAACAAAATTGTTGATATGTTAATTTGAAAAACAAGACAAAAAAAATAATTATTCAAACCTAAAACAATAGACATGAAAAAGAAAAAGAATAGGAGGAAGAGAGAGTACCACTTAAAACACATACACTAAAATAATTATTCAAACCTAATAACCAAAACAAAACAAAATATATGGCATTCCCACTCTTTGAAAACAACTCATTAATTAGAGAAAATATTAAATACTCATCAAACTGACCAAATAAAAGAAGAAAAAAAAAGATAAGATAAGATAATGATATGGAAAGGATAATGATAACAAAGTAAGGAAACCAAATATAAACTAAATACATGAAAGAAAATACTGAATGGAAACTCATAAAAGCAAATATAATTTGCTGTAACACAGAGAACCCAACACACATGAGGCATCTAATTAATGGAGGTCATCGAAGATATTTACATTTTTGCCGTTGACTACACTTCAAGTCCAAAGTCCAAACAGTCTCTTGGAGTTGGAGGACAGAGCACACAAAAATCTAGAAGATCCACACCCCAGTGACAATGTGCACGTTCCTTGAAGTTTAGATTTTAAAAGTATTTCTAAAAGAGAGGAATATGTGAAAGAAATTAAAGGTGAGAAATAAAAGATGTGGTTGGAATAGAAGGGTTGTTTTACTTTTACAATATTACGCAAATATTTGATTTGTTTCTGGAATATAAGAAGTTTTTTTTTTTTTTATGAATGTTGAGGTGAACTTCCGAATATATGCTTATTTATTGAAATGCATTCTAGATAATGCTATTTATGATTACCGATAAGAGTAGGTAATAGAGAATTTTGAATCGTAATAACTGTTTCATATATTCTATGCTTAGAAAAACCAAAATAGAAAAGGCCTATGTACATTGACATACACGTACTGTTGAGCAGGAGCAAATTTGAGTAGAGCAAATAGAAAAAAAATGACGATAATGGTAGAAAAAAGATTAACACGGAATTGAGAGTACTAGGAGAAATGAGGAAGAAACAATCTGAGTTTGAAAACCAACATGAGTGTACTGGGATTGTGGTGATTGTAGTCCTATTATATAGATTGTGTTTTACATGGGAGTTAAAAGAAGCATTTTTACCAAGTTTTGCCTTTACTTAAACGTAGACTATAGGGGTATTTTGGAACCAAGAAAATGTCAATTTCAAACAGATGAAGCCCCTTAAACAGTAGTATAGATAATAATAATAATAATAATAATAATAATAATAAAACACTGAAAAGCAAAGAGAGACACATACAAGCAACCCAAATTTAAGATTTTAGCATTTGGCTCATTTTCCCAAATATCCATGCAAATATTCTAAAAAGATTAAGTGGCTGTTTGGTAGGGTGTTTTGAGCAACAATTTTCAGTATTTAAACAACATTACACGTATTTCCAAAAAATACAAACAACGTTGCTAGAATAATATTACCAAACGGCCCCTAAACTTACTGGAAACAAAAGATACCGACCAGATAGGATTGTTCTCTTAACTCTTCAAATTAGCAAGTTATAGGTTGTCAACGTCATCCCCTCTTGAAATCATGATAGGTAAATAAGCATCCATAAATAGAAGAATTTTTGCAAAAACAAAACTTATCTGCAAAAAGAATCGCAAGCTCGAATGACATCAATTGTAACTAATCAACTAATTCAGCAAATTTAGACCCTACAAATTGCACTCCAAAGCCTCACATTTAAGAACCAAAAAAAGAATGACATAAATAAAATCAATGCCCATTACACATTAAACTGTAGGGAATTAAACCCGAAATTCTCAAAATCTGTGAGAAACAAAAAAAATAGAGAAAACACAAGCCAAAGAAAAACAATCACACGCACAAGACAATATTTACGTGGTTCGGCAATTTGCCTACGTCCACGGAGTTGTAGGGATTTCACTATTATCAGGGAAAAACAAATACAAGATACGGTTACAGTTTTTTCTTCCTCTCTATAAAAACATGGCAACAACACCCACAATAAATCTCCCAAGCCTCCGCTCCATAGACTAAGCCTCAGTAAATCTCCCATTAAAAACCACGCAACATTATTCAGGTCGGGTCGGGTCGTCAAACCGGATCAAACGAAACTAGGCTCCACAAAGCCCAACAAATCTCCCACTTGGAGACTAGTTCAATCACCAACATCAACCGCAATCCTCCAAAACACAATCCCTCATCCCTGCAACTCATCCTCCTGTCCTCAAGCTAGAAGACCAATTAAAGCTGCGCACAGCTTCAACTTCTCAATAGTGACACCCTTAGTCAACATGTCTGCCGGGTTCTTAGATCCACAAATCTTCTCAAGTATTACCAGCTTATCTTCAACAAGGTAACGGATAAAGTAGTATTTTGTCTGTATATGCTTTGACTTTGAATGAAAAGCCAAATTTTTAGCAAGAAAGATTGCACTCTAATTATCACTGTGTAGAATGTCCATCTCCTGCTTCTTACCCAATTCATCTAAGAAACCATGTAGCCAAATCATCTCCTTTCCAGCCTCAGTTGCTGCAACATACTCAGCTTCTGTAGTAGACAAAGTAACAATCTTTTGTAGATTTGAACCCCATGATATAGTTGTACCACCCAGAGTAAATACAAACCCAGTAGTACTCTTTTTGCTATCAATATCACCAGCAAAATCAGCATCTACATAACCCTGCAGTTTCAAACTTGCACCTGTGAAGCAAAGACATATATCTGATGAACCCTTCAGATATCTCAGAATCCACTTGACTGCCTCCCAATACTGCTTTCCAGGCCTACTCATGAATCTGCTCACAACTCCCACTGCATGTGCAATGTCTGGCCTTATACACACCATAGCATACATCAAGCTGCCAATAGCTGAGGCATAGGGCACCTTGCTCATATGGTCCCTTTCTTCTTCTGTCTTCGGTGACTGTTCTTTGCTTAGTTTGAAATGACTACCCCAAAGGTGTGCTTACTGGTTTAATTTCATTCATATTGAACCTGCTAAGAACTTTCTTCACATACTCTAACTGTGAAAGCTTCAATGTACCATTAGCCTTGTCTCTAATGATTCTCATACCAAGGATTTGCTTTGCAGCTCCTAAATCCTTCATTGCAAACTGTTTGGACAATTGCTTCTTCAGATTATTAATCTCCTCAATGCTAGACCCTGCAATAAGCATATCATCCACATACAACAGTAATATGATGTAAGAATTGTCAAAAGACTTAACATAGCTACAGTGATCAGATTCACATCTCTTGAACCCAATTCTATGCATAAAACTGTCAAATTTCTTGTATCACTGTCTAGGAGCTTGTTTTAGGCCATACAAGCTCTTTCTCAGTTTGCAGACTAGGTTCTCTTGTCCCTGAACAATGAATCCTTCTGGCTGAATCATGTAAATGTCTTCCTCCAAGTCACCATGAAGGAATGCCGTCTTCACATCTAACTGCTCAAGATGTAAGTTTTCTGCAGCCACCATTCCCAGTACCAGTCTGATTGTTGACATCTTCACAATTGGAGAAAATATCTCTGTGTAGTCAATGCCCTCTTTCTGCTGGAACCCTTTAACAACTAATCTGGCCTTGTAACGTTTGCTACCATCATGCTCATTCTTTATTCTGTATACCCACTTGTTGTGCAAAGCCTTCTCTTTCCTACTGGCAATTCGATCAGTTCCCATGTTTGATTCCCTAACAAGGAATCCATCTTATCCTTCATGGCTAACTCCCACTTGCTTAAATTCTCATCTTGCAAGGCTTCATCATAACACTTTGGCTCACCACCATCAGTCAACAGGAGATAATTTAGAGTGGGTGAATAATGCTGTGGAGGTCTAATGTTCCTAGAAGATCTGCAGACTTCAGCTACAGGTGTACTCTGATCTACTTGTGAATTTACATTCTCCTTATCTTCTTCACCCCTTTTCTGGACAGTACTTTCAGTCAATTCATCTAAGTTAACAAACTCAGATTTCTTTTGATCTATCTCTGTAACATCTGACACTACAGTGGACCTGTCCTTGTACATAACTTGTTCATTAAATATCACATTTCTACTTCTGATGATTTTCCTGTTTTGTTCATCCCAAAACTTATAGCCAAATTTCTCATCACCATAGCCAATGAAAAAACATATTTTAGACTTTGCATCAAGTTTACTACGAGCATCAGAATCAATATGAACATAAGAAAAACAACCAAAAACTTTTAAATGGGAAAACTTTACCTATTTTCAGCTCCAAACCTCCTCAGGAAGTCTGAACTCCATGGGAACTGATGGTCCTCGGTTTATCAGGTAAGCTGCAGTGCTAACAGCATCAGCCTAGAAAGTTTTTGGTAGTCCAGCATGCAACCTCATACTCCTAGCACGCTCATTGAAAGTTCTGTTCATGCGCTCAGCCACACCATTCTGCTGTGGTGTCCCAGGAATGGTCTTCTCTATCCTAATTCTCTGTGCAACACAATACTCACTGAACCCTCCATCTATGTACTCTCCTCCATTATCAGACCTTAAATATTTTAGTTTCAAACCTGTTTCTGTCTCAACCATGGCTTTCCACTTCTTAAAAGTTTCAAATACACCAGATTTATTTTTCAAAAAATAAATCCATACCTTTCTGCTTGAGTCATCAATGAAAGTGATGTAGTACCTTGAACCTCCAAGGGATGCAACTGGAGAAGGCCCCCACAAATCAGTGTGTACTAACTCCAATTTTTCAGCTTTCGGTGTCCTGCCAGTTTTCAAGAAGCTCACCTTTTTCTGCTTTCCTAAGATGCAGCTTTCACACATGTCAAAATCAATGGACTTCAATTCTGGTAGTTTTCCTTTTGACAGCAGCATCTTCATCCCTTTCTCACTCATGTGACCAAGTCTACAGTGTTATAGACTTGTATCAGTACTTGCATCAACAACTGCAATTGTGTCTCTTGGACTTGAGGTCATATATAGAGTACCAGTCTTCTTTCCACGAGCCAATACCCTAGCTCCCTTTGTAACCTTCCAAGTACCACCAACAAATAGTATTGCATGTCCTTCATCATCAAGTTGTCCAACAGAAATCAGATTCCTCCTCAGGTTAGGAATATGTCGAACCTTCTCCAGTAACCAAACAGACCCATTGGGCAACAATATCCGGACATCTCCCATACCTACAACATCCAAAGCTGAACCATCAACCAAATACACCTTATTAAAATCACCTACAACATAATTCTGTATGATTTCTCGGTGTGGAGTGGTATGAAACGAAGCTCCTGAGTCCAAAACCCAATCATCAAGTGGATTGTCTACTGCAAGAAGTAATGCATCCTATACCTCTTCTGTCACAGCATTAGCGGAATCATCTTCATTCTTCTTCTTAGGACTTTTGCATTGGTTCCTAAAGTGACCTATTTTCCCACAATTCCAGTATTGTACTTGTTGGCCTGATCTAGATATACTTCTGTTCCAATTAGAATTTCTGGATTTTGATCTGCCTCAATTTGAATTTCTGTTATTACCTCTACCTCTTGTCTCAAGGTTTAGGGCAGAACCAGATCCTGAGGTTTCACTTGCATCTCTTCTGTGAATCTCCTCAGCCAGAATTAAATCTCATATATCATTGTACTTGAGCTTTTCCTTTCCTGTAGAATTGCTTACTGCCATCCTCATTGCCTCCCAACTGTTTGGCAAAAAAGCCACGACGATCAGAGCACGAATCTCATCATCAAAATCAATTTCTACAGATAACAATTGATTTGTGATAGTGTTAAATTCATTTAGATGTTGTGTTACTGATGCGTTCTCTGCCATCTTCAAATTGAACAGTTTCTTCATCAAATGCACCTTATTATTTGCTGACGGCTTTTCATACATACCAGACAAAGCCTTCATCAGATCTGCTGTGGTCTTCTCCTTTACAACATTGTATGCAACAGACCTAGACAGAGTTAACCTGATAACTCCCAGTACCTGTCTGTCAAGAAGAGCCCATTTCTCAGCCTTCATAGCCTCAGGTTTTTCCCCTAAAAGCGACAGATGCAACTTCCTCCCATAAAGGTAATCCTCGATTTGCATCCTCCAAAATCCAAAGTCTGTGCCATCGAACATTTCTATTCTAGACGCCTTTCCTGCTTCCTCTGCCATTATTCCCACTCAAACCTAACACTAGGCTCTGATACCAGTTGTAGGAAATTAAACCCGAAATTCCCAAAATCCATGAGAAACAAAAAAATAGAGAAAACACACGCCAAAGAAAAACAATCACACGCACAAGAGAATATTTACGTGGTTCGGCAATTTGCCTACGTCCACAGAGTTGCAGGGATTTTACTATTATCAGGGAAAAACAAATACAAGATACGGCTACAGTTTTTTCTTCCTCTCTATAAAAACACGGCAACAACACCCACAATAAATCTCCCAAGCCTCCGCTCCATGGACTAAGCCTTAGTAAATCTCCCATTAAAAACCACGCAACATTATTCGGGTCGGGTCGGGTCGTCAAACAGGATCAAACGAAACTAGGCTCCACAAAGCCCAACATAAACATTACACAAACACAATCTCTTGATTAATGCTAAGATAGATGACAACTATTTTATATAATTTTGAGAAACATTTAGCCCAGTATATCACATAAAAATCTGAACAACCAAAGAAAAAAACAGAATTAAAATTATGGTAACAAAAATCTTTTACAATACAACAGAACCAAGAGCAAGTATAAAAATAACACAACAGCTTCATTACCAAAAAGCCAAAAGTGTAGGGCATTGCACCACCCCAATCAAAGATACCAAATTGTAATCAGCCCATCAACCTTTTTTTCAGCTAAGAATAGTATTCAAATAGTGCTAATAAAAAAATTGCAACCAAAAAAACTATAATAGAAAAATATTGGAGATGGTCTGATGCTTTAAAAAAAAAGTAATTCCGAAGCATTTTCTGAGTCTAAGACTAATACATGGCAAACTCCTCCTAGGCAACCTTTGGGGATGGTGTCGCGGTTTTAAAATCTCAACGTTTGTCTCTACTACTCTACCGTATTAACAGCAAGACAAAGATCCAAAATTTAATATTCATGTCAGATTAGAATTAAAATTTAGGAAACACTAAATAGATAAATATTATACTTTCACCTTCCCTGGTGAAAGAGGCTTCATCATAGTTATGAAGTTTTACTCTATTCCAGTTATTTAAGAAATTCAAGATAACAACCAAGAAAGCTCATGCAAGAAGTAGCCAAAGTAGAAATTTTGTATAGGCTTTCTTTTTTCTCCCCCGTTTTTTTGTGTGTTTTCAGTAAACAAAGGATGAATTTGCGGAGTACCTACCATGTGTATATGGTGTGCTGAGAATCTTGAAGCCAATAATTGGGTGATGGTAGAGTGTGTTTAGAGCTTCTTTCACTACGTCTGAAGAGAGATGGAGGCAAATAAGCGAATCAAAGAATTTCCTGCAAGAATCGCTACACCAGTTTATTTCATTCTTGAACATAACAAGAAACGATTAATTTATGAGGCAGGCGTAGGAACCTAAAACAGAGTAACAGTAGGAATGTGAATTGGAAAATAAGGTGTTTTGAAGAAGAATTCTTTCTAATTACACAAATAATTACCCTCTTCTTAGTGGAAAATTGTGTGAGCTCCAAAGTTTATGTGTCAAACATATTTTGAAGTCAACAAAATGTTAGAGACTTTGGTTTAAGTTTCGAATTTTTCTTTTCTTTTCTTGTGTTAGGCAGACAACGTTGTTTAAATGTTTTGGTTTTTTTTTTATTAAAGATTTTATAATTTAGAAATAAATAATTAAATGATAAATTTATTAATTAGAGAAGTTGGGAAGACCAAAACAACACGATTTATGGGAGGTTAACAAACCACTTTAATGGAGGACTAACAAAGGCCTTAATTGAACAATTTTCAAACTTAGACTAAACTCTTAGGGCCCGTTTGGTACATGTGTTTAAACAACAGTTTTTAGTTTTTTTTAAAATACGTGTGGGTGAAAAAATGTGTAAAAATACGTATAATGTTGCTTAAAAACTGAAAACATGTGTTTAAAATGGTATACCAAATAAGGCCTTAAAATTTGAAATTTGAAAATATTTTCTTAAGCATTGTCAAGAATGCTACAAATACTTAAAAGTATATTCTTTTCTTATCCTAAAAATATTTTCTGTCGAAAAAAATGGATTTACGCAATATAGTTAGGAATTAAAATATTTAATATTTAAATTCTATAGATCAAATATAAAATTACTTTCAACTTAAAAAGGTGTAATTTATGTTTTATTTTATTTTATTTTTTGGTGGTGCTTTTAAACTATGGATATATAAACGTATCAGAATTTTCCCGCAACTTTGAGCGCTCCAAGGTTTATTAATTTATTACTATTTAATAGCGGGAGGTGTTATAATATGATCTTGGCATTTATACACGCTTCCTAGATTCTAGCGAACCTGGTAACAGTCTTTGTCAGTGCCCATTTCCAACAGTCCCAAACCCAAATCAATCGAAACACGAACACTCAACTGTAATCAACTTTTTGAGAATAAAAATCCTAAATAGTGAAACCATATCCCTTCCTTCACAGCTTTACTCTCTGTCTCTCTCTCTGTCCTAACACTTCCAATTCCATAGTACTATAACAAACAAAAACTGTTTCCTCTCTCTCTCTAATAACTAAAGAAAAGTGAAGGTTGATACATGGCTGTGTACAAACCTGAAGATGAGTATGACTACCTGTTCAAACTGGTTTTGATTGGTGATTCTGGTGTGGGAAAATCCAATTTGCTCTCGAGGTTCACGAGGAACGAGTTTAATTTGGAGTCCAAGTCTACTATTGGGGTAGAGTTTGCTACCAAGAGTTTGAATATTGATGGCAAGGTCATCAAGGCTCAGATTTGGGACACTGCTGGCCAAGAAAGGTGTGCCCTTCTATTTTTTTTTTTCTTTTTTTTTTTTCTAATTTAAAATTATAGGATTCTGTTATGTGGGTTTTGATTATATTATCAGGGAATTCATGGGTTTGTGAGTATTTCTAGGAAATTTTGATACTTGTGTCTGGGGGTTTGATATTTCTGTCTGAAACTTTAATTTGTTTGGTGGGGCCAAGAAAGCTGATTGTTTCTGTTAGGTTAGTTTTTTCGGAGTTTGTTTAATTGGGTTTTATGTGTCAAATATCATGGGCTTTGGTTAAGAAGGCTTTTGATTCTTTCCTGTCAGAATTTTCTGATTATATGACATAGGTTTTGCCTTTTATGTGCAATACAATACCATAGGTTTTGAGGCCCAGAAATTTCTTTCTCACCATATAAATGCTTTGGACATGGGATGCCTTAGCCATAACTGGAATAAATGTATGTAAACCCGGAAGTCTCTGGTTTGACTCTTAGTTGAGGCATTTCGCGATTTACCTAACGCCTAATCAATGGGGGTGTGTAGGCATCCGGGGTTTGCCCCTCAGGATGGTCCCACTTGCGCATTACTTGAGGGCGTTCCTTGTATAATAAAATAAAATAAAATAAAGCTTTTATGTTATGGGTTTGATGTGGTTATGTGGAATCTGAAGGGGCTTTTGAAGAAAGGGTAATTCTGTTTCTCAAAAACGAAAAAAGGGAAAAAGAAAAAAAAAATCTTACTATCAGGATCGTCTTCATAGTTTTGACCATTATGGACGTTTTTTCAAAGATTTATTTGGTGTGAACCTTTATGTACTGTTTGTGGAAGCTTAAGTTCTTATGTGGAATAGTAGAACTTGATGTTTGATTAGTTATATGTCGGCATGGCTTTTATCTGGCTAGCATTCATCTCATGCACTTGATCATGAAGGGAATAGTATTGAAGGCATTGCAGATGCAAAGCAGTATAACAAATACGAGTAGTATTCTGTTCTTATGTTTGTCTGATATAAATTAGTTCTCCTCATCTTACAGTGGGAGCTACTTTTTTCTCCTCTTTGGATTGAACTTATAGTCTCTGAATCATTAAGAAATAAATGAGATAGCGTCAATTTCTTTTTCTCTTTTTTGATAAGTAGAGATAGCATCCAAGTTTCTCCTATCATTTTTTAATATAATCTCATTCCCTTTCACAATATTAAGTTTCAATTTACCTCTTCCATAAAGAAAGATTTAATCTCTTCCTGGACTTTATTTTTACAAGTTCTGTTATATGGTTAAGGTTCTTCTGTGAATGCTTGCTACGCTAATGAACTCTAGCTTAAATGGCACCTTCTGGTTTGTATGTAATCACCAATAATAATAAAAGTTATGGTTCCTTGTGTGCTGGGCCTGCTGGCTCTAAAATTTTGGAATGAGAGGCCAAAGAAATTGATTGCATATCATAAAGAAATAGACACAGAGTGATTTTAAATATGCTCGGCAGGGCCGTCCTTAAGTAGTTGTCGCTATTGCAAATGAATGGCTGGATTATTAGGTGCAACTGAGTGTTTAGCATGTATGAGTCTAATTATCTAATTTTTTAATGTTTACTTGTGAAATTCAAGCTTGAGGAACTTAGTGTGATACCGATGATTATCTGGATTGGTATTGGTTGGAATGTGTGGGTTGCATGACCATATGTTGAATCCCACATCAAGCTATATAAGTGTTTACGAGGAGCTCTAATTATAACTTGACTAGTACTTTTGGGGTATAGCGTAGATGGGACCGACGCTTGCCTTAGGTCATGACACTTACTTTTAGATTATTCTTAATTTTTGTTGTTTCTTTTTTGGAGGAATTTGGACATGACGCCCTTCTGTCTATTCTGCCTTTATGGAATTTATAGTAAGCTGTTCAAAAAATAAGTGTAAAAGGTATTATTTTGTTACCTCTGTGAGTTAGGCATCAGAAATAGAGGTGGGGAAATTTTGTCAAATAATGATTGTTCTCTCTTTCTGGAACACCCTCCCATAAAGTTCAAATGTAGTGTGTTGTTAGGTTTTTAACTTTGCTTGATCCTTGTAGGGTAGGAGCAGTTGTACAACTTGAGGTTTGGAGGTCAGTGCATGTTTGTTATTAATTGAGCTGAAGCTACAAAATGTTATGAACTGGATTTATATTAAGTGTTTAAACAGAAATTTAGACAGATTTGAGGTAAATAGCATCCTGGAGCCTTTTTTTTTTTTTTCTTTTTAAATTTTTATAAATGACTAACCTCCTAGAATGTGAGAGAGAGAAGAGAGGAATTTGGGTTTAATTCTTCTTGCCTTCATTGATTCATTCCTTTCCTTAAATAATCATACATGCAGGTAATACATCAGGTAATTTCAAATACAACCGATAACAAAATACAAACTAATAACAATGAATTAGATAAATCTAATCCAATCTTATCATTTCTAAGGATTAGGAATCTTTATTGATAACTTCTACTAGACTAAGGAATTCTGTCACTTTCCTCTTCCAGCCTTTAATCTTCATCTTTATCTCTTACTGCTCAACTCTGTCACTTAGTACACCTGCACGCCAAGAGTCCGGTTAGGTAGGTTCTTTATCCTTTGCTGTTTGAATCATAACATTCCCCTCACCTTGAGGACAAAATCTTGTCCTTAAGATTCAAGTTAGAAAACAGATGATGCAATTCTTCATAAGACTCCCATGTCACAGGCTCTTTGCTACTGCCCACCCACTGAACCAAGGCCTATTGAACTACTTCCGACCTGATTTCACCCATAGAAAATTAAGGATCCACTTAGGTTCCAAAATTACAATGGACTGCAAATTAAATAAAACCAAATTGAAATAGATATGTCTTTGTGCCTGCATCATCTTCCCCTGTTTGGAGAAAACATGAACCTGAGTTTTGAAGTGTAGAAGGATAAGAATTCTGGTGTTGGATACATGCTTCAATTCTGGAATCACTCTTGGGTACGTTAAGAACAGAAAAGTCCTGAGTTCAACATCATTAAACTCATCGGAAGTTACAAAATCAATGTGTGGAATGAATGATGGAATTGAACCGGTCTTTTCTTAAGCCATAGGAAGCACCATTTCAATCTATATTTTCTACTTCAGTAGGCTTTTTATCAGTAATTCATCAAACTCAAAATTTCACATCATATTCACCCTCCCATGTATTACTCTCTTGTAGAACCTTCTTTGATTGCTTAGGCTCAACAGTAGGTTCTTTTTATTAAATGAATTTCAAAGTAAACACTTGGTTGAAATTGGCAATTCTATTTTAGCATGAAATTTTGGTGGCTCAACAGTGTTGGCTCTCATGTGTGGAGTGTTTCCTTCAAGGTTGTTGATCTTTCTTTATATGAACTTCATCAGTGACTCAAGTCTGGTTTTCACTTGTTTGAGCTCTACAGACAAGTCTTGAATGGCGCACACTAGATTCTTTAAGGCTTGCTCCCTAGTAGAGTGCACTAGAATGGGCTTTCTGGTGGTGGAAATCATGATGACGACAATAGATTTGGATTTTGCATTGGTAGTCGTGAGGTTCTGCATGGTGGCTAGCCGACTCACCACCAATCCCCACATGCCGCCACTGTTCAATCCTTGCTACTGTCGTTCTCATCATCCACTGGACACCTCCATCCTGCAGGCCGCTGCTGCTTGGTTAGAGGGCTATTGTGAAAACCTGTTGGACTACACAGACCCATCAGAGTCGAGACACTTTGCTTTGGTGATCACTTATAAAAATAAAAATAAACCAATTTTTAGGAAGTGAAGTCCTGAGTTTATTAACTTTGTGTAATTGCACTATTCATTTGAGCTAATAGGCAAAACACATTCCTATTTTGAGTTTATTAACTTTTTTCTATTCTTGTTATGAATCTTGCTATTACAGGTTATTATTATACATTATATTTGAAAAACGTGCACTTTACTAATGGTAGAGGGATTTAGGCTTGTGGATTCGATTCAATTGTGAGACTAGTATGTGCTGCTGTACTGCGGAATCTATAGACCATCTTCTCCTTCATTGTCTTGTAGCTTATTCTTTGTGGGTGCAAATGTTACAAGCTTTTGGGATTCAATGGGTCATGCCAAGTTCAGTGGAGAGTTTGGTGTTTTGTTGGAGTAATCGGTTGGGGAAATTTTCTTCGGACATATGGAATATGGTTCCTGGCTGTTTGATGTGGGTTGTTTGGATGGAAAGAAATCGGCGCTCTTTTGAGGCTAAAGAGAAATCGCTTGTTCAGTTACAAGCTCTCAGCCAAAGTACTCTTTTTGAATGGGCTAGTTGCTGGGGTTCCTCAAACTGTTCTTCTACTTTGAAGTTTCTTACTTCCCTTAGTATTGCCCCTTAAGTTGCTTTTTGTTTTTTTTTTTTTTTGGTTGCTGTTTCTTGTGTTCACCATCATGAACACCTTGTTTTTGCTGTTTTTGTTTTTTTCTACATGATTAATATAATTCTTATTACTTTTCGAAAAAAAATTGTGAGACTAGTTATAAATTTTGATATTGCATAAAACTAATAAAAATGAAGGAAACATGGAAACACCAAAATGGCATTTTAATGTTTAATAAAGTATGAGCAATCCCATAATCGCAATATGCTGTATTATTTGCTCCTTCTAGGGTAGCTTTCTTTGTTTGGAAAGCTGTGAATTACAAGTGCTTGGCAGTTGATGATTTCCTTACTAGGAAGTAGGTACTACATTGCACAGTGAATTCCGTGTTAGCTAGTAATCTTACTTTTCAATGTTTGGCATTTCTTCAGTTTTCCATTGGTAGGGGAAATTGATACCTGGTAATCACTATGTCAAATGCAGCTCCACATGAGAGCTGTGGATATGCTACTGGAAGTATGACTTAAATTAACACTGTATCTGATGCTTCAATTGTTTTATTGTTCTTGTTTTGAATACAAAATGGCTCTTTTAGGTGTAAACTTCATATCAACATAGATTTCTTTGTGGGAGTTAGATGCATTGGCTAACAATGATATGTTATACTAAGTCCCATGAGCGAAAGAGTTTTAGCCACTTTCATTTTCAGTATAGCTTATCATGGTGGGGGTATGCCACAAATGGTCAATGGACAAACCAAAATGGATTTAAATGAGAATCCTTCTATCTGATATCATTGCAATGGTTGGTGTTTATGGCCAAGTGGTCATTATTATATTTCACAAATCCTCATTATTTGAGAGCATATGATGATACAAGTTTTCTCATACCATCAGTCATGTGCTTTACCACTTTCACCAATCTTCTTTCACTCCTTTTCCCTTGTTATCATGTAGAGAGTCTGCTGGCATTTTCTATATTTGTCAATTTAAGCACTGTCTATACTCCTTTTCCCTTATTATCATGTAGAGAATCTCTGTTGGTGTTTTCTATATTTGTCAATTTAAGCATTCCATTCGTGAGTACATTAACTGCTTGATGATTTGTTGGTATCTTCTTTTCACTTGATCAATGATCAAAGTGCTGTGCAAATATATTGTTACAATTGCAAATTGATATTCAAACTTCTCAAAAGTCGTAGGTATATTTACAGCTATATTTCATATATTGTTAGTTTGATTCCCCTTTCTATTCTTATAAGTATTATGCCATTAGAGATTTTAGCTCGATTGATTCCCCTTTCTATTTTGCAGGTACCGTGCTATTACTAGTGCTTACTACCGAGGAGCTGTTGGTGCATTGCTGGTGTATGATGTCACTCGGCACACAACATATGAGAATATCGCAAGGTGGTTGAAGGAGTTGAGGGAGCACACAGACCCCAACATTGTGGTCATGCTGATTGGCAACAAGTCAGATCTTCGACACCTTGTGGCCGTTCCAACAGAGTACGGAAAATCATTTGCGGAGAGAGAGTCCCTCTACTTCATGGAAACTTCTGCATTGGAAGCAACCAATGTGGAAAATGCTTTTACTGAAGTTCTCACCCAGATATACCGGATCGTGAGCAAGAGGGCAGTTGATGCAGGTGATAGTGGAAGTTCTTCCTCTCTTCCATCAAAAGGACAAACAATAAATGTCAAAGATGAGTCCTCAGTTCTGAAGAGAATTGGGTGCTGCTCAAGCTAGGGATGATGGTTTTACAGCATCTTTTTTATTTCTCTGTAAAGTGATTAACATAAACTCGCTGTAAAATAAAAGCTAGTCTGTCATACATTGTTTGGAAAATTGCCAAAAGGGCATGATGCATGAATTGATATTCATACAGCTACAGGACAGTTTAACTGAATATATTATATGACATAGATCTTTGTTTGCTGAAGGTTGTAATAACTGGGTTTCTTTGTTTGTAACAATATTGTGGCAAGCAAGCTACGTACGGGACAGGTCAACTGAACATTTTGTGTAATTGATCTTTCTTTGCCGAAGGTTGTAATTACCAAGCTTTCTAATTAGCTTGTAACGATAGTTTGTTGATCTTTTTACTAACATTCAAATTCGAAATCTTGAACTGTCCTTGTAGGTGGGATGATACCTCCCAACATGCTGGGTGCGTGTGGGTTTGGGGAAATTCTAGCTCTGGGGTTAGTAGCAAAATTATTTCTAACCATCTCAAAAAATAAAATAAAATAAAATAAACACAACGAAATCTTGAATGACTCTTTTCTTGGGAAAAAAAGAAGGTAAAAAGAGAAATATTTTTGAGGTGGTATTTTATGATTGGTCTATGTAAAAATGATGTTACACTAATCACAATCTGTCACCTCAGATATGAAAATAATTGTAAAATTTTTTGCCTATAACATAATTGAAAAGAAGAAAAAAATAAAGATTGATATTAAAATATTTTTTTTCCATATAACAATATTTATAATATAGATTTTCACACCAAGGCTACTATGTAAATGCAACTAGACTCAGGGCCACTGGCGAAATGAGATACGATCGAGTATAGGACTATGACATTACATTATTCTTCTGGGTGAAGTTTTTTATTTTTAAAATTTTAAGGTCTAATTTGCTATACCTCCAAATTATATGGTTTAAAATGTGTGTTTTTTTTCTTTTCTTTTTTTAATTTTATTTTATTTTATTATCTAGCAAGTTGAGTCAAATGGTACCTTCTCATGCCTTAAATGTAATGAGGAAAATTGGGGCTTCAGTTTGAGCCCAGAGAGAGAGTAGTGGTGGGGTATTTATATAGTATTTCTAATCCATTCAAAAAATAATGTGATTTTTTTTTATGTAATGTCCGCAAAAATGTCCAAAATCCTAAGAATTTTTATTTTTTATTTTTAAAGAGGACTGTTCCTATTGTTCCAAATGGCCCACGGCGTAGGTACAAGAAAATTAGAGAATGAAACAAAACTCTTTTTGATCAAACTGATCATGATTTCGTTCACCCTCCTCTACATAGTAAATGGAACTACCAGTCTTCTTCTTTTTCTTTTGAATAGACTATTTAGTAGTCTACTACCATACAAAAGATGACAAACATATATCCATACCAACAACAAATATATAAAACTAACTAAATTTCTCTTTTTGTTAATCCTTTTATCTTTCTAATTACTGTACATTGAAAAAAAAAAAAACAAAAACAAATGCATGAAAACAAACAGTAAGAAACGTTTTATATTTTAATCAATTTTTTTTGGAGGGTGAGTTTCTTAAGGCGCCAGATACGATACGGGATTGATTATAATAATATACAATTTTAGAAGATATCAATTAAAGAGAATAATGCAATGACCCAGCCAATGATCCACAACTAGTGAGTGAGTCTTAATTTATTAATTATTATCCTGTGGTGCCGCAGCAGGGAAGCACGCTTAAACCACAACTCGTCCGGTTCGACTCAACGTTGTTGTTGTCCGGTTCGAGTTCGACAACGCTTCTCCTGCTCCGGAAAACCAGGGAGCACTCGGGCAACTCGCCCAGGTCAGCGAACAATGACTCCTCCTCTTCTCCCATCGCAAACACCATCGCCACGTCAGCCTCCGTACACATGCTTCCCGCGCTAACCGGGCTCTCTAATATTTTGGTAGTCGCCACGTCGGAGTACCACTCGAAGTGGTCGTCTAGTAACGGCGGCGGCGGCGAAGACGACGATGGGTCTTCGCTATAGACGCTGACTTCCTCTGGAGGGAAATTGGCGGGAAGTTTGGTGGTGGTGGTGGTGTCTGACGTGGCGGCGGCGGCGGCGGCTTTGGTGGTGGAGGAGGAAGAGTGGTTTTTGGAGGTGGGGAAAGGGTGGTTGTGGTCACAGGCGTAGGTGATTAAGAGCGTAGTGGGGTCCACATGGCTTCTCTCCACTTGCTTTCTCGCCGGGCACCCCTTTGAGCTACTGCATTTGTAATATCCCCTGCCACACAAAAACAACAACACATAATTGATGAATTATGGAAACATCATGAACTCTCAGTTGAACTATAAAGCCCTTAAAGAATAGATTCAATGGTTATGTAAAAAGAAAAATATTGCATTTCCTGAAATTGCAAAATCTGGCTTGTAATGTACATGCATTGCATGGTAACGACTGGAATTTTATGCCAAATGAGTGGGAACATTTTTTTTATACTTGATACAACCCTTAATCGTTAACTCAATATTCCATTCGAGAGGAACTCTCATATTAGCACCCCGTAATAAGCATGGAAATCTCATTCCTACTAATCAGAATTTGATGCTTGTGAGTTGTGAGTTGTGAGAATGTTGAGTCAATGAATTTTGGTTTAAAACTTGACAACAAAGTATAATATATTTCTGGAAAACAATTCTGTCAAGAATCCATGAACTCCACTTTACACTACACTACCTAAACCTCGTAGTTTTAGATAAGTTTTATTATTACATTTTTTTTAAAGAAAATGATAGAAAATTTTATCAAGATAATCAAATTTGGAGTATATCATATACCAGAACAACAATAAAATCGGAAGGCGATTCCTTCCACTTCACATGGTAGAACCTCTCCAAAGGAAGTACTGTCACCAGAACTAATTAAACTTTATAGTTTTTGATAGTTTTATTTAAATCTTAAAATCCTAGGCATGTTTTGATGGTGCATGATAATCACCTAACTCCAGACTCGTCCACGATGGTCATCCAAGGGAAACTATACAAACAGACCGCAAGTAGAAAAGATGCTTCATGCTAATACAGCATACTCGTTCGAGAGGAGGTCGTTCGTCCAAGTAAGGTTTGGACAACCTCCTTACATTCCAAGAACGTCTTTCCCATACGAGCTTAGGACGAGCTCCATACTTGGCACGAAACATAATGATCAAAGTCCTTTACTGTAAACCGTTTCCAAATAACGGTTACAGAGAACAAGTTCATGTAACTTCCATAGCAGTTATGGAAGTTACCTCCGAGTCTTCCGAACTCCTCAATAATAGGAGCAGTTGCTAAACTAGTAACTGTCCCAACTGTGTGCTATATAAGCATTCATCTACGATAGGGTAAGTCATTCAGACACTTCCACACAAATTGGAATTCCAAAAATACTGACTTTACCATCAGAGGATTCTTGGCCGGTCTTCCCCGATCTCCTCTGATTTTGTGTTTACTTTTTCAGGACATTCCAAGCAACCTTGAGATCATCAACGCCCGAGACATTCAGCCTACTGATTTCCTTGTGTTCATCAGGTTTAAATCTTAAAAAATTCTTTAAATTTGAAATAAATTTAAAGAAGGTTTATATCATATAATGCAAACAAGGTTTATATCAAATTTAAAAAATTCTTTAAATTTGAAATAAATTTCATTTCTCATATAATGCAAACAAGGTTTATATCATAATTGTGATAGAAGATTTAAATATAAAGTTTAAATAGTATTTTACTCTAAATTTTATTATGAAAAAGATAAATTTGATGGATTTATTGCCTTGTCAAACCAATGCTACACAATCATATAGAACCACATTAGTTTGTAAGTTTGTAATTAAAATCATCCATCTAAAATATATTATTGAAATGACTACATTTGCATTGACTTTTTTATAATTTCAAAAAATATATATATATATATATATTACCCAATTGAGAGTTATTTTAAACAATAAAACAAATCGATGGCATAAAGTTAAATTGAAAATTAAAATTACCTATTAATTTCTACTCCTAATAACTACACAACCCCACACAAAAGTCATATTCTCAATGTAGAAAATATTGAAAAAAAAAAAGGTTTAAAAATTAACAGTAAAAATTTCAAATTTTATTTAAAACAGTAAGATACATAATGCAGTCAAGGATTATAACATTCCTCTCAAAAAAAAAAAGGATTATAACATAATTGTAATAGAAGATTTAAATATAAAAATAATAATTTACACTAAATTTTATTATGAAAAGGATAGATGGGATGGATTTATTGCCTTGTCACAACACATGATCCTATGCTACACAATCATATAGAATCACATCAGTTTGTAAGTTTGTACTTTGTAATACATATATATTTTTCCAAACCATAACTAAAAATCCTCCATCTAAAATATATTATAGAAATGACTACTTTTGCATTGACTTTTTTGTAATTTCAAAAAAAAAATCTATTACCTGATTGAGAGTTATTTAACAATAAAACAAATCAATGGCACAAAGTTAAATTGAAAATTAAAATTACCTATTAATTTCTACTCCAACTAATAACTACACAACCCCACACAAAAGTCATATTCTCAATACAAAAAAGATTGAATAAAAAAAGGTTTAAAAAGTAAAATTTTCAAATTTCATTAAATTAGGACACGTTTTATATTCGTGATTATAATTTAAAAATATAGCATTTTTATTTAAAAATGTGAAAATGTTTACTTTATTTTATAAGAGTAACACTTTTGTATCCTTCTCCCTATAATTAGATATAACCAATTTGAAACATCCTCAATACATGCAATTATATCATCACATCTCTCCCTATTAGATGAATTGTTGTTGTTACAAATGAATTGCTATGGTGATACAATAACACTGAAATACAAAACTGATGACAATACATATGTTATTTAGAGAATCGAATTTTTAAAAATTAAGTGCATAAAATATGAAATTTTGAATTACAAAAGTACATACTGATTCTAGGGAAGAATTTAAAAAGTAAGTGCCAAACTAAGATCACTTTTTTGGGGGGCCTAAGCAAAGAAATAGGGCAACTAATTCAAGGTAATTGTGCCCATTTGGTTTTGGATAGTGATTACTCAATATTGAAAAATTCTATGGTATTTTGAAATGAATTATAAACACATATTTTCAATTGTTTTAATCTTTGTCATTTATTCATGACTAAAAATAAAAATAGATAAAAAAGTTAAGAGTAAAACATTGACAAATGATTTTGATTATAGTAATTCAGAGTTCAGAGTCGCCCTAGAAAAACCTTTGAAATATTAAATTGATAAATCAAGGTATCTACCATAATTTTGAATTGGATTAGTCAAACCTGTGGTAAAAAAAGAAAGAAAGAAAGAAGGTTTATCAAGTAAAATAGTCATGATATAATTGGTTAGGAGTTTTTTTTTTTTTTGGAGAAGAAATTGGTTAGGAGGTTAGGTGTTGAAGAAAGTCTATAAATACAATTTTTGTGTCAATTTTTTTATAACTACGATGTATTCAAAGTAATAGACAATTAATCATATTTTACCATTTAAAAATTATGAAAATAGTTGTGAGACAAAAAATATTGACATTGTCTCATAAAAAAAAATGTTTATTACACAAACTCTTTTACATATTTTTACACACGCCTCTAAAACCAATTTAAATTGTCACAATTTTTAACTAATTTTAGCTATTTTTTTTAGGTGTGTGAAATGTGTAAAAAAATACGTGCACAACAAGTTAAAAAAAAAAAAAAAAATGTTGGCGCAAATAGAATTGGCACTGGAAACTTATCGGACTGGATCCTGCCTGAAAAGGCGCACACACAAAACAAAAAGCTGCAAATTATTAGAGCGTGTTTACCACGCTAGTCCCTCATTGGTTCGTGGATGGCATACATTACAAATTTACAATTCTCAGTCTCTCACCAACTACTATGCCCATGCGCATTTTAGTATAGCCGCCTCCAGGCTAAAATACACCGGAGTGCAACAACAACTAACAATGACCCAGATCACACAACACATATGCTCCCCCGAGAAAAATACATTCTCGCCGGCAGAGGCAGTCACAAGACTCACAACCCAACAATTTTTGCACTAAACATCAATTTTGTGCAATTTCCTCAATTGCAACGACTTCGTTTTATTTGCACTTACCAAAAGAATACAGCTTTTAATTTCATTTTTGTTTTCCAAATAAATTGGATTGTGTTGATTTGCAAAAAATTGAAACCTAAGCAAGCAATTAGCACAAAATTAAGCCCTCATTGATCAATTACTCAAATGGCATGCAAGATAGGAAGAAGTTTGTTATGGAGTATTTTACCTAGGATAAGGAGACCCTTTGATGGGCTTTTGGCCATACTTCCTCCAGGCCCACGAATCCGACGGTGGGTATGCCTCCCCTTTGCTCTTAGATCCCTCCACGTCACCGATCGGCACTGACACCACCCTCTTCTTCAAATCCCTCTTACTGTACAGTACAATACATTAACAAAACCCTCACCTTAACGGTCACTTTTCCAAAAACCCCAACAACAACCAAAAAAAAAACCCTAAAAGAGAAAAGAGCTAACCTTTTTTTGGGTGATGGTGCACTAGAAATCTTGGTGTCATCACCAGAGGAGGGTGAGTCCGGCCCATTTTCTGCTTCTGGCTCATCTGGGTCAGTGACAAAAGGGTTGGTGTGAAATCTACGGTTCATGATGGTAAGGTAGGGGTGAATCTGGGACGTTGATTATGTGATCATAGGGTTGTGGGGTGGCCAAGGAACAAGAGTTAAGGTTGGCCGGAGATGTGGGAGTGAGTGAGTGAGAAAGAAAGGTGAGAGAGAAGTGGTAAAGGGGTTTAATATGGACCGTCATGGTGACAGATTGGCAGGAGTGTAGTTTATTGGGGACGTGCAGGCAAATAAGCACTAAACTAATGTGAAACAATGGATTATTTATATTATATGGAGGAGAGGGTGATAATAATGTATAGATGAGTTTATTGTATGGAGTTATGAACTCATTTGGAATAATCTAATGGTCCTAGAATAAACTAACAAAGCTAAGAAACAGTCCAACCTAGAGCCAACGTAGTGAGGATATATATAAATATATAATTTTTTTGAAGATGTGTATTCAATTGTCTTTCTTTGATTGAAGTTGGTAGCAAATGAAAAGTTTGATCGGTAAATCAATAATTTATCTTTATAGACCAATGATAATTATGTTCCATATAAGTGCAACCTAAGGTGTTAATTATTACATATAATATAATCGTGTAAGGTGACATAGGGAAGGACTTGATCAAATGCGGAATATTTGATTGGAAAACTTTTTATCAAAAGATGATATATTAGGTAACATAACGGAGGTCTCTCTATTCCAGTTCGAAACCACTCCAGTTTTTATATTATATATAGAAAAGATAAGACTTTTATACAGGGACTCGTTTTACATCAATGGTGACTTGATTATCAAAAAAATACATCAATTGTGACTTGGTGTACCAAAAACAAATCTAGTACATCTTTTCCAATTAAGCATAAACATTTCCTACATATTGAACATGTGTTCCCACTCTTAATTAGCTAGATATACATGAGATGATAGAATGAGATACCTCCCATGTCCCATCTTCTAAGTTCTAAACCCTTCGAGTTTGAGAATTATATGCCCCACTTCGGACTTTCTGCGTTTATTTTTAGGTCCTCGGTGATATAGAAGCCACTTTGGCCTTGACTGCTTTTGTTGCGTTGCGTGTTTTTTAAACTGTGTTGCGTAGAAACTCATATGATGTCGGCTGAGAGATAAGCTTGGTTAAATCAACAAGTATAATCTAAGTAAAAACAGAAGTCTTGAGATGTCACTTAATTAGGGATTAAAAAATGTTGTTCAACACTACTAATTAATCACGGATGTCATTAGCATGACTAAGCCCCACTTTATTCACAGAGGTAGGGTTGTAAATAATTAAAGTGGTTCATAAATAGTTAGCCTTTGCTAGATTAAAAAGAGTTCATTCATGTTGATTTATTTATCAACACGCCAAATTTGAGCTTTAGTTTTAGGTTTGTTTAATAAATGAGCTGAGCTCAAGAAAATAAAATATTCTTTAATAGGCTTGTGAATAAATAAAAAAGCTCAATAAAAAACAAGTCAAACCTGCTAATTTATGGGCTTGGTGATAAGTTTGATATAAGCTTGAAAAATAAAACCAATATCTTACTAAGTCTTCATTTAATTACGATTTGTGACCACTTGTCCAAACCAAATGGACATAATAATATACCTGTACATATATTGCTGGTAGGCTTAATTCCAGCTCTAGTCAAGTTTAAGCATTTTATTTTTATTTTCAAGTCAAGCTCAAACATTCAACACTCAACAAAACTCTGCTCATTTACAAGCCAAGATAGAAAGATTAATAACTCAACTCAAAAGCAAGATACACTTGCAAATTATTTTCTAAATCAAAACACGATCTTTATTCTCCCTTCTCATTTTTTAATTGATATATAAAAGCAAATATAATGCATGGGAAACTTTCAACCCAAAACACAACTTACAATATAGTCTTTATATCTCCCAATATACAGATAACTAGGTTGTAACAATTGCTAACAAGACTCAAAATAATTTTGAACAAATAATAATGGCAAGTTAAAGGCACATAAACAGATAAACTAAATAACGTATTCTGTGTATAACTGTATATGGCTGTCTCATAAATTGACACTAAGCTCCTGCATCATTTTCCCCCATTTTAAAAGGAATTTTGATTTTATCCTCCTAGAGCATTTGATCCATTTATTTAGGTCTTCACTTGAAATCCATGCATATTCAAAATTTGATATTTCTTACCATTACACTAAATATTGAGTATACTTTTCACATCGAGTTGTGATGGAATTTTCATGCAACGCATCAATTAATTCTCGTAGTGAAGTGAAAAGATCATATTGTATGTCTATTTCCTCCAAATTAATCTTTTTTTCATCTCCATGATAATGATAGAGATTACTCATATTAAAAGTTGTGCTAATTGAAAATCCTTCTAGGAGCTTTATGCAATATGCATTTTGTTCCAACTTTTTCAGTATTCAATATGGATTAAACTTCTCCAAAAGTTTTGTAGTTCAACTGACTTTTCTCAGAGTTTTCAACAGAAATGTTCATAGTTCAAATCCTTTATCATATTGTAACTATCAAACTATCTATAAAAATTAATTAAAAAATAAATAAATAAACCACACACACACGTGGATCAAACTTCCTTTGCCTGAACTTGTTATAAGTACAAACAAGAAATCTTTTTTTTTTTCTTCAACAAATAACCCAAATCCATATATTTAGCTTTTATGAACTTCAAACTTTTTATTTAGCGGCGTTTGTAAACCGCCACTAAATAGTTTATATTTGGCAACGTTTGTTGAAAGCGCCGCAATATCTTATTGTGACGGACTAGTAGCAACGGTTTTTACCGGTGCCACCATAAAAAACATCACAATAGACCATTTTTGGTCTATAACAACTCTTATACTGTTTTTTACGGTGTTTTTAAAACGCCAAAGAAAACCTGCTTTTTGTAGTGTTTGAGCATCAACTTAAGACTTATAAATCAAGACACAAACATCTACTACCATTGGAATCAAGGTGAAGAGTGAATTGGTTTTTGAAAAGGCAGTGACAAAGGAGAATTAAGGTAATGGAGGATCAAAAAGAACAAAGGATGAAAGGATGACTCCATTAGCAGAGTTTTAGGTGGTAGGTGTGCAAGTAAGAAATTTTTTTAATAGTTTCACTATTAACTTATGGTTAATCTAAAATTTTGCTATCTTGTGAATTGATTATTTGTAACATGTTTTAGGATGAATTCATTATTTTTTTTTTAAATTAAAGGAATTATATAAATGAATGGTTTGACTTAATTAAGAATAGGGATTTGTAATCACATTCGATTAGGTTTTTTGTCATTGTTTCTCAGAATTTGATTTTTTTTATTAATCTCTTTTTTATTTTCTTTTTATAAGTTGATAGTATTATTTATTTAAATTTCTTATTTGATATATTCATGCATTTTATAGAAAAGTTCGAGATCCATTAAAAATTCAAAAACCTTCACATAAATTAACTTTTTTTCATTTAAGACTCTAGTTTCCAGCTTTAGCTTTCTAGACATTGTATCACCAAAAATTATGGAAAAATGGAAAGAAAAATTGGCTCTCATGTATAAACATGTTTCTTACACTATGTAGAATAACATCATGCATACACCGCATATGAAATAATGAAAAGGTCACATGAAACCATGGATTTTATCATGAAAAGTGACAAAATCAACACAGAAGCAAAATGGGTAGTATGAAATAATATACTTAAAATGTTTACACATGAGAATTTTCCATTAAAGTGACTTACATTCAATATTTCCATTTAACATGTACAATTAACATTTAGTTTTGCATTTTTAGTACTTTCACATAATCAAAAACATTAGTTTTGATGTGTGTATTAAAAATGTAAAGAACATGTAATTTAACGATTAAATTTTTAAAATATATAATAATATTTATTTTATTAAGTAAGTTTATAGTATTAGATTACAACTAATTTTATAATTATATTTTATCCTAATAATACCGTTGCGTTCATTTTTTGAAAACTCTTATGAATGATTGTAAGTGACTGTAGTATATTCCTCGAACAAAAATTAAGGGGCAGGCTCAGGAAGGCAATGATTGGACCACCAACAGTTAACAACATTAATCATCACTATTTAAAAATTTTGAATTTAAAGAAACGTGAAGTCGAGTACCACTAGTATTTTTTTTTTTACAACTAATACCACTTCCATAATATGAGCAACATATTAGGCTCAATAAGGAAATTGCAATGCAACCCACAAATAAAATTTTTTTTTCTTAATATTTTCATTGTGTTGCAACTTGCAACCCCGTCTTTATCTACAAAGATATCTAACTTATATTCCTCATCACATTGTCAAAAGTACATACTTTTTTTTCCCAAAGAAAATGGATGCTGAAGAAGTTTTAAAGCTCTTCGATTCCCACTGGCTTGAGAGCACAATATTCTCCAAGAATTCACTATCAATACCCCATAAAACAACAAACCCGACTCATCACCAAATCCAAGAGCCAAACTTTTCACGCTTGCCAACTCTCCAAGTAAGATCACTAAGCGATCAATTATTGATGAGCTCCAAAGCAAGCGGCTTTTCCTCTGAATCCCTCTCCCCAAACTCAGTCATGACCACACGGTCCACACCAAAGCTACAAACAATTGTTTCTGGAAAAGACGTCTCTGAACTCTCCAATGAGGAACATCAACAGTATGAGATGCCTATTAAGAAGAAAGTCCATGGAAGAAAAAGGAGGACAAAGCTGAGTAGTGCTAAGAGCTTGTCAGACCTTGAGTTTGAGGAGCTAAAAGGGTTTATGGATCTGGGCTTTAAGTTCTCTGAGGAAGACAAGGATTCAAGATTGGTTTCTATCATTCCTGGATTGCAAAGGTTGGGAAGAAAAGGTGGTGAAGAAGATGTTGAAGAAGAGAGAAAGACTGATGAAACTGTGGTTTCAAGGCCTTATTTGTCTGAGGCTTGGGATGTTTTGGAACAACAAAAGAACCCTTTGATGAATTGGAAAATTTCAGATTTAGGTAACGAAATGGATATGAAAGATCAGCTCAAGTTCTGGGCTCATACAGTTGCTTCCACTGTGAAATAGATAACACTTTTTTCCCTCTAAATTTTTTTTTTTTTTTTTTTTTTTTGGTGATATATAGATTTTTTAAGGTGCAATTTTGCGGAGTTTTGATGGAAAATTTTGGAACTGTAAATAAAGAGATGAAGATGCTATTTCTTTTTTCTTTTTTCTTTTTTTTTAGGAAAATCAATTTTCTTTCCCTTCTTATTCTATACACATGTTGCTGTTGGTATTATTAAAAAGGTCTTTGTTCATTTTTTTTTTTAAATTTTATATGGTCTCTTTGTTAGGTTTGATTCGTTTGAATGTCTAAACTTTTAGCTGCAGTTAAGTTATTTCTTTGCAGATTTATGTATTTCTTCAGTCCAAGGAACATACAGTCCTATTTGATCATATATTATACATTATTACATTATAAGGAAATACTATTAAATAATATTAATCCATATATTAATTGTAATATTTTTAATATTATAATTTTATTATGAAAAAAATAAAAGAATCAATATTTAAAATTAAATTCGATTTTGGAACTAAATTAAAAAAAAAAAAAAAAAAAAAAAAAAAAAAAAAAAGATGATATGTATTTTGATTTTTTTTTTTTTTTTTTTTTTTTTGAGAAACATATGTATTTTGATTTTTGAACACACACACAATATATGGGAGCTAGCTAGGGAATAATGACCGTAAGTAATACAATGCATTTGGTTTTTTTTGGTCATTTGTTCAGGTTTTGTTTAATTTACATTTATTGACTTTAAATTTGCAACTTGGATAGGTCTGACAATATTATCTTCTTCTTTTTCTTTATTTCTTGTGCCTGTTGTGATTGTTTTTTAATTTTTGTGACGACCAACTTGACCTCATTTTATTAAAATATTCTACATAAATAAAAAAGAATCTAATACAAAAAAAAAAAAAAAAAATGAAAAAAAGGACCCACTAGCAATTATATCCACTCGAAGAATGCTCCATCTTAAAGCAACGAGTTAGCAATAGGCAAGAAAAGTCAAGTCCATCCAACGTGATTCGCACTAGATCTACAGTAGAGATGAAAGAGAATGAAGGGATGATGAGATCATACCACTTTCCCATCTTCTTTTTTCTCACTTCTCTCAGAAACAGAAAGGAACTGGTGGTGGCATACGCCGTCCTTGTTAGTTTACACTAGCACTTTCCTTCCACTACTATTTATAGAATGTTAAGCACACGTCATATTTCACTTTTTTTTTTTCTCACAATTTATTAAAATAATAAATTATAATTGGTGGGAATGTAAACCAATCAACAAATTATGAAAATATATATATATATATATATATATAGAATAAGTTGTATATATAGATTTTTTTTTTTTTTTATCATATTATAGTTGCATTTCTAAACCCATAACATTCACGCATTAGAGAAAAGTCATGCATCAAAAAAAAAAAAAAAAAAAAAAGAAATCTGTATACAACATTTTTACCATGTTTTCACAGAAAATTTTAAATGATAAGTGGTTATTGGTTGTTATCGACAGGCAAAAAGGTAATTCATGTGATGAGTTCAAATTAGAACCAATAACAACTTACCACCTATAATTTGTTGTATAAATATTGTAAATGTAGCACTTCTTTAAAAAATATTCATGAAAAAATGGTCATTTTCCAATCAAATTTTCAACAATAAAGATTATTTGAAAGGATTTAAGTGATAGTTCAATAATAATTGTTAGAGATATATTAGCTCTAACTATAGTTAATAAACTTGTTATCCAAGTATAAGACTTGAATTGCACACTAAGTAGGATTGGACCTTTTTTTTTTTTTTTTTGAAAAGCATATAGGATTGGACATAGATCTATACTACTTGCTTAATATATCTCTAATAATTATTATTTCCTTTGTAGTATTTGATATAAAATAATAAATAATAAATAATAAAATTGGTTACTTGCCCTATATATTTATAGAACAATGAATAATTTTTTTTCTCAATTTTTTTTACTAAACAAGGTCAACACTTCTCATCTCAAATCAACCATAAGCTAATTATGTTGGCCACTTCCAATACAAAATTTGAGAGCAATGAATTAGAGTCTTCATCTCTTCAAATTAAAGGTTTGGCTTGAGCCTCAAGCATCTACCATTCCGTTATTCTTTCTCGCCTACCATTCTCATCTACCATAAATATATTCTTACCATAAATATATTCTTGAAACTTGGCCAAGAGTAGATTGACATAACCCTCGCATCCAAAACTAAAACAGTATCTCTTATGTATCAAACAATAGTGGGCCCTACTCAACTCACTATTATTTGTCGCAAACAATTATTTATTGTTATAATAGTTTGTATTCGTACTATATTGTTATAATAATTGAAGTAACGTAGGTGAAACATTTATCCAAATTGTAATTTTGACCCTATTTGATCCACAAGATTTTATGATTTTTTTTATTGTAGAGCAACAAATATCTTTCAATGTACTAACAGTAGCCATTGGTGTATGAGATGGGACCTATTTGTTTTTTTTTTATATATATAATTTGTTGCATATAACATCTCTAGGTACCCCACTTAGGATCTACCCTATGTGAGAAAGATGTATGCAATCTTTCACAAGATATCACCTACTAGAGATGACCTTGTGTCCGATTGTTACTGCTTACCTAACTTAATTAACTAAGAAAACCGATCATTCTCAAGTTTAACATAAACATAAAATTTAAAAGGTTACCCATTGTAGTAAACAGTTAAGATAATTATCAGGAGTAACATGTTTTGTGTGTGTCACTTTTTTCACTTCATAACAGGATTGGGCCTAATGCACATCTACTTAAAATACAATCAGAAGAAAATAAAAAATCCTGCTATGGAACTCATGCATGAGTTTCACGAATTACAAAACACCTTGCCTTAACAAATCAATATATAAGCAAGAGTATTTGGTCAAAGAATAAATGGAATTTTTTTTTTTGGTTATAGGCATACAGTTGTTGTCACAGATAGGAAAATAATTGAAATCTCAAGGCTACCCTTTAAGTTTTGACATCTTGCCACAAACCAAAAGTCTCACCTTTTAAACCAACCTTGAATATAGAGCTCAATGCAATGGAACAAATAATAAGCTACCACAAAGTTCTATAAGATCTTTTTTTTTTTTTTTCGTTTATTGATTTCATTGTATTTACAGCCACCTTAATTACACTATTACAAGATCAATATGAATTTGGCATGATTAAATGCGGAATGTTAAATTAGTTACATTTGACTAAATATATATGGAGTATTGGAATTTACCGGTTAATTTTCCTCGTCAGAGATTGCCTCTGGGAGTTTATATGTTGGAGGTTTATCGACACCCTTCCTTGAGTACTCCCTCCATCTCCGAGCCGCTGCAGCAGCTCTCTTTGCTCTCTCTTTCGCTCCTTCCTCTGCAATGATCATATGTCAACTTTGACTTACATTTAGGAGCAGAGATTGAAAAACGCTCAAATAAATAGTGGATGCTACACAACCGATAATGTGTAGTCATGCATTTCATACATATATGCATTATATACAGCCATAAACTACCAAGCAGTTAACTTTAATATAACTGTTGTAACTATTATAATGGCAGATATAAGAACCAAACCCCCTCATTCCCATGTCTCTATTATAGAAGTTTTACTACACAGCACAAAGCATTCTGACTTTTTCCTTGTTAAATCCTACATGTTGCACATTGTTAACTTCATTGGGACTATGATCACATATCATCATAATGTAGAATCTGATATTAAAATTTTGCAGGCACTTTTTCCAAGGACTTCAAAAAACAAGGGCAGACAACTATAAACACTTCTTCTAGGCTAAACAAAGAACAAATTGCAATGACAATGAAGATCTGTAGTCAACAAACTAATTAAGATTCCAAATTCAGTTTAAATCCTTTTTTATTGCCTCTTTATATACTATCAGTTTACAAAAAAATTTACCAGTATTTTAAGATCATTGCCTTGCTTCTTTTTTTGGTGCACACCCTTAGATCATGACTGCCACAACTCTCAAACAAGTGTCATCCAGATTCCAGAGACTGATAGGGCATTACTTATGTCCCAAAGAATGGTTGGGACACCTTTGCGATATGCCAAAATAGAATTTAGTAGATTTCTCTCACATGCAATTTGACCTCTATGTCTATGAAATTTTCAGCAAGTCTTAAACAGCATCAGATTGCATTGCAGGGGAAATATGCTTGCTTTCAACATATTAAACTGCTGGAACCAGGGAGTGGCGAGCATGAAAACCTTTGAGATATTCATTTTAACAGATAAAGTTGAAGAAAACAAGATTTTGTCTAGTAGCAAATAGTCATCCAGTAAAAAAGAAGGGGCTGCTAGTCTTACTAAACCCAAGGAAATCATCAAGGAAACAGACTGGTTACTACCTATTTACTCTCTATGGAGATACTTTATCATAATATAGGAATTCAAATTGAACTACATTCTCTTTGGACATACTTTATCATAAAATGTATAGAAACAGCCTAATCTCTAGAAGTTACTCAGAAAGTGGCAATAAAAACTCAAATGAAAAGAAATAAATCAATGAACAAAGATATAAAAATGCTATTAAAAAATAAAAACTTAGCGAGAATGGTTTCTAATATGTCAATCAACAAACATAGACATTTCTTTTCACAGAATCTCTCATACCAGAATTTTGGGAGTCTCTGGGCTTGTTCCATAGGTTACTCCAGTATGATCCACTTTTATCAGAATTTTTCTGCTTCCTCATTCTCCGTTTAGCTTGTGCCTGCAATAAATTTGAGATTAATATTTGTTATACTTATTAAATAACTAAAATTTCAAAGTGCCCATTTATATTCCTACAAAGTCTAAATGAAAATATAGAAGAGTGTTTTAATTAGATGTTCAAACCACCCAAATTTCAAAATTTTACTTCCGAGAAAAAAGAGCAGTGAAGATGCCAATCCATACAGAGAGTTTTCCAAACAGAAAATATCAGTGGAAACCATTGCTTCTTTTTTTTTTCTTTTTCTTTTTTAAAATTATGGATCTTTATCTCAAAAAACTGTAGGCCAAGTCTTAGTACCTAATGTTTAGGGGACAGTCCCCTGTAATCTTGGCCTACATTTATCCTTCCCCTTTTAGTGTTCATAGTAAGTCCAACGTATTTAAAAGGAACTTTTAATTGTTAAGTATCAAAAGCCTTTGGCTATATCTTTTTTCTAATAAGTAAAAAAAAATTTATTCAAAATAGGAAATGGTTCGCATACACAGAATGTACATCAAAACATCCCTAAAGAATTACAATGTCGTGATCAAAAACTCTAGAAATCAAGAGAAGATAATGGGGGAATGCTGCCAAGGCAGACAATCAATAAGGACCTCAACAAAGATTGTTTGATAACATGATTATTACTCTCAAATTCATCAAACGTTCTCCTACTCCTCTCTTAGCAAATTGACCAAGACACACAAAGGATGGCTTTCCAAATTTTCAAAATTCTATGGCAGTGAAATTTTCCTTGCAAACACTCCAACATATCAAGCATAGTCTAGGACATCACCCAAGATATCTCAAACAACACAAACACAAAGGGCCATACATCTGTAGCCACTGGACATTGGAATCACAGGTGCTCAACAGATTATCCACTACTCTTGCACATGCAACACCAATCAATAATCATGATATTGTTTTTGAAAATTATCCAGCATTGATATTTTTCACAATGCAGTTGTCCACAAAAGAAATAGGGAAGAAAAAATTTGGATACAATTTGGGGTGGTATAACTAAACTATTGGAGATTTCTGTTCTTTTTTTTTTTTAACCTTGAATTCATGTAGAAAATCCCAAGGCCATAGGAGTTTTCTAATAAAGTACTTTAGGTGCTTAGAGTGATTTGTAGGTCATTTAAAGTAGTACATTGGGTTGGAAGTTTTCTAACTCATTTTTTTCAAGGAAGAATTTTTTTTTTTTTTTAAAAGGCTTTAATTCAGTTATGTTTGGCAAAACAACAGTAGAATTTATTAGGTCGCTTTAGATCAATTTAACAAATTATATCTTCTCCACATTAGCTTTTCTTCTAATAGATACATGATAAGATACATGATAAAGTAATCATAGTTGACCCAGTGGAAGCAGAGTCTTTTAGAAACAGCTATGATAAAACCATTCAGAAACTGTAAATGCATCTGCATAGAATTGTGAGTGCCATATGCAACACAATCATTTTAAAAGGCAAGTTTCTGGCATTTTGACAAATGAAGAGAATGCATTCAAATGGACATAAGGAAATCTAACCCATGTAGCCCAACAAAACATGATTCATGAAAGTTAAATTAGATGACAACTGCACAGAACATACTATAAGAAAAACTAAGCACATACACATAAAAAGATAATGCTTCATAAAACATCAGTTTAAAATAGATGAAGATTTCCTTTCAAGAAGAAAGAAAGAGGAAAATATAAAAAGAAATTTAAGAGTTCGTACCAAAACTTTTGCTTGCCTCTTTTCCCACCGACTATTTGCCTGCCACATTAGCAAGTGTAAATAAAGTAAAACAAACAAGGCCCGTAACAAAGACAGTTAAATAGGGCAGCAGCTGAACCTTTGTCAACTCAAAGATCTTTTAAGAAGCAGCAGATCAAAAGGAGAGTTAACTGGGGAAAAATGTACAAAAATATAAGATAAAAACTAATTCTAATCTCGCCATAGTTTCATCACCTCTTAAATATAACATTACTGTCTCAAAATACCCTTTCTCTTGCATAACTCTTGTATACTCCCCATGTACTAAGGCTATGTCCTTTCCTTCTTTTAATGTTCTTACTTGAAATTGAAAAACACATGCGCACACACGAAATAAAACAAAATTGTTCCAAGATAACAACAAGTGATTAGTTAGTTTCTTGAATTCAACTAGCTAGATCAAACCAATCATGGTATAACCCACTACGGATTTTTAATATCCCAGGCCATATTATGGGGTATGATCCAGTTTATATTCTTTCCTAATGAGAAGGTTATGCTGGTCCTTTTATGGTTATTGAAGGTAGAGAATCCCTAGTGTGAGAAAAAGAGAGTTCCAGGAGTAATCAAGGCTAGGGTTTTGATAGCAGAAGGCAGCTCTTGTAACTTGCTATGCATTGGTTTATTAGTGAAATTTGAGCACTGTCTGCAGCAACAAATGCTATTCACAAAATCAGTTTAAACGAAGCAAATTTAATCATTAGTAAAGCAAAGTCAATGAGGGTACTACTATGAAAAAATTTAAACCTCGAGCTCAAGGGTGTATTTGATCTGCGACCTAGCCCTGCGGCTGAACTGGCAAACTACATAAATCAGAGGGTGTTTCAAGTTTCCCTGTGGTTTCCAATTATATATCTCTTCAATGAAATCTAAGTCTAGGGTTTTTGACAAAAAGGACGAAGAAACAAATCTAACTAACTCAGCTAAGCTTTAAGTCCAAATAAATTGGGAAAGAATTAGAAGAAAATATTTCTTGTTTGAAAAACTCTTAAAATTTTCTGAATAACATAAGTGGCATTATCACTCCACTGTAGCACATTGGTTATAAACTTAAAGGTTAGCTTATCAAAAAATAAGTAGCATTCTCACCATTCTGAAAACATCCATGGATGCTGTTCCCATTCCTGAAAGCATAAATGCGACCTGATAATCAATCAGAGAACCACAAGTTCTTTAACTATTGAAATGACAATATAAAAAAACAGTTACAAATGCAGCTCATTGGCATTCTTAATTCGTTGGAGAAATGAACAAAATATTCCTACATAAAACAAAAGCAAAGTTGTTCACACAAAACATCCTATCAATTGGATATCCGGGTCAAGATTTTGAATTTTAATGTAAAAAAAATGGACGAGGGAAGAATTATATCAAATATCAAAAGATACACTCATGAAATAGATGATTTCAAATCAAGCAACCAAAAGGTTTGACTAATATGGTTAATGTTATCTTATTGTGAAGCAAGGGAAGAAATGGGAAGTGGATTTCCATTGGCACACCAAGTGACTGGAGAATTACTATCTTTGCAGCACCACTTAGCAAGTTTTATTCCTTGAAATCCATTTTCTATAATAAGATGAATAACAATAAGAACCAACAGAAAACATTGCTACTTCATAGCAGGCGGGAAAAAATTCCTCAACCATCAATGGCCAAAAAAGTTCACTTCAATGCCAAAATTAAATCTCTACATCGCATTGCTAACTGCTGTACTAACTATTAAGTATGTACCGCAAATCTGAGTGTCTTTATCCAGTTTGGTAAGCACCATAAACTCGGGAAAAGAAGAATTCAAATGACTAAAGTTGGATAAAGTGGGACCACATTTCAAATCATAGTTATATAAAGCGAGACAAGTGATAGTAAACATAAAGAAATTTACCTAAGAGGTATGTAAAATATTCTAGGATAGAAACTATAAATCACAAGATATACTTGTTAATAAACACAAAGATCAATAACCATCAAACTGAAACAAGTAACAAAGGTTATACTCAAGTTAAGCAGTTCAGCATAGTCACATTAAACTATGAAGCTAAAGAGAGCTATAAAACATGGAAAACAGAAACTAGATAATTATTTTGGGTCTTACATTTACTCTTTCAACTCTGCGCATTTCATCTTCAAGCAAGGATAGTTGTGCAGCAGATGTCCAATGGATGCAATCAACCGGGCTGAAATACAGAATGCTTATTATTTGACTTAACATGTTTAGCATAGCAATTCCTCAACATGAAATAGACACCAAGTTCATGAACTATTTTCATAACTTCAAGATTTTAGAGCTTTAACTTTCTGTCACCAGCACCACAAGCATGAGAACTTAACATTGTGGAGGTTTTTCCAAATACTCTTCCAACTTTAACTTGTAGAGTAGTTGGCCATTAGTTATATCTTATATATATATATATATATATATATATGGCTAAAGTTAGTTATATCTTTATCTAGTCACTCTGTATTCAGTGTCACAAAACAGCCAAGAACACATTGATAGATTAATACTAATGGTTTCAATTTTCATGGACATTGGTTAAAGCATCATCAAAGTTTATGCTTTACATTTGTCCTAGATTCTAATAGAAGTTCCATACCTTATTTTAAAATATTGTAACTGTAATTTTAAGATCGTACAATTTCATAATGTAGATGAGAATTATTATCTGGCTTAAACCTACAGGCTACAGATATAAAGGCCATCACCAACAAATTTCAGCAATAACAAGAAGCTGGATACAGTGTAACTGCATCTATGGCATAAGATAGAAATAGTTTAGAGCCTTGGACAGACTGGTAATGATGCTAATGATCGCTAACAGGATAAGTTTTGTAGCAGCCTGAAGTGGCAACTGGTAAGAATAAAAGTTTTATTTAATTAATATGCTCATAAATGAACTAAACCAGAGCACAAAAAGAATCATTACATTGTACAGAAATATCCATGAACAGTAGAACATACCAAGTATCAATTGCTTGTTGAACTAATTCAAGGTTCCCACACTGGCTGTAGACTCTGGCTCTCCCAAAGTCTTCCTCAATTCCAAAGACATCTGGGGCCACGTTGGCACAATTTTTGCACCCTGTGGATAAATTAATAATATGGAGATTCCAATGTCATCAAAACTTAATGGTTTCTAGGAAATGCGTCTATAATTGCTACTGGACAACGGTAAGTCACATTTTAGTTCTCCTGTGAAACTTAAAAAGGAAAAAAAGAAACTAAAATAAAATTTGTGTTCCTTTATATAATTGCTGAAAAAGAAAATAGTATTTTCATGATATTCTTGCTAAAGCAATTACGAAAACATGCTAGTTCTCTATGTAGAGCTTAAAATCAAAATAACATTTTGCTAAAATAGAATGTGTTACAGCAGAACTGGAGCTCACATATTAAAATCTTAAAATGCACATAAATGGTAGAATGCTGTAACAGAATTTATGTAAAGTGAATTTCCTTAATATCTATGAAGCATCACCTTATTACTCGCTTTAGATATCAGCATCAAAACCTAGACATGGTTTTTCCATTTGCAGTAGATATGAAGACCATTATTGCTATGCTAAATAGATAATTGAAAATTTCTCAAAATATTTAAATGAGAGGTCGGGCCTTGGTGCAACAGCAAGTGCCTTCCACCAAAAGTGATAGGTCGTGGGTTCGAATTCAAGAATTAGCCTCTCCAACAAAATTTGGGGGTAAGGCTACATATCAATCACCTCTACAATACCCAGTAAAAGTGGGAGCTTTGTGCGTTGGGTAATGGGTACAACCTTTTTTCTCCCAAAATTTTTAAATGAATGCAATGAGGTAGATAATGCCAACATCAATAATAAAGGTGAGGTATGGTTACTTAGCACCCCAAGGGGAGGTATCTGATAAGCTATAAAATGTCAATTTTACTAGGCATTCCCAAGAACTAATATTTATTTCACATTAAAAACTAGAATTCCACCGTCCAGACATACCTATACAACTAAACTCATCAACAAATGCATGATCCTTTGGGCTGGAATCATCAACGAAAGGATTGACTGCAGTCAAAGCATACCCATGAATTTCATCATAAACCATTCGCTGCACAGGGTCGCTGAGCACCTGCACTGCAATAGTCCATTTATAGTACAGCCACAGCAATAGATTTAAGTCACATTCTCTTTCAATCTTAAAGCATTTTATGTCAAATGGGAACCCACCGCATAGACCTCATTTATGAACATGCAGAAGTTTGTGGTCTCTGGATTGTCACCACTTAGGTCTGGATGGCAAGCTTTCATGCAATTGTAGTATGCTTTCTTGATTTGCCCCGGTGTGGCATCGGGAAGCTAGTCATATTGTGCCAACAATGATAAGAAATTTTAAAGGGCAAAAAAATTCCAGCAGTGGTAAATAATTTCTAAGGGAAGAACTAGACAAAAGTATCTTTAGGAAGTGAATGTGACCTTGGATAAACAATTTAATTTGCAATCTAGACATATGCACAAATGAGGATCGACCATGACTATCCCAATAAATTACTTCCCCTTGACAAAATCATTTCCTTATGATAGAACAAGTCTATTATTCACACTGCTTTAGTATTAGAAATGTGTTAGCTAATCCTCTTGCATAGTGCAATGATACACAAAACATCCACATATATCAGAATACTAAATACTACTTTACAAATCATTCACCAGATTCTCATTTAATTTTGAATAAGGGCATCTTGAAATCCTTCTGACTTTGTACTTCCCATAGTGTCAAGAATAAGAAGTCAAAAATTATCATTATATATATAAATAAATAAATATATATATATATATATATATATTCAATGGTAATCCAGCCTCTTGCATTAGAATTCTGGTAAAGATTGTACTACAACCTAGTCTTTGATACGTGAATCATTCCGCCCAGAATTAGCATAGCTCAGACCCACAATCAAAATTAATTTTAACTACGAACTAGAAAACTAAGATGATTTATTAAAATAAGACTATGGTTATATAATGGTCTACTATACATGAACACAAACTCTACAATGAACATATGAGCTTGATAGATTGGAAGTGCAAAGACCCCAACAGTCATGGCATACTTCCTGAGTGCTGTATGAGTGGTCTTGTACTCTTAGAAACAGTGAAGAGCATCTGTTTGTAGATTTATAGGCCCTCTTTCTTTTAGATCCTAATTTTTTTTTTCTTTTGTAATTTTTTAGGAAAGCTAGCATTTACATGAAGTCTCCAGAATAAGATTAGGAATAGTTGCTAATCACTTCAGGAGAAACTGTTCAAAATCCTAATCAACATCGTTTCGAGCAGGCTAATAATTTTCTCTTTTGTTGTTTTGATTAGGACAACATATTAGCTAGCAATTCTCTTTTGTAGCTTTGATCAGGGTGATTCCTATTCAAATGTGTAACTATTCCACTCCCTCAACTATTGCACCATATTGTGTCATTGATTTTGCTTTCAAAAACAAAGTGAAAGACTGCTAACTCAAATTTACTTTTCTACTCTTAATAAATTAAAATGAATATGCTTATAAGGGCATTGATCATTTCCTTCATAGTTTCTAGTTTCTACTTCCCAGAAACTTCACAAATAATAAATCAAAAGTTATTACTTTCATTACAGATACATGTGCTGTGTATGTGTAAGAATTCAGGAATAGGAAGTCAAACATCCTATTGATCTACCTTGATTAGTATTCATATAATCCTTTGATCACAAGCAATTAACCATATGTTGTGTGTGCCCAGTGGCTATTGAGAAGTCATAAGGCACCCATATGCACCTACCAACGGCCAAATCCTAGTTACTTTACACGTATGTTGGATCAAAACTGATCAATAAAAGATAAAGTTGAGTGGAGACAGCAGACGCGGTTCAAACTTAGGAACACCTCATCTCGTAAATTAACGATTGTCTCAAAAGTTTAACCATCTTGTTTCGAGGTGGTGATTTAATTATTTAACCATTATTCTAACCAAAATAAATAAAATACTACTGACCCAAATGTTTTTTTTTTTTTTTTTTTTCATTATTTTAACTGATCTAACTTCAATGAAATATAATTTTCACTCAAGAAACAAAATCTTAAAACATAAAATATCGATTTTCTTTTTGTTTTCCAAATTTTCTCATCAACCGAACATGATCAAAATTCAGGTTTTGGAAGAATTACCAGACCCAAAACCTCATAGTAGTCATCAGCAACTGAGTTAGTTGAAGCAGAGTTATCAGTTGCAACCCTGACTCTACCACAGCCTCTTCTTCGCTTGGCAGCACCACCCACCACAGTCCAAGGAGTCCTGATCTTTTCCAAGATACTCCATGAGCTTCTTGAGCAAGTAGTATTCAGTAATAATGGGTTTTGGAATTTGAGAGCTTCTGTGCACACAGGAGAGAGTAACTGAGCCATTAGACCATACAAAACAAATGTGAAAAATGGAAGCAGGAGAGGAAAAATGGGAATTGAAAAGAGAGAGTGAGATATTTGCTTACTAAATAGGAGTAATAAGTGGGTGATGAATATTTGAAAATTTTGAGGAGGAAGAAATTCAGGCGTGAAAGGTGTTATTGCTGACATGGCAGTTTCAGAGCCAAAGGTTGTCCTTAGAATCTGGACGAACCCTGTTGGGAAAGATCCAAAAGTATGTCTTGCAGATTAGAGGCACGTGTCACCTCGTGGATAATTGTTGCCTCACGTTCCAAGCAACCTTTGTCTTTCACCTTTTCTTTATTCCGTCAAGAAAAAAGCAACCATGACTCATGAGTCGTCATCACATGAGTCATGACTCATGAGAGACCCCCCTAATCATTGAGAAATTTTGATGATTTCTGATTACAATTTTAGAGACAATTTTTTCAATAAATAATTTTGATAATTATAATCTTTGGTTTTTTTTTTTTTACTTGATCTTATTAGATGCACATTTGTCATGTAATTTAAAATATTTTAGTTTAAATAAATATTGATTAAGATGAATATATTGCTGGTGTTTGAATGAAAGAAAAAAAAAATTCAGTATCACTTTCAATCTTCTTTAACTTTTTAGTGGCGAATTTCCCCTTTCATAAAACATTTAAGATTACATTTTTACTCAAATAAATAAATATAAATACTATTATAATCAATCAATGAAATAAAATTTTAGTCATAACTATTTATCCTGGATTTATAGCTTATATTCTCTAACTATTTAAATAGTGTGAAAGGGGAGGTGGGGTTTGAATTTTGAACTATAAACACAAAACATAAAAAATAAAAATAAAAATAAAAAATGTCATCAACATTAGATTATTACTTGGAAACCATCACCAATGCATTTTTTTTTTTTAATGATCACCATTTCATTTATGATTAAATTTACTTGCTTGGTTACAACTTTAAATGTCATTTGATTAAATTTAATTACAAAATTTTAAATAAAAGTGTACTTAAATTTTGTCCTAATGGATAAATAAAAGATGAAAAAAAAAAACAAAACAAAATATTTTTCCTCCCATATTTTGTTAACCAAAATGCAAAAACACACCTTAGGATTTGGAACCAGTGACAAGAATCAATTAGCAAGTCTTTTTAATGTAGTCATCTCATATTTCCATCCATAAAAGCTAACATCAATTACTTGAAACCACATGAGATGTTTTTGCAACTAACTTAGGGGTGTCCAAACAAAACCGTGAACTAACTCACTCGCCCAACCCGTCTGTTCCAACTCGAGAACCGGCCGACCCAATGTCGGTGACAGTCGACGATGGGTCTCCGCCCCCAAAACTTGAAAACGGTAGGTCGGTTGGCAAGTCTAAGGTTGAGAAACCAATTTTCAATTGACCCGACTGTCTACAAACCGAAAAGTTACCGTTCACCACTGATAATAGTAGTTCGTCAATGTTTTCTATTCGATCTGTTGAGATTCGACTTGAATTCAAAGAGATCAAGTGAGATATTGTCAAGATTTGGCCTGATCTCTTCGAGATATGCCGAAATCCGGCCAGATTCGGTGTCTTTTGGCAAAATCCAGCATAATTTCTCACAACTCAAAAACCGACTGAGAACCGATCGATACTGGATAAAAATCTGACCAACAAACCCAACCCAGACCGACTCATGGACAGTCCTAAACTAACCTAAGGCTAATTTTTTTTCTTAAAAGAAAAACCTAAGGCTAAATTTTGGGTTTTTTAATTTTTAAGAAAAACCTGAATTTAATTAAAGATTTAAAAAACGCGCGTACACACCGCGCGTAAACTTGTACTAAAATTCAAAGACTGTTATAAAAAGTAAACCCAAACTTCAAACGTTAACAACAAGCTCTGTCCGAAACCCTTAAAAGCTAAAACCCTCGGCGCGAAACGATCGATGTCAAACCCACGCGCCGCCGCTGGCGACGGTGACGGAGAATCCAAGGACAACACGATCACCAGGGCTGCAGGGATCTTGGTATTCTCAGGCATCGCACTGAGCATTCTCAAAGCAATAATCCCTCTCAAAAAACCCAGAATTACTGAAACTCAATCAGCTAACGAGACACAACTCAGTGAGTCAACTCAGCTGATTCAAGTTCAACCACCACGGCCTCTCCCTCCCCATGAACCCTTTGTCAAGGTATGTATCAGTATGAACTTATTTGCTTTTTTCTTTTAAATTTTGGAGAGATTTATCACTTTACTTATTGATTATTTTAGCATTTTAGAGAGGCTCATTGTTTGAACTTCTGATTTTTTTTGATATTTTGGGGGGGACCCAATACTTGTGTGTGTGTGTTTTGAGAGATTTATTGTTTATACTTTTGTTTTGTTTGGTATTTATTTTATTGAGACACATTGACATTACTTGTATTGTTGATTTGTTTTGTGAATCCGGAGAGACTTATAGTTTGAATTGTTTTATTGCTTTTGTGTGTTGAGAGAGACACATTACTTATTATTTTGAAATTTATGTGGTACTTTTGAATTTCATTGGCTGCATTAGTTATTCCTTGTTATTTCAGGGGGACCTATTGATTGTATTTTCATTTTTTTTTATTGTTTGTAGAAAACCTTAACTTGTTATTTAGAATTTGTTTCTAACATTGTAGATCATCATTGCTCTTAAGTTTTATCTGCATTTTTTGTTTTTTTGTTTTTCACTTAGTTTGAGATTTGGAAGAGACCCTATAACTTTGTAATTCATTCTTTTATTTATTTATTATTATTACTATTATTTTTTGGTATTTGAAAAGACTAATTTCATTCATTTTGTTGAAGAAATCATTGTAACTTTGATTTGTTTTATGGTGCTGTTGTAGAAACCCATTACCTACATGGACCACAACTTGCCAGAAGTCCCTGAATTGTCACACAAAACAATAGAGATTGCTAAAGGAGATACTCTTTGGGGTCTCTCTAGAAAATTTGGGGTATATTTTCTCCTCTCTTGATTTACTTTCATAGTACACACTTGTTTGTTTATGGTTTTCAGATAAAATTTTCTGGGAAAAATTAGGAACACTATTGACTGTGCATTTACAAAAGCTATGCTTTGAGAAATATTTATGAAAAACAACTGATATCTGAATCTTCTAATGTTTATGAAAAGTTTTCTCTAACTGACCCAAGTTCCCATTTTTCTGAAATACTAAAACAACATAAAGATGAGGTTTAAAATTAGATTTTGCTTACTTTTCTCAGAATTAAAAAGAGAATAGTGTTTTGGTTACGATGGACAATCAATTAGCAATCCTAAGAATCTTGTTTTACACCCATGGTTTGTCATTTTTCTCTGGAAACACTGATCAAAAGGGAAACAAAGTTTCCCCAAATAATGTTTATAACTAAATGAGAAGATATATAATTAATTATTATCATTTGTTACTGTCTGACTTTGAATTGATTTTTCTTCAACACTGATAGGTTTCTGTCAATGCAATAAAAGAGGCGAATGGGCTTAAAGGGGATACCATCTATGCGGGCAAGAAACTTATCATTCCATGATGTGATCTCGTGTTCTCTATATCAAGGATGTTTGGTGTCTGCTAAGCAAGATTTGGTGCTGCAATTGTCTGTCTTGCTGATTCCCACTTTCAAATGATGTGGCTGACTGGTTTGAGATTAGTGGTAGATTAACGGCTTCCTAGTGTAAAATATAAGTGAAAACTAAAAAGTAATGACCTCCCCATTTGACATGGGATTTTGTGTTGTACTTTATATCTCAGATGATCTTTTTTTCTAAATTATAAATAAACAACATCTACCTTGTAATTTTGATGCCAGATGCTTAAAAAGAGAAATGAAGATGGTTCTTGCCAAGCCTTTGACTCTACAGAGCTGCCTATAGCAACCCTGTAATTTGAATTATCATTTAAATGTTTTCTTTGTTTATATATCCTTCTATGAGTCATTGAGTCTCATACAAGTTTGTAGGATAGGCCTAGTTTCTGAGTATTATTTAGCAGTCTTTTTTGGAACTCTGATGCATTTCAGTATTGAATCTTCTGCTTCCATCTTTTTACCTTTTCCTTGTTATGAGAGCCTTACAGTCATCCTCTGCCTTTTGTGAGTATCTTGGCCTAGGATGCGTAAGTGAACTCAATTATTTAATGCCAAAGAATGAGCAATTTGTGTGGTCTCATTTACATCTTAAGAACAATTGTTGCCGAAATTATTTTACTTATCTTCTGGATAGTTAATCTTATATCTGAGCATAGTGACGTGGCTATGCTTATAATTAAATGCATAAATAAACATTCACTGGCATGCTGAATTGTATATTAGTATTTTCATTGAGGGAGTAAAACCATCTTAGTTAGACACACATTCTCCCATGCTGACTGCATAATACTAGGTGTCAAGTCCCCCATGCTGTAGCACACAAATTAGCTACATATTCTCCCAAATATGCATCATATATTTATTTTACCATTTCAAGTTGTTTATAATACACTTGAGCATGCACAAACACAAGTATGTACCTATGTACAAACAAACTGGTATACACATACATTCAGTCATTCACAACTACTGGCGGAAGAAGTAAACCAAAAGGGAAACATAGCAAATTAGCAAAACTACTGGCATGATAATCTTTACAATACAGTGGCAATGAAGACTTCGCTTTATAATCTATGGAAGCTGGTAAAGAGGATGCAATTGAAAGACCTTAGAGAAAACCAATTCCTGCCTAAGTTCAATGATCCTCTTGATAATGAATTAATGCTACTAAAGTAACTAAACAGTTCATGGACTTTTGAGAAGCACAATGGAAGGATGCAGGATTATGATAAGGAGGCATGATCATCATCAATTCATATGAGTAAGCATCATTCTGGATACAAGTCCATGATGTACCTTTGAAAGGGATGACAGCAAATATCAAAAAATGGATTGGATCATCCATAAGTACACTTGAAGAAGTGGATATTCCCAAAGATGGAACAAGTTGGGGTCATTTCCTTCAGATGAGGGTGAAGATTGAGGTCACGAAACCATTGCAACAAGACAAGAAAATACTGATTGGGCAGGCTAATCTGGCATGAGTGTCATTCAAGTATGAAAGGCTACCTACTTTTCCTACTTCTCTAGGGGGATTGGGCTGGAAGTGCTCCAGCAACCCAACTTTAGTCACCGTTCAACAAAACATAAATTATCAGCAGGAGCAAGGCAATAAAGACACTACAAAACTAGAACCAAAGAGACAAAACAGGGCAGACTTCATGCAAAGTGAGGAGCTTTTCTAACTTTGCATGATTGGCAATTTGTAAGAACAGGATGGGGAATCGTACTTTAGGTGGTTGCAACTCAAGTTGCATTAGCAAGGGTACATAATTATGCTCTATCAGGATAGTTCTGGTCGCTTTAATGAGAAAAGGATGCACCAACATGTGATACTAACAAGCAATGACGTAGTTTGTGCCTCTACTTAACCATCACTGTGTGAATCGGCAAGAATCTGCAGTTTATGGGGATATATAGCAGAATTGGTTGGAAGGGAAATGCAGATTTCCACCAGTAGAATTTCTCCACTGGTACCAAAGGTTGTTATATCCCTAGCAAATGAAGCCTCAAAGTCCTACATGCATCTCTCCTGGCCTCAAGCATGCTAGTGCTTTTACTACAGATCTGTCTCCTTGGTTTGTTTTCTGTTTCATGGGTTCTATATGTAAGTGTGCTTTTCACTTGCATTTGTAATGGTTTTTTTATTAAGAAAAAAAAAAAAAAAAAAAAAAAACCTTTTATTAAAACGTTAATGTCAATTTCAGTTATAATTTTGAAATTGTGTTTCAGCGTACATTCCATGCACACCGGTGAGTAATAATCATCACTCTTACTGAAAGACAGAAATAAATTAGGTAGGCAAATCTACATACATAAAAAGCAGAATTCATTTACCCTTATTCATTACTCCAATAAATGTTTGATAATAGTTTGTGGATAAGACTAGAAGCACCATATAAACGCTTCAATGTTTTGTAAAAATAAATTAGCTTATTCAGTTAATCTCCATAGACTCCATTACAGATAAACCAAAGGCTCTCAATTAGACACAAAAAGTGAGTGCCTTATTAGAGTCAACAAAAGGGTCTTAAATTTTAATGCACACTCACGCAAGCGTCTAAGCAAGTGCTAGCCTCACCTCTGATTCCTTAGACTTGTTTCCTTATTTAGTACTAAATGTGAACCGTTTTTAAATTTCGCAGTATCCTTTTTTGTAAACTACAAAGATTCATAGGCAGATCTTGGATCTCAAATGTTGGCACAAGAGAAAGTTGTGGTTCATGATTATCCACAAGAACCCAAACCCGATGATTCCAAAGCTATCACCTTAGTAGAGACTAGAAATTGAGATCACTTTCAATTTCGTTCTTCGGTCCGTTTGGGATCTGTTTATTTTACTAAAACTGAAAACTTTTTGCTGAAAGTACTGTAAATAAAGGTAAAAGTTAGTTGAAATAGTACAGTGGGACCTATGAATAATACTAAAAAGTGCAGTGGGAACCATAAATGGTAAAAAAATAAACTGAATAGTAAAATAAGTTGGCAAAAATAATCTTTGCCAAACGGACACTTAGCTTATTTTTTATTTTTATTGGCTGATTCCACGTTCTAGTATTCTATGTACTTCGATTCATTTGTGAAGCGTTTCTTATTGCTTTTGGAAACAAATCCAATTTTAGAGTAACAAAGCAAACATGTGGTTTTATTCTTTTTATTCTTAAAAATAAAAGGATAAAAAAGTAATCTTAAGAATCTCAAACGGTCTTATTTTAATAGAGACTAATAGAAGGCCTGAATTGAAAATGTTTGAAAATTAAAGTACTCATGTGGTGACTCTACCTCCAAAAACCTTCAGGCCTTTAGAGATTTGGGCCCCCAGAATTTATTTATGTTCTAAATTGGGAATAACCTACAATGCGAGGCCCCTAGAATGGTTTTTTTAATGGTAGATCGTGTTTAAGCCTGGATTATAGTTGAAACGTGACTAATTTGGCTTGGCCGAGAAAGATCCCGAGTTACTAACCCCCTTTTTCAAGACCTGAGAAGGACCCCTGCAAACCCCAAACATTGCTCTCACTTCTACTCTTGTGTCTCTCTCTCATGAATTATGGTCCAAAAAACCCCCCATTTCCCTCCCCTTAGTTTCTTTTTATAAGCTTGCCCTAGTGGGCGTGTCATGTGAGGGAATATTCTGCATGTCCGTGGGTCCCTCCATTCTTAGGATCTGAGTGGTTTCGTGGGTCTGGGTTACTGTTCGCGTGTGTCTAATCATGCATCAGGTAAGAGGCCCACTTCCTACTATTGAGGTGACCTCCTAGTAACTTGCGCCTGACATCGAATCATATGTTCGACACGTGAATTCTCCTAAGGCACTATTTAGAGCTCTCGGCTCGTATAAGTTCTTGTAGGAATCTCACTGAGGTGAAGTTACTCTCCTCGAGATGTTTCCCTATACTCTCGGCTGAGGTGGGCTTGCCTCGGGCCAGAGCCGCCTTGAAAAAGGGGCCCCAAATTGTCCTGGAGATGGGCCTGTCCCTCTCAGCCTTCCAGGTAATGGGCCCACCCACAACTCAAATTGACGATTTTCTTTTTTCTTTTTGCAAGAAAGAAATTGACGAAAGTAAAGTTAGAAACTTGAATTGAATTTTGGTCAAAGTTAAAATATGTAATTTGCATTTTAGCCATTACTTATTTACCTGTACAGTTACAAAATATATTCAATAATACAAATTATAATTAGGAAGAAGATCAAGAATAGGGTCCCTATGCCCTATGTTTGGCTGAAGTATTAGAAAAAGTTATAATCGGTTAAGTTTCTCTCATGCCGTCATAAATCAATCACGAAATGCTTTGTTAATTTATTTGACAATGAGATTCATTAAGCTAATCCCAATACTCTTTGATCTCAACCCCAAAAAGGACGGTGAGACTGAATGGCAGATTCTCTTACATCAAGAGTCCAATCATTGAAAATTGAACATGATTATTATTTCTTTTTAAAGTAAATAATCAGCTTCTACATAATTATTTAGAATTTTTTTTTTTTGAGAAGCCAGCCCACAAGTGAGGGCCGAATTTAATCATGAATAAAACCAAGATCATGGTTGTAAACATCCATAATGTCAGGAGGAACTTCCTCCATCCATACTAACAGAGGATTACAAAATGATCTACGAGCTAAGCGGTGAGCTACACTATTACCCATACGCTTGATATGATGAAAAGAAATACTACTAAAGGAGCATGAAAAGGCATGGATATCTTTCAAAATGTGGCCCAAGTCCGAAGAAATGAGAGATTTCTCCTTGATGGCTTTGATGACAACTTCAGAGTCTCCTTCAACCATAACTCTCTCAAATCCTAACTCTCTGGCAAACAAGAGAGCTCTTCTCGTTGCTATCACTTCCACTGTCTCTACGGAAGTAGGCAGGGGAATTTTTTGTGAAAGGGCAGCCAAAACCAGTCCAGCCTGATCTCTGATAATCATGCCGAGACCTGCTGAAGACTGGGTTGAGAAAATAGCGCCATCGAAGTTAACTTTCACCACACCAAGAGGGGGAGGTTTCCATCGAACCGCACGGGTTGTTCTTGGGATTTTTGAGTGGACAGGGCGGAAGTGGTGGAATTCATGCACCAAGGCACGGGCCTGCTCTGGAATTTTTTCAAGGTTCGAACACGCATCTCCAAAGGTTGCTCTGTTTCTTCTCATCCAAATCAGGGAGATGGTGTTAGCGAACACCTCGATGCAGCTGGGGTCCTGAAGGGCTAAGAACACAATCTCAGAAAAGGCCGAGAGAGGTGAGGTAGCCTCCTTGAGCTTAGCAAACTATAGGAGCCACACAGAATCAAGCTTCAGGCAGGACCATAAAGCATGAGCTATGGTCTCGGGTTCCAGGTTGCAATTGGGGCAGGTATTGACTTAAAGGAGCTTTCTACGAACCAAGTTCACCCTCGTAGGGAGGGAATCACTGCTTGCACGCCAGAGAAAGGTGCAAATGCGATTTGGAACGTGGAGGTTCTAGATTTTTTTCCAAACATCTTTACTCACGGTTTGGTCAGAAACACCTGGTGCATCAAGCTCTTCAAACTCTTTTAATAGTTTGTACCCAGATTTGACAGAGTAGACTCCACTACGATTCTTTGGCCAGTACAACCAATCTGGGGTGTCCACTAGACTCAATGGGATTGCTTTGATCACATTTGCCTCAAAAGGAAGGAAAATATCATCAACACAGTCTGATTTCCAACAGTGCAACTCATGATCAATTAAGTCAACCACCATCATTTTTGGGTCAAGATCAAGGGGTGGAGATATAACTCTACCCGAGCTCCCAATTGGAAGCCATTGATCTTTGAAAACCTTTATAGACTGGCCATCACCAACCCCCCACTTCAAACCCCTTCCGATGGTGTCTCTACCATTTACAATGCTTTTCCAAGCAAAGGAGCCCATGTTGTTTTTTGCCTCAAAGATTGAGCTGTGTGGGAAGAATTTGGATTTGAAGAACCTATAAACCAGAGTGTCTTAATTAGTGGCTAGCCTCCACACTTGCTTCGCCAGTAAAGAATCATTGAACTTTTGTAGCTCTCTAAAACCCATGCCCCCTTCCTGTTTAGACCGACACAGTGTGCACCACTTCACCCAGTGCACTTTCCTCTGGCTACCTCTATGACCCCACTAGAATTTGTGGACCATTACCTCGATCTCATGGCAGAGAGAGAAAGGTAATTTAAAGCAACTCATGGCAAAGGTCAGAAGCGCTTGGATTACTACTTTTATGAGAAACTCTCTTCCTGCCTGTGAGAGGAGCTTTTCCTTCCGAACCTTCAGTTTGGACCAAACCTGCTCTTTTATGAAAGCAAAACTCGCCTTTTTTCCCTTCCCCACAAAAGAGGGTAGGCCCAGGTACTTCTCATGTTGCTTTATCTTAGGAACCCCAAGCAAATTAATAATGTTTTCCTGAGTATCCAGGGAGGTTGCTTTACTGAAGAATAAGGTTGTTTTGTCCCGAAGCTGCCTCATATTTTGAAAGGATGGCCTAGATGTGGTTGCATTCTTGAATTGAAGCCCTGCAGAAGAGAAGACTATCGTCTGCAAAAAACAGATGAGTTAGTCTAGGTCCATTTTTGCATAATGATATGCCTCTAATATGACCTTCTCGAGCTGCTCTCTCAATTAAGGCATGTAACCCTTCAGAGCACAGAAGGAATAAATAGGGGGAGATTGGGTCTCCTTGTCTGATTCCCCTAGATGGAACAATTTTTTCAGTTGGTTCCCCATTGATCAAAAGAGAATAGGAGACCGTTGTAATGCACATCATCACCAAATCAACCTATTTTTCATGGAAGCCCATTCTTAACATTAGCAACTTTAGAAAAGACCATTTCACCCTGTCATATGCTTTGCTTATGTCTAAGTTTAAGAGCCAAAAAACCTGCTTTTCCTGATTGGTGTTTCATGTAATGGAGAGTTTCATAGGCCATCAAAATATTATCTGATATAAGCCTCCCTGCCTGGAAAGCACTTTGATTTTCTGAGATTTTATGAGGAAGTAACCCTTGGAGTCTATTAGCTAGCACTTTAGACACCAATTTGTAAATCACGTTACATAGGCTAATAGGTCTAAATTCAGAGATTTTTTCAGGACTCTTAACTTTAGGAATGAGGGTTATAAAAGTGTGGTTGATTTCAGCAGGCATAGAGCAATTATTAAGACAGTTTAAGACAGCAGAGGAAACATCATCACCAACTACAGACCAGTAAATTTGGAAGAAAGTAGGAGGCATACCATCCGGACAAGGGGCCGAGAGCGGTTCCATAGTTTTGAGAGCTGCTTCCACCTCCTCTCTTGTGAAGCTACGGGTTAATTCTCTGTTCATGTCCATCGAAACCACTGACAGAATCGACTCAAAAATTGGATGACTCTCCTCGGGGCTGCTAGTGGTGAAGAGATCCTGATAGAAGGATGTTGCTATCTCTTGAAGTTGATGCTCAGATGTGCACCAAATGTTCTGGTTATTCCTCAGCCCGTGAATCCGGTTTCTCTTATATCTTTGTGAAGCTCTGCTGTGAAAGTAACGGGTGTTGCTATCACCCGATTGCAAGTACAGGGTTCGAGCCCTCTGAATCCACATCATGCTCACCTTATCGAGAAGCTCATTAATATTCAACTTTTGAATTCAGACCTGATCATATGAAGCTCCTCTTGCTGCTGCCTCCTTGACTAAGACCAGCTTCTTTGAAGCCTCTGCTAGTTGCCTTTTAATACTCCCAAAAGAAGTTCGACTCCACTCCACCAATTTCTCCCCACAATGTTTAATTTTTTAGGAAGCCAGAACCATGTTGCTCTCATAAGATGGGAAACCCCATGCATCAACTATCGTGTTCCTACAACCAACTTCTTTCATCCACATGCTCTCAAAGCGAAATGGTTTATTTTTGCATTGCACTATTCCTTCGGGTTTGATGATTATGGGGTTGTGGTCGGAGGCATTAGAGTGTAGATGTTGAACCCATGTAGCTGAGAAGAGTTCCAGCCATGTAGGAGTAGCAAAGGCACGGTCCAGCCTTTCTAAGATCATTGCCTCACCCATTTTGCCTCTCCTTGTAAATTTTCTACCTGTGAAACCAAGATCAACAAAACCAAGCTCATCCACAACATCCCTGAATGCTTCCATCTCCACTTCCCTTCTTGGCAAGCCGCCAAGTTTCTCATGACCCCTAAGGATCTCATTAAAGTCCCCTACACAAACCCAAGGGAGGTTGTACTTATTATTGAGTTCACGTAAAAGTTGCCACGTTTCCACCTTCCTCCTTGTTTCCGAAAATCCATAGATGCCAGTAAACCTCCAAGAATCTTCCTGGCCATCATTAACAATACCATCAATAAAATTAAGAGAAGAACCAACCACTTTGATGCTTACCGAATTTTTCCAAAGAAGAGCCAAACCACTAGCTCTAGTAATTCTGTCCACCACCAACATCTCATCAAACTTAAGTTCGTCACACAATTTTTCTAGCCTAGCTTTATCTGCCCAAGTTTCGGCTAGGAACAGGACAGAGGGGTCTTGTGCTCGCACTAGGTTTGCAAGCTCTCAAATCATACGGTGGTTCCCAAGCCCCTGCACATTCCAACATAAACAACTCATTGCTCTCAGCGGGGCTGAGAACCAGCCTCCACCGATGTGTTAATGTTTTCTTTCTGATCAGAAACATACGTGATTCTGCGTTTTGATGGTTTTTAGTTGCTGTGAGGGAGGTGAGCTATTCTTTTTCCCAGTGCAGCATTGAGAGCAATGGTATTCTCAGTTGAGCCCACTTGTCTTTTAATCCTTGTCCACTTAGGAGATGCTTTGGGCGTTGGTTTATTCTGAGAAGGGCTTAAATTTGTTATGTTGGCAAGTGGGCTTTTTAGGTTAGGAAGAGGAATAGGGTTTGTTGGGCCAGACTTGAGAGGGCCTAAAGGGTTTAAAATTTCAGGGCATGCTGTGGGTGCCATGTCAAACAAAGCTATTTCCTTGTCCAACGCCTCCAACGTCACCTCAAAGTTTTTTCCCACTTCAAATACAACTTCCAACATCCCAGCACTAACGTACACGTTTCCTTCTTCAATCTTATCACCTTGATTCAACTCTGGAAACGCCGGATTTGTATGCTGAAAATCTAGCTCCATCATGACAGTTGGATTTGAAAACTTATCTTGTTTTTCGGGCCAGATTACCTCAGGTGAGGGTTTGTCAAATCGGAGCACCACCACAAGCAGCTTGCTTCCCTAAACCGGATTTGAAGGAGGATTTACTTTCTTCCTCGTTTCACAGATACCCGGCACCGTGACCACCTTACTCTTTGAAGGCACAAACGATGTAGCTTTAATCTAAGGACCATACTGCTGACTTTCAGCAGCCAGGTTACCCTCACTATCAGTCCAAATATCACAGCTCCGTTCATCATATGATAGGCACCCACACCCGTAGCAGAGGTTGGGAAGCCGTTCGTACTTGAAAGGTATCCACAAATCCTTCCCTTCATCCAGTGTAATCACTCTTCCCCTACACAGAGGTTTGGAGATATTTAGGGTAACCCTTACCCGCATAAACCGATCTCCTTCCATGGCCGATTCGTCCTTTCCACGGTTTACTGCTCCCATGGCTTCACAAAGTTGTTCAGCCACCCTTCGATTCCTAAATCTAAGTGGGAGATCACGCACTTGAACCCAAAAGGTGGCTTGATCAAACTTCATGTCTCTCACGTCCTTGGTACCATCATACTCTTGCATTACCACCATGTATTTATCAAAACTCCATGGTTCCCCTGCTAGGACTCTCATCATTTCGGTTTGGTCCTTGAAATTAAAGAGAACAATATGTTCAGCATTTAGTCATTTATATCAGTATGTATGCGTATAATAGTATAATGTGTAAGATTTACACAATTTTATTTAAAAGTGACTTATATCAGTTTGTGTATAATTGTGTAAATTTACAAGTTGCTACAGTAACCGTGTAAATTTTAACTAACACTATTTATTTTGTATTTAATTACTTATTCTTTCTTTACGTATCTTGAGATGAAAAAAAAAAGTGGATAATAATTATGGGTCGTGTTAACGGCACCGTAACTCAGCTTTTTTGCAGTCTTTTACACAGCTTTATGTGTTTTTTATCAAATGTGGGTCAGCTTTATAGGAAAAGAGAAAAATGAATAAAGAGACCAAAATACCCTTTTTCACGTCTCTCACCAACTCAGGCCTAGTCAAGCACTCAAGCGTCTCACACAGGAAAATTTGAAAACTCATGTGTCTTTCACAGGAACACAACACCAAACATCTTACAGAAAAGAAAAAACTGAAATCACAATCCTCTCCCAGGAAACAACCAACATAAAAATAAAAAAAATAAAAAAAAAATAAAAAGAAAAAAAAAAGAAAAAGAAAAAGAAAACCCATCTCACAAGAAACATATAACATCAATACGTCCAAAAAAAAAAAAAACCATCTCACAGAAAAACAACCAACATCAGTACATCCAAAAAAAAAAACCCATAAGAACATATGGGAGAACATAAAATTTTTTTGAGGGAGACGAACTGAGTTAGCAAAGAAAGCTGTGAAAAAAAAAATAGAAGACAAGGAAGTTGAGTCAAGAGTTTCATATGGGATAAAATTTTAAAAGATGAGAAAGGAGAAGCAGGGAGAAGTAGAAAGGAGAAGCAAAAAGGATGGGTAAATGTAAGGGTGAAACAAAATGTGTGGTTGAGAAAAAAAAGGCGAAGTAAAAATAAATAAATTAAAGTAAATTGTGGCTTGATGGGATACGTGTCTATCATGGAAGGAATTTTACAAAATAAAAATTACAAATTGTATTACAATAGAACAGATTATCACAAAATTTTCACAATAGTTGAGTTATCAAATCTTTCATATGTGAAAATAAAATAATAAAATATTAGATTAGGATTGAACACAACTAAAATAAAAAAAATATTGTGAAAATATTTTCACATTTTATTGTCAATAGTTATGTCATCAATAAATTTTTTAAATTCCAAGTTTTTGTGGTTTAAAATTATGCATAATATATGCACTTTATTTCCTCAAAAAAAAATTATGCATAATAAAATATAAGTTTTTGTGCTATTTACACAATATTTTCATAACAATTTCATAATAAAGTCTACGCAATAAGTTGTTATTAGTTCTTATCTGGATCTACTAGTGACATTAATATTTTTTTTTATCTACCATTAATGAAAAAGAAAAACTAATGAAAAAAAGATAGGAAGATCAATTAAGAAATTAAAAGACGAAAAAAGAAGACAAAGATTTGTAACCAAACAAATAAGGAAGGATAAGAGAACATAAATTCACAAGCGCATTAAAGGAAACTCAAATTTTAAATTTTCTTTTTCAACTCTTTACCCTTTATTTATTCTACTATTAGAGGCTAGGGGTGTCAACCAAGTCGTCAATCTGCCATAACCGAACTAATTCAACCTAACCTATCGATTTGGGTAAGTTTTTAGAGGTTGGTGAGTCAGTAAATTTGCCTAACCCGATCCACCTATATTTAATATATATTTTTAAAAAATATTATGTAATTTTATTATTTATTCTTTTGTTTATCAACCGAGTTAGGATAGAGCTGTATGATATCCTACTAACTTTGAAGCACTAATAAAATAGTTTGTGTTAGTTTGGTAGTAGGCTCAGGCTTATTAGGTTATAAATTTTCTCTTATTTGTACCGGTGTTGTTTGTATTGGTATTGTTTGAACGCTCAATCAATTTTTTTTTTTTTAATTCCAACCCAATCTAGGTGGGCTAGGTTGGGTTAGATCTTTTTTCAACCTGACTATGGTGGGTAGAATTGAAAATACTCCTCAACCCAAAGAAAAATATTAATTTTGATTGAATTGTTTATGCTATGGGTACACCAAAAAGAAAGTTAAAACAATAACAAATACATTAAATTGTCAAAGTTGATACTTTAAAGACCAATAACATCCACTTGATACTTTAGGGACTAAAGCACTGGTAGATAAATATTAAGAACTAACAATGTAATATCAGCATGGATTAGAGTTTAGGTTTGAATCCCTTATAAATGGGCAATTTAAGCATGATTTAAATTTCTTCAAGAATATTTAATTCAAATTAGTATTTATTGAATCCCTTATAAAAATTTAAGTAAATTCATTATAAAAATAAAAAAAATAAAAAATAAATAAAAAAAAAGGTAGAAAGAAGTGTTTTAGTAAAATGACATAATATTGAAAATGATAATGTGAATATTCACTAGCATAATATTGTCAAAATGGAAATGTAAAACCAAAAAAAAAAAAAAAAAAACAAGAGAAGTGTCAAAATTAACAAAGGCATTATATTGTCAAAATTAATATTGTCCAATGACATAATATTGTCAAAATTAACAAACACAATATTGTCATAATTTTTTTCTTTTACAAGCTCAAGAGTTTATGCCTAACATTTCAAAGAAAATATTAGATTCAATCCAATTTCACTTGAAGTACATTTTTTTCTTTTTTTTGGCACCATTTGAGGAGGTACAATTATCTTTTTCTGGACATGTTGAGATGTTATGGCCAACATGCTTGCAAAGGCCACAAGACTTCTTTTTCTTTCCTAATTCTCTTCCACCTTTCATTCGTTTTTGCTTCGGACGACCTTTTGTCTTTGAGAGCGGAGGACAATTAATGAAGCAATCTCCATCAATCATATCATTAACATTAGCATCAGCCATATTTTCCTTGTCCACTAAATTTTCATCATCCACCACTAGCAATTCCTTTTCACTTAGTGATGCTTCACAACACCAACGTGGTGGTAAATACAAAGATGGAATTTCGTAACAATCTTTATGAAGGAATACACTAAGTACATGACAACAAAATATACTCCAAAATTCAAAATTTTTGCAACTACAATATGTCATATTACCATCCATAATACTTTGTGTCTTTGACTAGTTTCATCTTTATAATATTGTAGCACAAATTCAATACCATTTTCTTGAAGCACCGAATATTGTGTTGCTCTCCCAAATTCCTCTTGAAAAATCTTGAAAGCATTGGGCGTCAAAACACTATGTGCTTGGTCTTCTAACGGTTACATTGATCTTAAAGAAGAACTTCTATATATCTCCAACATCGTATCATGTGATTGTGTTTGCTCAATATCTTCAATGGCAAGATCAACCTAAAATTACAAATAGTAAAATAAATTAAAAACTTTTGTATGACACATGAAGACTACAAATATTAACAAAAAAAAAAAAAAATTATACAACAAAAGAAATCAATGGTAAATAATGACTTACTTGTTTGATGAGTTGGATCAAGTTTGTGTGAGAACTAACAAACCGTTTAATAAATGCATTTATACTTTCCAATCTTCCGGTTGTTGTCATTCCACCAAAAAAATGCCCACGAAGGTAACATGGTACCCAAAAGTGCTTGATTTGATATAAACCAATTACATGTTTGTTAGAGAGCATGTCATATTTTGTCATAACTTGAAGCCATTGATTGTCAAAATCTTCACATGACTCTAACTTGTATAACTTATAGAAGTCCATGCACCAATTTGAATATTGATTACGAAGAATTGATGTAAACCAACAGCTAAATTTAGCAGTAATATGCCATATACAAAAGGCATGCTTTGTAGCCGGCAATTCTTTTGATATTGCCTTTGTAACCCATGGATCTTGGTCCGTCAAAATTGCCTTAGGTTGATTCCTCATTAAGCATGCAAAAGTCTGCTAATCAAATACAAATTTACTAAAGCATGAAAATATTTCAAAGGATATACGTAATTATTCTACTAATTAATCAAATAAAATTTAAAAAATAATTGTACAAATTTATAAGACAAAGAATGTACCTTCATTAACCATTGAAAGACACTTGTTGTTTCATTTCGAAGAAGTGCACAACCAAAAAGAATTGTCTTTCCATGATTATTGACATCAACAAAAATACCGAAAGGCATATCATAAGCATTCACCTTATAAGTAGTATAAAAAACAACCGCATCTCCATATTTTTGATACCAATCAAAACAATGAGTAGGTGACCAAAAAATATGCTCCAATCTATTTTCTTCATCGGTTGTAAATGCATATTGGAATCTAGAGTTTTCTTCTTTAGCAACTTTGCAAAATTGTAGAAGATCTATGGCATTATTCTTTGCATTCTTCCTCCTCATTTTCACATAAAGATTACAAATATCCCTTTGAAAAAATGGAAGTTGTCCATGTTTCAAATGCCTCTCAAGTTCCATAACATGCATTACCTCTCTAATTGAAAGTCCAGCTTCGTTTTTCATCATCTATAGTGATAACTCGATTAATTGGAAGAAATCGCACTTCCGAAGGGGAGAATAAATCATGATTGTGGTCTACAACAAACTTAGTGACATGCTATTCTCGAGGAAAAATATTAAATGACTTTCGCAAAATGATACTTAAATGAGCATTACATCCATATTTTAAAAACTTCCTATTTCGTTGCTCCTTAGATGGATCCACTATTTTTAGTGGTTGTTTACCTTGTCGATGACAAAAGAAATCACATCTTCCTATTTCTCCTTTTTTTTTCTCAGTACGACCTTTTCGAATTGTAAAACCATATCGATTTGCATAATTTTTATAGAAAATGAAAGCTTCTTCTTCACTAGGAAAACATTGACCAACAAAAGGCTCAAACTCATTTTCTATTGAATTTATATCTTCATGTTCTTCAATAGTTTCATCTCCATAAGTATTATTAATTTTTCCATCATTTGGAAGCTCATTTAATTCAACACAATTCTTTGAAACACTTCCATGAACCTCACTTGCAATCAAATCATCATCAACTTGTGCTATATTAAAACAAAAATTTTAAAAACAATCAACATCATATTATGTGATATATGAATTATTTATTACAAATAAAATGAAAATAATAATACCTTCTTGAGACAATTCATTTAAGTCAAAACAATCCATTGGAACAAATTGATGAGCCTCATTTGCATCTATATTGTCATCCATTGGTGCTATATTAAAACAAGAGTTTATACTATAAACATCATATTCTATGATAAATGAAATGTAAATTTATAAATAAAATAAAATTATAATAACTTCTTGAAGGGGTTCATTTAAGTCAAAACAATATTTTGGAGTAAAGTAGTGACTCTCACTTGCCACTACATTCCCATCCATTGATGCTATAATACATGTATTAGAAATAAAAATTAACATCATATTAATTTTGGTGCTATATAAAAACAAGAGTTTAAAAATATTCTATGATAAATGAAATGTAAATCACAACTAAAATAAAATTACAATACCTTCAAGAAGTGGTTCATTTAAGTTAAAGCAATCTTTTGTAGCTACATCCCCATCCATTAGTACTACAATATACATGCATCAAAAATAAAAATTAACAACATATTAATTTTAACCTATTTTTTAAAAATAACTATGAATCAACTAAAATACAATAGTGGTGCCTTGTTTAATTATTCCTCAATCCTTTATTGACATTTCTTCATCTCTTCTTCTCTTTGATATTGGTAAAGGGGAAGAAATTTAGTTTTGATGATGTCGAAAAATCGTCAGTAAGCCACACGGTCCTTACGTGCTCCTGACAAGAACCTGCACGACGCAAAAGCTAAAGACCTTAAGAGGAGTACAGGTATGGTACCGGCCAAATACCCTCCGATGGTCAAGTTAGAAAAATCTCTTGTTTAAAACTCTAAAATACTAGAGTGGGGTCAATTATGCGTACCTTGGTTTATGAGGGTATTGGGGCTTTTATAGTAGTAGAGGGTTGACATCTTTTAGAAGTCTTTTCTTTATAGGAGTCCTCATGAGCGTATTTTGCGGGATCCTTTCCTTATAGGGATCCTTTTAAGTAGCACCAAACGTGAAGAGCAAGACATTCACTTATATACGAAATCGTGGGTAACAAGCAAACCCATATCAAGGTCGTCAGCTTACCCTATTCACCCCAGCTCTAGTGGTGTCAGCTTAATGCCGTCAGCTTATTAACGGCGTCAGTCCTTAAGCGTGCCTCACGGACTCCCTTCAGCGTTCCTATTAGATCTTCGTTTGCTGACCTCTGCCAATGGAAGCTGATGGTATTGCTTGTAACCGTCAGCCTATGCCTGATGGCTTTAAGTACTATTTTTATCCTTATCAGAGGTAAGCGTGAGGCGCAAGATATTTCCTTATACGCGCATGAGTAGAGACCAAGCAAGGCCACATCAGGGTCGTCAGCTTCGCCTACTCCCTCGTCGGGGTCGTCAGAGATTCATATATCCCCTTCAGCTTATTCTCTTCAGCTTACTGTCGTCAGCTTACTGTCGTCAGTTTACTGTCTTCAGCTTGCTATCTTCAGCTTATTGTCTTCAGCTTACTGTCTTCAGCTTACTGTCGTCAGCTTACTGTCGTCAGCTTACTGTCTTCAGCTTATTGTGCCCAAGATGCAGCCGTCAGGTATGGGGTGGAGCTGTAGACTTTACAACAAGGTTGTCTCTCATGAGTGAAGTTGTCAACCTTGTTATGTCCGTCGCCTTTTGTTTCGTCATGGGTTAATTACAAAATTACCCTTATCAAGTTTGATATTGGTAAAGTGAAAGAAAGTGGATGGTAAAATATTGGTAAAATAAGATTTAGTGGGAAATAAAAAGTGAAAGGGAGGGAAATGTGTTAAGAGGGCAATTTTGTCCAAAGAAAAAAGAGCCATCAGCTAGTGCCAGCCGTGTCCCATATTAAGAGGGCAAATTTGTCCAATTTTTCCTTACAAGTCATGTCATGCATTTTCTCTAATTTACTCAATTTTTTTATTTATGTGGGACCCACTAAAGAGAACCTTAACAAGCACCCTCCGGTGTTTGTTAACATTCTCCAATAATTATTGTGTGTGAAGAAAAAAACAATTTAAAAAATCAAGAAAAATTGATATTTTAAGGAAATATAGTGTAAAATAGATAATTCAATATATGATGATTTGAAAAGTGAGTATGTAAAATAAATAAAAAAGTACGTCCTTATGCTAAAATAGACAGAAATTTTTGCATGGACTGATGTGAATGCTCTTAGCATTTTCAATTGATAGATTTATCATACACAAGCTAAGTTTCAACATGTAAGATAAAAATAGCAACTAAATAATTGCATAGTATAAATCTTACAAAAAAAATAAAAGGTACAATAAATGGACAAAAAAATAATTCAAGATAAAAATTAGTGACACTAAAATTCAATTACATGAAGTATGAATTTCAAGCAAAAGAAGTATATCCATACCAACATAAGTATGAATAGATGATAGTGACAAAAGAAGCAAGAAATTGATACCGAATTCATACGAACAAAAGTATAAATAGATTGATGATAGTGACAAACGAAGCAAGAAATTAATGATACTAAATTCAATGGACCCATATTGCACCCTTTAGTTGAGAAATAAATAAAAGGGTCATGTTAACGAGTACTCTTAGGATAATTATTAATAAACCATATTAAGAAAGTTTTAACATCACATTTATGAAAAATATAAAAAGGTGCCAGAAAAATTAATTGTTTTATCATTTTTCAAATAAAATATTTCTAAAAATAATTACTAAACTAATGCTCTTAAGACATTTGTTAACATTTTTCCAAATAGAAATATAGGTAAATATGCCATAAAACCTTCTGCACAAACTCTTATCAATGAATCCAACTTACATACTGATTCTGTCAATTACAGCTTCAGGTTTAAACAAGTGAGACAGCAACACAGAACAATTTAGCATTCACAAAAAAAAAAACTAGAAATCTTTTGCAACAATAGAGCATATGCAGAGGAACAAGTCTCATTTTCTTATATACTTGGAAAACCAACTAATGTACATCATATACTTTGAAAAGCTGTCAACCAAATGTATGTAATTAGTGTTGTAAAGAGGAACATCAGCCTTAACAGTGGTAGTGGAGGTGTCATTCTAGATGCAGATATTAGTCGTATCAGTTAAGTATGTTTGGTAAGGCATTGGCTGCATGAAGGTTGGGGATGATGTGTCCAATGCCCAATCCCAACCCACTGGGAATGATGTATCTTCTGATGGTTCTGATAGGAGAGCCTCCAGTTCTTCCACAGTGAGGACGGCATTAGTGTCAACCTGATCAGTCTCAATCTCAGTCATGCCATCTTGTAGTTGCTCAGTTGTTTCAATTGTTATTTGACTATGTTTTGGAGGTATTATGGTATTCTATTATTGTTGAAATTCTAGGTAGTTCTTTTGACAGCAATGTAGTTCTTTGATTACATTATATGCAGGGAATGGTTGCAACAATAATGCATGATGTGGGTTTGAATCTTGTAGTTGCTCAGTTGTTTCGAAAGATTGCTCATTTATGAAGCTGTCTTCTTTTTGCTCAAGTCTATCCTGTTGATGTCGTCCAAGCTGAGTCTCAGTCTCAATCTTAGTATTAGTCACGCCATCTTTCTGTTGATCAAATGACTTGACAAACTGCTCGATGTTTTGAGTGTCCTCATTCAAGTTGTTGTCTTCTTGTTGCTTGAGTCTTTCGATCCTACAAATGACATAATCCTCGTACTGCAAGGAAAAATATGTTAGATTATCGATCAAATCAATAAGGCTACAAAGGAAAATCAAAAAAAAAAAAAACTGAACACATTTATATATAGCAATAACTAAGAAACAATTTTTTTAAGACACTTGATAAAAATACAGATCATACGTGTCAATCAATCAGTAAATACACGAGAGAGATTCGGAACATAACATCTAAGCTCTCATAAGTCATACCATCAAAAACAAATAGGAAAGCAAGCCAACAATGTATTTATGGATTCTATGCATTTACTTAAAAGCATACAAACGCAACAAAGCACAATCCTTATTATGTAAACACCAAGGCAGTAAGATATTCATATCCGAGATAATGAAAAGAAAAACCCAATAATCTATTCAACCAATAGACCGAAAACTATTATATGTGGCATGATAAAAAGATGGAATCGGGGGAGAAATGACAATTTGAAACTAGAATAATGCAAATAATGACACAGGTTTGACAATGTTAAAGAAGAATGAATTAAACCAAAATAATTAAAGATTATACATCAATGCATGCAAATTTCATAAAGATATTAATAACCCTTATAATAAAAACTACAACCCAATAATTTTAACCAACCAATCAATCTAAAAATCACAACCTAATTATTGATGTAAGACAACTCCAAATTAATTTATGTAATTTACTTTTTTTTTTTTTTTGTAATTTTTTGTAATTTCATATTTTTTGGATTAAAGTTTTTATTTCATCTTTAACATTGTTTGATCAAATTAGATTTTTGTGTGTTCTCTTAGCCGCCCTAGAATTAGGGTTTTTTTTGGCATTTTCCTTGTCTCCCTGGGATTCAAAGACCCTCATTTTTCATAAACAAACATGTTTTGTTTTTTATTTCTATTTTCTAGAAATAGTAGCTTCTACATCAGTTGGTATCAGAGTCTTGTTCTTACCCTGGTCTGATGGCTACAAAATATGATGGGATGCAAAAGCAACAAGAAATTTAACATGTCTACTTCTAGAAAATAAAAAACAAAACATGTTTGCTTCTGATAAATAACTTTAAATCCACGAGATTTCTTCGAATCCATGAAAATTTTCTAAAATCCACCATAATTATAAATAAATAAATAAAAACCTAAGGTGACTAGGAAAATTCTTAGCAAACCTCAATTCTAATTAACGAAATAATAACTCTAATCCTAAAAATCTAAATATTACATGAAATTACCAAAACTAAGAAATTACATAAATTTACGAATAGACCATAACCCCTCTAAAAAAAATCAATAGACCATAAAATATCCTTCAAAGATAGAATCTTGAAATTAAAGATAGCAAGAATGCAACAAAGAAACTTTCTTTTTTTCAAAATGTTTTAAGATAGTTACCTCTTTATTGTATAAGCGCCCTTTGAGTTTAAACTCATGCATAACCCACCGACCAACGGATTTGGACCCTTTCTTGGCCACCAAAGTAAGACTTCTCACAGAACCAATTTGATCCTTCTTAGCTTGATCTCGATATATGGGCTTCTCGTTATTAGACTTCCATGTGCCATAGGTTGTGTTCCTTTGTATCCTTGAACCATTGCCAACCCTCTTCAATTTTGTGAAGAAGTAAAGACTAGTCTCATCTGTGTTCTCAAAGTGTTTCTTCCAAAATTCTTCATAGAGATCACACTCAATCAAAACGTCTGCACTCAGGGGCATGCCATACACCTTGTTGTAGAGATAATGCTCAACTATCTCAACATAGTTTGGTCGAAACCTAATCCAAGGAAGATCACCATAGTCATCATAAAAATCCATCAGAGCCATTATGTTACTCTCCGTGTGAGAGTAAGGATTGCCATGGTCTTGACAACGAGCGTTTCGAAAAGCAAAGCAGTAGTAGTAACATAGTAAATTTAAGTTAATATGTTTACTTTTATATGAGTTTATAGTCGGTTAATATGATTTCCTTGTAAAACTCGGTTAGTATGTTTTCCTAGTAAAACTCGGAATATTTCACTGTTTACACGGTTCCTTTTTAAAACAAATTTATAGGCTTAAACCGCATAGTGCTGGGATATACACCGGCGGGAAAACAATTATCGGCCAGCAAAGAATTTGAAAAAATAAATAAATGAAAGAGAGGAGAAATCAAGGAAAAAAAAAAAAAAAAAAAAAAAAGAGAGAGAAGAGAGAGCCACGTCACCACCTAAGATTTCTTCTTCTCCTATAGAAAATGCCACTATAGAAAAATTAATTTTTTGTGGTGAATACTCATATTTCCTTAGATCAGCTCATTTTCTCCTTTCTTTTTTCCAGCTTCTTAAAGCCGTTTTTGACTTCTTCTTTATGCCCTTTAGGGCATCCTCAATAAGGCTTTGCAATCAATACCATAAAAATGTATTCTATAGTGTTGATGCTCATTTTTGACAAAGGGCCCAATAGCAGAAGAAGCCCAATAATATAGAGAAGGTGAGAAGGGAAAAACAGTTAGGAATGAGAAAACAAGCCCGACAGGCTGAAATGGCAGGATTGATGGCTAGCAGGCCCACAAAAATAAAAGAGGTAAAGAAAAAGTAAATAGGCCGCAGAAGCCCAAAGAATGAAGTAATAAGCCAATGAGAATAAAAAGAGGTAAAGAAAAGGTAAATGAGTTGGGGAAGCCCAGGAAATGAATTAGTAAACTCAATGGGTCGGCTTAAAGGCCAATAAGACCGAAAAGTAATAAGAGGTAAAGATGTGGAAATTTGGCCGAGGAAACCCAAAGGATCTAGCAAAAAGCCCATGGGAATAAAAGAGGTAAAGAGGAAGTAAACGGGCTGAGGAAGCCCGAGGAATGAAGTAATGAAATGGGTTGGCACAGCAGGAATGTTGGCCAACAAAACCCAAAAGAGGTAAAAATGTGAAAAGTGGGCTTAGGAAACCCTGAGCAAAAGATTGATGAAGAAGTGGGCTAGCACGGCGAGAACATTAGCCCGCAAGTCCACGGGGTAACAAGAAGTAAAAGGAGAGGTAAAGTTATAGCAGGCACGATGAAGTGATGTGAAATGATCAATAGCCAAAAGGCCCACGGACACAGAAAAGGAAAACATGGGCTCGGCAGGAAAATGAGGGCTTTTTCCCAAGCAACGCCTAGTCGAAGAAAGGGTAAAAGGCAGAGAATATGAGCCCAAAAGCCCACACATCTTTCATGCCACAAAAGATAAACACCAACCAGCATGTACAACAGAATCAAACAAACACGGAGGCAGTAGAAATGGTGTGAAGGCCAAAAAGAAAACAAAATTCAAACAGAGTGGAGCATGCACAAAGGGCCTGGGCACCACCTACTTGTACCCAGCCAATACATGGAAGGTGGGCCACGGGTTAAGGCTTTCAAAGGGTGTGGTTTGGCGGTGGGGAGAAAAAGGGGTCTATTCTAAGGTTCCCGCTCAAGCTTCTTTGGGGAGAGATGTTCTGCTAGGATGACATCTCACCCAAAAGAGGTAAGTATGGGATGGGACCACCTGATGCATGTCATAGAGGTAGGTGATGAGAGAGAGTTAGATCCTTATCCAAAGGAGTAAAATGAAAGCGGAGAAAGGTAAAAACGAGACAAGCAATTTTGTCTGGAACTGGAGAGTGGTTCAACCAACACACTCTAAGTAGGGGTAGTGGCTGGGCAGCCAGCAAGCTAGTGGGCAGTCCTTGAAGGACACCTATAAGGAGCCAAAAGTAGTTAAGGGGTAAAAATAGCAAATCCCACTATGACAGATGGTATAAAAAGGGGTAGCTATGAATAGTGAAGAGAGGGGGGGACAGAAGGAAAGTGAGGTAGAAAGAAAAGAAGAAAAAAATACAGAGAAAGAGAAAGAATACATAGAAAAACCAGAGAGATAAGTGGTAGGAATAGAGGCATGCATCAATGGACCATCTTTTCCTCTCCCTCTTAACAGATCCACTCTTTGAAGAATTGAAATTTAAAGCTTAAACCATTTAGGCCATTTTTCCAAAGTGTGTAACTTCTACGGTAGAAGCTTTCCTTGAGGTTACCCACATTAGAGATTGGCTCCCTTCTTGAGTCCGCTTCTGCTGAAAGGCTAAGCCTACTTCAATGGCAAACTTGTTTTCTTTTTACTATTCGTGCTTATTGGGTGATTAGTTTACCGTTCAATTAGTAAACTGTTTGTTGTAGCGTTATTTTCATTTGTTGTATTATTATACCATAACCTTATTAGCTACCTTCCTTCTCAGTGTTAGTCTCATTTATTTTGTTTAGTATTACAGTTATTCTGCCGTATTATATTCCTGCTATAACATTTGTAACATTTGTAACAGTTGTTCCTGTTGTGGCCACATCATACACTCAGCCCGTGATGCTTCTGCCAGAACGTGTCTATATTGGAAAGGCTCGACTTGTGCACAAATTGGCCTAAAGTGTAGCTCCATTTAGGCCAGTTTCAACTCTCTTACCTCAGACCCACGAGTCACAGTACAGCAGGAGGGATCGAAGCCTAAAAACACAAAAAGGCCCACCACATATAACAAAGAAGGCAAACTTAAAAAAATTTGAGTTTGAACTACACTGAGCTACTATAGCTGCTAGAGATAGCAGCTCATTGTTGCTTAAACTCAAAATAAAAACTAATTTTTTAATGTGGAGTGTTAAAAAAATAGTATTTTAATGTGTTGATGGTTGTGATTGTTGTTTATTGTGTTGGATATATTATTTTATTATGTTGTTTAAATTATTTTAATGTGTTGAATGTTAAAATAAAACCTTTGATGTTGTGTGTATTATTGGAAATATAAGCCTGAGATTTGATTTCTCTTACAAAGTCTTGAGCCCACCTTGAGAAATTATTTGGTCCTCCCGAGTGGATGAGTGACGTGGTCCTCCTAAGTGATGTGCACCAATAGAAAGCAGCTACATATTTTTTTTTTTTTTAATGACTCAGCCTTTAGGACCACACCTGCTGCTGCAATATGTAAATGAGCTCCAGCCTTTTAAAAACAAATACACTTCACTTTTAATACTGATTTACTTAGCAGTTTCACCAAAATTTCTAAATCCCAAAATTTTCCTAACTGCCCAGCTCTCTTCTCTCTCCCTTCCTGCATCATTGAAGGAATATTTCTTTGCAAGAACAAGCTCTGAAATTTTGAACTAACTTTTTTTTTGGGCCTAACTTGTTCTGGCTTGTTTCCTTCTTTTCCCATGGATGAGTAGTAAGGAACATGGTTTTAAAAACCGGACTGTGGGCAAAATTGGATTACCTTTAGTTCTCGGTTTTTTACGGTTTTGGACATTTTTACCAGACCAGACTGGTACTTGATTCCTGGTTGAACCGATCAGACTGGCCAATCTGGTCTGGTTTTTAAAACCATGGTGAGGACACAATTACAAAATTTTTGGCTGTAAACTATGACTAAAGTGGTTGCTGGAATCCAAATCTCATCACTGCAACTAACCATGTTACATAGACTCATTCACTCTTCAAAGTTTTATTTTCCTGCCATGTTTTGTCTTTATGTAGTTTATAATATAGTGCCTTCTACATGTTTGATAAAAAGCCCAAGATAAGAAAGTATTAAAAGAATAAAAAATTTTATGTTTAGAAAATATGATGGGTTTTAAAAGGCTAAGTAAATCAGTATTAGAAGTGAAGTGTATTTGTTTTTAAAAGGTTGGAGCTTATTTATGTATTGCAGCAAATGTGGTCCCAAAGGCTAAGTCATATTTTTTTAATATGTGATTGCTTTCTATTGGTGCACATCACTTGGGAGGACCACGTCACTCATTCACCCGGGAGAACCAAATAATTTCTCCACCTTCTGAGCTAGCTAGTCTTGAGACTTTGTGAGCTAGCTAAGCACGTGTGCCTAGTACAATCTCTATTGCTTTTCTTTATTTGTATCATCATATCATTTTTTTTTTCACTTGTGCATATTGATGCTTTTAACATATTTTTTCAAATGGTTATTATTATTATTGGGTAGCTTTCTTGGGCTTGAGATTGATATATTATTAGATATTAATTAAATTATGGATTTATAGTTTTATTTGTAAAAAGTGTACAATATTGTACATTTTGTTTAGTTTACAATCTAAATCTTACATTGTTAGTACATTGTAAACTAAGAATTTTCATTTTTCTCAATTTAGTTTAGAAAAGAAAATGAAGAGGAAAAGCTAAAGTCCTAGATTTTTCTACTAGACCCACTAAAATTTGATCTCCTCAAAGAGAAATTGAGGAGGAGACGGAGCTTTAAAAAGTCAAATGACTTGTGTACCCTTCTTGACAATTTTGTTTTAACCAACCTAATGACAAAATGTTTCCACTTAAGTATATAAACTAAACCGAAGCATTCATCCGTCTCATCAAATAGAAGCTACCTAACCCTCCAAGTACAAAATGAAATCCCATTTCAAGTGTGGAAATGCAAGCTTAAAATCGATTTAATTTGGGCTTGTGATCACAATTAATTTATATTGTAGGTTTGCAATAATTCATAATGGGAGATTTGGACATGAACCAAACATTTTTCTGAATAAAATAACATTAAAGATTTATTCATAAGGTTTTTTTGCCAGTTCCTTACCGTGTATCTCTCTTTTCTTTTCTTTCTTAAAATCTGAATCCCCCTACCCCTTACTATCAGTTTCCTCTCTTTTATATTCCCCCTCCTCCTCATTTTTCATCATTATCCTTTCTTTAATGTGCTCCGTTTTCTTCTCCAGCATGAGCTGTCTTTATTCAATTGAACAGCCTTCTGTCCCATTAGGCTCTTCTTTTCTCAATGTTATGATGAATAGAGACTTTTGGGGCTTCTTGTCTTATTCTAATTAGTTATCTAATATTAAATGCAAGTGTGTCAAGCGGGTTGTTGTAGATCTATCAAGAAGCTTTAGAGGGCATCCTTGGATAGCCACATACGTACTGGAATTACTCCTCGAAAGCACGAGAGTCAGGATTTAAGCTAACATTGTTAGTATGGTAGAAACATTTCACTTCAGATGGAATTCGTGGTAAATTATGATTTGATCCATGATGGCGGGCCCTTTGGTCCGTGGTTCGAGGTATAGACCATTTGGGGGGGCCTTCACTGGATCCTTGGTAACACATCCTTTGGTCCTTATTCCGAGGTGTGGACCCTTGGGGAGGCTTTTCATCCTAGTGGAATAAGTTTTTGGCCTGTTTTAGCTCATGGCCCAATGTTATTTGGGCTTTGAAAATCTATTATTTGGGTTCCATAAGTCATCTCCCTACATCAAGCATAAAACAAATAATTAATCAAAAATTAGTTTTTAAGTTATACTTAGAAAAATAATTAAATTATCTTTATTAATTTAATAGATATTTTTTTCTTATATAATAATAAAAATTTTATGAGTATAATAGTAAATCTCAAAAAAAAAAAAAAATTCATTTTTCTTCTTAATTAAACAAATATATATATAAATTTTTTTTCTTATGTAATAATTAAAAACTTTATAGGAGTATAATAGTAAGTTCAAATAATCTTTACTATCCTCTCATTTTACTTTTCAACTATATATGTGTGTGTGTGCGTGCGCACGTGTGTGTTCCACTTTTCCTTCATTTGTATCAAACATGCATGGTGGACACAAATTTTTTCCATTCTCAGCTCTACCCATTGAATGAAGGAAATGTACGAGAGTGTCTAGAGAGGGAAGTGGAGGGAGCTGATCACACTAGAATGGCTTGATCACCACAAAGGAGCAAGGTATAAGACCCAAGTGCCACGGTTTCAAATCTTTGTCATATGTGCTTGGATACACAAGTGTGGAGATCAGTAGATGGGACTAGAGATGGGATTTGTAAATGTGTAAGTAGATGTGGACTAGCCTTAGGAGTACTCTCAAATTCATTGTAGCTTATTTGTTTGTTAGAGAACTCTCAAATTCATTGTGGCTTCTCAACCCATAATTAGAAGAACAAAATGATTTTGCAACTGTAACATCAATTTTCATATTTAAATTGATTTAAATTAGTCTTTCTCATTTTAAGAGCATTAGCATTGGGTATGTTTAAACAGCCAAAATGCTATTTTAGCACCTCAATGAATAAAAAAATACCTACATCAGTTTTGCTAAAGCTAAAAAAGTAGCATTTGTGATAGAGTGAACTGCTTAATAATAACTCATTGTAGCACAAATGCTACTCTCTCACTTCTCTCTCTCGTCCTTCTCTCTCTCAGACTTTGCCACCAATGGCTTGGAGAGATTAGTGGGTTTAGGTCGCGGTTTGTTCCAATTTGGGTCATGGTGTTGGGTGGTGGGTTTTGGGTCATAGTGATTATGGTGGAGATCATGGTGGACTTCAATGTGTTTTGGGTTGTAGTAATTTTCAAGTTTGGTTACAGTGGTTGGTTGGTGGGTTTGGGTCTCAGCATTGTGGTTGTAGTTGGTGGTGGTCGACTTGCTGTCAGTGGTTGTGTTTGGTATGGGTTTGTTGTGAGTTTATGGTGGGTATATGACTAGGTTTGTTTTGGTTGTATTTGCAAAGATGGTTGTTGGTTGCTTTCCCACTGATTTTGGGTTGTGGGTATGTGGCTAGGTTTACCGTTGGTTTTTTTTAATGGATTTATATTCTTTTAATGGGTTGAATGTTACATTATAAGATAAAATGCAAAATAGATTGTGGAACAGGGTATTCAAATAGATAAAATTGAGGTATAAATGGGATTTTTTTTTTAGCACGAATCTCCCATTTTTAACCCCCCATGTATTATTCGTAGCAGTTATTTGATTTTTAAACGTCCAAAGTCATATCTTAAGTCTAGGCACAAAATATTTGCCCCCACATTTGAGTTATCACAAAAGTCTTAAGCACAAAATTGTTATCCTTACACAATATTTGCCCCACACTTGGGTTATCACAATCTTGTCCCCAAGATAGAACCAAATTATTGGGTTCTACATATAACAGTTCTAAAGAATACCCACAAGAATTCTTGTATTTCTTAGAAACTAACTCTTTGAGAGAAAAAACTCTACACAATTGAAGGACAGAGGATTCAACCCGCCTTTTTTTTTTCAATTTGTCAAACCAGTGCCCAGCTACCTTTTTTACAAGTTTTTATTCTGGATAAATAAAGCTATAACTCGGACAATGAGTACACAGCCAATTAAAAATTATTTACCAACGTAGGATTTGGCCTAATGCCCCAGAAAACAACATTTTAAAGCAATACCAGGACGAAAACGTCAGAATAGTCCAGAACTAACTGAAAGTTGGAAAGTACATACAAGAACAATAGGCTACAAGAAAAACAATGGTAAGAGGACTATAGCCAATTAAAGGGTTGCAAGTAGAGAATACACTATGGGTGATACAAGCATTTTGAGAGAATTCAGTCATCCTATATAGTCTTGTACATTTTAAGGTGCCATTGAAATTCATGAGTCTGCGATCACCAGACTTTACTTTGTGACGTTATCATCCATTGGATAGCTCAAGGATAATTGGAACATGATATAGACAAGGCAGAGGCAAAATGCTAAAAGCATTGAAAGCCAAAACACAAAATACTCATTATCATAGAAAAACTAATTGTCTGAACATAACTATCATGATAGTGATTCAGATGTCAGCTGAAACTGCTGAAAATATATAAAGGAGCAAAAAATTAACAGATTTTGTCCCAGAAAACATTATCCCAAGCTCTCCCAAAACTGGAAAAAGAAAGATAATAATAGTAAAGAACACTGGTCTACATAACAACCTAAGTCAAAATCTTCCATGCCTATTAACCTGTGATATTCTGAGACTTGTTGAGGATCACACCCTCATATTTGACCTGGAACCATTTCATGGCATCATCCTTTGTGACCCTGTGCTGGATCCCAACACGAGACTTGCACCTGCGACGACGGCCAACACGGTAACCAGGGCGCTCCAGCACAACAAAGAAGTCCATCCCGTAAATACCGGTTGAAGGGTCATACCTGAATCATAGTGATAACAAATAAATAACAGGGAAGAATAAGAATAACAGACTGTGCATCCAAACCAAATAAGTATATCATTCATTTAGATTTGGGACAAGAAGCACTATTCACAACAATGAAAGTAACTCAAAATAACGTACCAGTTTTATACACAATGACTAAAGTGGGTCAATTAAACAAGGAAATGACAATGGGAGTGAAAGACAATACATTATAGTGATACCAAACATACATGCATAGGAAACATTATGAGTTTGGGATAAGCTTTCTCAAAAAAAGATTAGATTTTTTATTGGTTAGTTACCCAATACCCAATTCATTACACCTTAATAAAAATTATTAGTTATTTGATCATCCCATCCCAAGCTGATTACATTAGCCCAACAGTGTCGAAAATTAAGTTGGTTTGTCATATACTATACAGAGAATCAGTGCAACAAGCCATTCCCTATCCTTGCCCTGCCATCCTTGTTGCCCTGCCCTTTTTTTTTTTTATTCTCAAAAAAAAAAATCTTTGTTCTTTTATGAACCTCAAAACCCTACAATTTAAACATCACAAACTGAAACAATTACAGTGGCCAGTTGGTTAAAAAGACTCATCTTGCTCAATTTCACCTGGCAATTATTCACCTTGGTGGTTCTGGAACACCCAATAGCTATTTAAAAACAGTAAACATGCATCTCAGGTTGGGCTAGAGACTCACAAGATGACCAACAAATGAAAATAAATATTAAAACTGGAGCACAATGATGCATCAAAAAATAATACAAGGAATCACTACTTTTCTAATGAACATCTATTTTTTAACATGAAAGTTACCACAAAAACAATAATATAAGAAAAAAAATTTGGGTTTTTCCCCCTAGTTTTTAGCAAGAGTAAAATAATTATACCAGAGAGAGAGAGATCATTTACTATTAATCAAGGTTTACATTAGGCTATTTCAAAATCAAACGGATTTGCAACAAGTTGACGCACCATTAAACGTATGCAAGCCAAATTTCTTAATAAAAAGGCATAAATAAAGTTTCAAGGACATATTAGCTTACTTGATTCCCAAATCAATGTGCTCCTGAATACCAAACCCAAAACATCCAGTATCACTAAAGTTCCTTCGCAGCAGCTCATATTCCTTCACCTTCAAACCGCTCTCCAAAAGCTGCATTGCCTTATCACCCCTAACAGTGACATAGCATGCAATCTTTTCATTACGTCTGATACCAAAAGACCGCACAGTGTACCTTGCTGTCAATTGACAAAAAAATATGTAAGAATCAAACAGCAGAACAGCATCAAGAGAAACATGAAATTAACTGACACTGGTTGCCACCAGTAAAAAAGAAATTGCAAAAAAACAGACTGTCAATTTCCGCAGATGATAACCTAGGTAATCACTTTGGCTACATTGTCAAATCTTTTTCACTAGACATGTTTTGAACCCAAGATGCACCACAATCACCACTTAACCTCTGAAGCAGAGTTCCAAGGTCTCACATGTGCCATGAGACTAAAAACTCAGGCTATTCCAAAATTTTAAACTAGCAAGGCTTTATCCTTTGAGGCTTTATCCAAAATTTAAGTTACCTACCTGTGGTTTGAAATTTGACACTTTACCCACTTGAGATTAACCCAGTTAAATTTCTATAACCCACCTCTATTAAAAACAGAGCTAAATATGTAATTTTGCTCCACTTTTATGTCTCTCTCCTCCAAAAACACAAAAATACAAGATCAATTAAGATCAAAAACTATCCATCGGAACACTTGCATCATGAAATTTCAAACCACAAGTAGGCAACTTAAATTTTGGTTAAACTTCAAGTAGGTAAAGTGTCAAATTTTAAACCACAAGTAGGCAACTTAAATTTTAACCAAATTACAAGTAGGTAAGTTGAAATTTGCCCTAATATAAAATCAATAGTAAGGAGTATAGAAACCAACAGCAGCTATGTTTCCTAATGAACATCAATTTTTTATCAATACCCAAAGTAAAATACTGGCTTCTGGAAGACAAAACTGCCCTTCTGAATGCATATATATTTGGTATTCTACACAAGTAGTAGCTACTAGCTAGTTAAAGAAAAATGTAAAAATTGAAGATCTGGAAATTACTTTTTATTGCAAGATATGGTACCAACAATTCAACATTGTGTGAAATCTTCAATATTGAAAAATGTTAAAACAGTAGTCAATCTTTTCCAACATTTTCACATTGCAAAGCCAAAAAATAAAACTCAACCAATCAACAAAACCAACCATTTGATTGCTGAGAAAATCAAGGAAGAGGAAACATGATGAAATAGAAACTTAGAACCCAAATCAACGAAGGCACAAGTAGTTCCATTAGGAACCCTTTTTTCGACACTACAAAAAAGCTTATGATCCAAAATTGGAGACCAGCTCCTATTTCTTTACCATCTTTGCTCAGTAACCAAATAAACCAAAACCCATTATTTAATTACAGACAATAACTCATAAAACAAAAAAACAAAAAAATAAATAAATAACGAATATAAAAAACAAAACAAAAAAGGCCTAACTCAATCCAACATTCCAAAACATAAATTTTATCCAACCATGCCAGAAGACGATGTATCAAAGTAAGTCAATATAAGAACCCTTGTTGTAACTCCCAAACAATCAGAGATCTAACTCACTCTCTCTATTTTCTTAGAGTTCCAAACAAACAAAATCGTTAAAAGCCCAAAAATAAAAAGACGTAAAAAAATACCTTTTGAGAAAACTGGATTTTGGCCACTGAGCTGCTCCAACACCTAAACATAAACAAGTACAAGATCCCAACCAAAAACAATCAAAACCCAGTTGGTGAGGATAGAAATGCACGCGCGCGCACACACACACACACATATAAAATTGATAAGAAGAGGAAAAGGAAAAACCTTGGCGGCCCTGGTGAGACGATCACCACTCTCACCAACGGAGATGTTGAGGACAAGTTTTTGGACCTTGATTTCCCTCATTGGGTTACTCAGTTTCTTCTCGGAAGCCTGCATAGGTTGTTTTTATTTATTTATTGTGTTTTAGAAAACACAGAAAAACAGAGTTAGAAAACAGTTCAAAAATACAGACAAAGAAAGTAGGAAACAGTTTAGCAGAGAGAGAGAGAGAGAGACCATTTGTGAAGTTGAGAAGAGATTGCAGCGGCAGGTAGGAGGAGCACTTGTATAATATGAAGGAGAGGAAAATGGGTGCTAGGGTTTTGCTTTTATGTGGGTGTGAATGACATTGATGCCCTTTTTGGAATTGAAAGTGTTGGTTTGGGCTGAGCTTACACTACGGCCTAGGGGATTTGGTTTCTGTGGGCTTTTTTTGTGTTTTTAATGGGCTGCAAGATAGCCTAGAAGAAGTAATAGATTTAGAGTTTAGTACTTTGCCTGTATCAAAATTCAATTAGTGTCTTAACATGGTGATAAAAAGTAATTATCATGAAATATAAAGGTCCGTTTGGTTTAAAAAATGAAAAAAATGAGAAGATAGAAAATGAGAAAATGGTGAAAAAGTGGAGAGATGGAAGAGATTATAATTTTCCTCATTTGTGTTTTTTTGGTGGGTAGAAAAGTGGAGAATAGAAAATAAATTTTGTATAAATTTACTATTATACCCATATATCATAACTTTTTATAAAAATATTTTATAAAGAAAAAAAAATTGGAATAAAATAAGCAGCCAAACGTAGAGCAAAGTACACCAAAAAAAAAAAGGTTTAATGTGGAATTTAGTTTTGGGAAGGAGGGGAAGAGGTAGATGATTAGTTTCCATCCAACCTCTTCTCCTCTCCATTTTTTTTTTCTAATTTAGGGGCTAAAAAATGGTAGGCCCAAGGAGAAAACAACCAGTCCCTATCATTTCTCTCAATAGTATCTTTAGGAATTTTTTTTCTAGGGGGAGTAATAAAAATATAAATTTTGAATAGGAGATGAATCTTGTGGTTTATGAGGTTTTCCTATTACAAATTTGTTCATAGTACTAGTAAGAGAATAAAAGATAAATTATTAGTTGATTTGGCATATTGTTTCATAATACAATGAACGTACTAATTATTGTTACTAAAATGAAACTTGAAAATCATCTATTGTTTCTAAATACAATAAACATATTAATTATTGTTGTTGAGTGAACTTTAATTATTATTGATCAGAATTATTTGATCAGAATTATTTGATCTATCACATCAAAAAAAATAAAAAATAAAAAATTATTTGATCTATTTGTATGTCTTACTCTTTACAATTTTTTTATTTCACAATTCAACTCAACTTTGATAACTATTGTTCTTTGTAAGTGTATTAAGTATGTGTTTGGGTCTTGATTATAAGCTGACTTGTTGTTTTTTTTTCCTACTATTCACGGGTCCTATGTGAGTTCATACTTATTTTATTTAGTTTTTACCTTTTATCTACAATATTTTTAACAAAAAGTTAGATAAGTTGTTCTCAAATGGACACTAACGCTCTGTTTGTTTCAGCATTAACGTTTTCTGAAAAATGATTCATTTTCCAAAGAGCATTTTCTAGAAAACCATCTTATTTTCCAGTGTTTGGTAACGACCTTGAAAATACGCTTGAGAATGTTTTCTGGTGTTTTGTATGCAATTTTTTTTAAATATTTCTTGTATAATTTAAAACATGTATATTATGTAAAATAACTAATGTAATCATTATAAATAAAAAACCAAGAATGAATTTGGTTTTCATACTAATTAATCTAAAATTTTGACAATAGATACAATCAAAATTAATTAGTTGTCAAATTTTCATGATCTCTATCACTCATCTTGCTCATATATATAGACAGTAACGTACGTACACACACACACACATATCAACCATTTGTCTACTATGGTCAACCACAAGTCTTCAATATTACTCTAAATTATGTATTTACATAACGTACTGCATAATATATCATCACTGCATAGTATCTGCCAACAAAAAAGTATTTGCCAACAAATGCAATTCTCCTAAACAATTATCATTCATTATATAACAATATTATTAGTTCACGGTAAAGATTGTCCCATGTAAAAGCAATTTAGAGCAATATAGGTACTATGTTTAAAATTTTCATCTTTTACTTCATTCATTCTTTCTTCTTCTTCTTCTTTTTATTTTATTTTTTTGCACTTTATGTACGGGAAAGAAATAACTTCTGCCTAGAATCCATCAAACCGAAAATTTCTTATAGAAAAAAGAAAATCGAGCTTGAAATTCAAAGCAAAGAATTGGGATTTTGGTAGAGAGGAATGAAATAATTACCGCTGCAAATTTGTTCTCCTTTGCAAGTCAGAGCTATTGACCGATCAGTGAAGGAAAAAAAAAATCTAATCAAAGAATTGTGTTACAGAAGGGAAGAGAAATATGGAGAAAAGAGAGAAGAGAGACAGTTAAAGAGAGATCTATGGAAAGAGGAGAGACCAAAGTTAGTGACAGTGAGGGTGTGAGGAGAAAAAAAACAAATGGAAGAGAGAAAAAGTGAGAAAACTTACCATGAGAGAGAGAAGGCGCCAAAAAATTATGTTTCCCATGGTTATAGACGAAGATAATATTTATAGGAGATGCAACGCGTGAGAAAGAAAATGTTTTCCAAAAAAATAAATTTGGAAAACAACCTATAGAAAATAAGCCTTATTTTTATTAGAGTTTTCCGTTGACCAAAGATAGTTTTCCATTGACCAGGTTTTTTTTGTGCTACCAAATACTAAAAAATGTGGAAAACAATCTTTACAAAAAGTTTTCCAGCGAAACAAACAAAGTGTAAGGAAAATCTTGTTGTGTTAACATTTTCTTTTATCTTCACTCTATCACTCTCGGCATGTTCCACGCGCCCAATCCCCAATCCATACTTAACAAATAACAAATTAAAAGCATATTCAGATTCAACAATTAATTTTTAAAGTTTTAGATCAAATTGGTTTGTCGTTGAGCTTTTTTCTTTGCTTAAAAATACCAAGATATTGGGGGGTTTATTTGAACCCCCCTTGGCCTTAGCTAGTGTCGCCCCTGTTTACTCTTCCCTAATATCGCTCCAATGAAATACCCTTCCCACCCAAAAGTTATCCTATTTTCTCTCCCCCATTTGTTGTCTTCCCTATTTTCACTCCGACTAAATGTAACCTAAGTTTGAAACAATATTGAGTCTAAAAAAAAAAAAAAAAGTGATTGTATCACACGGATAGAATGTGATCCACAAGGACCACCTGCACACTTGTAAGGCCATTTGACTCTGCATCCTCAAGTGGGAATATGCTTTGATTGTCATTTGTTCCTTATCTAACATTTTATAAAGTAAAATAGATGTCTTGTAGGCTCATCTTCCCAAGTAGACATTTTGTCTGAAAGAAGCACCTCCACCTCCCAAAATCAGTTGAGAATAAACTCCAACAAGAATAAAAATAAAAACGCAAAGCAATACTAGACGCTTCTTTGATCGTTACAGTTTCATTACTATTTAAATCAATTTTGATCGGTAAACTTTCTTGAAGGAAGAGTGGATAGCAGCTTTTTTTGGTAGCTCTAATGGCAGTGCCTAATTACCAAGCCAAATGTATTGATAGCCGAAACATTTTGACAATCCTTGCAGCTGAAGGGGTTCAGTTCCTTTTATCTGGCGAGGGAAAGGTAACCTTTTTAATTTCTTTTTCTTCAATACGTGAAACAAAGGTATTCTCTCTTACGAGCATCTTTATTGTCTATGCTGCTACAAGAAATTTGAACCTATACTAAAAAACCTTAATAGCTTCCTGGTTGCCAGAATTAATAAATTTGTTAGCTTGGTTATAAGATCTTAATACTAACATAGAAATTTGTGAACACTGATCATGAAATTAGGTACCCTTATCATCTTGTTATGGTAAGACAACTTGCCTTCTCTTCTCAGCAAACTGGTGTAGACCCTGTAAAACTTTTATCCCCAAACTGGTACAGCTTTATGACACCCTGAGAGCAAGATTTGAAAAGATAGAGATTGTGTTTGTTTCCTTTGATCACAATGAAAATGAATTCAAGGAAAACTTCAAGTCCATGCCGTGGCTTGCAGTTCCATTTGATGTGAATTTCAATAGACGATTGCTCAATATGTGCCATGTTAAACATCTTCCATCATTAATTCCATTGACTTGGGATGAAATAACATCAATTGATCAAGAGGACTTGATTGGGTTAATTGAAGATTATGGGGTTGAAGCATTTCCCTTCACAAGGAGTAGAAGAGAGGAACTGAAGGCTATTGATGCTGCAAAGCTTGAAGGAGGAACATTAGAAGATCTTTTGGCACATGAAGGACGAAATCATGTCGAAAACAAGGATGGTAGAAAGGTAATGTACATATATTTCTGCTAACTAGGATTACTTAACATCAACAGTGTCCACAATGTCAACATTTTCTAACAATGTCCACATTTTATACACTGTGAGTACGAAGTGTAGACAGTGTTGATGTGAAGTAATAATTTTCCTTTTTTTAAGGTGGGGGATGGGGGCTTATGCCTGGGAATAGAATTGTCATGTTTTGACTCTTTGCAGGTATTTGTGTCTGATCTTGTTGGTAAGACAATAGGCCTCTACTTCGGAGCACATTGGTGCCCACCTTGTCATACCTTCAATTCACAACTTTTAGAAGCTTACAATGAGATCATGACTACTTCCAAAGAACAAAATTGTTTCGAAATTATTTTCATCTCAACAGATCGAGACCTCAATGAATTTGATCTCGGTCTTAAAAGCATGCCATGGTTTGCTATACCATACTTGGACAAAACACGACGTGACCTATGTAGGATTTTCAGCATCAAAGCGATTCCATCTTTAGTCCTAATTGGAGAAGATGGAAAAATCGTTGGCACAAATGGTAGGGCCATCATCTCCTTGTATGGTGCCAAGGCTTTCCCATTTACTCAATCAAAGTTAGGAGAGTTGGAAGCAGCCTTGAAAAAGGAAGGAGATTCGTTGCCTCGACATACGAAGGATACAAAGCATGAACATTTACTTAAGCTAGACATGGCCAAAGCATATGTATGTGACTCTTGCAAACAGCGAGGACGATTCTGGGTGTTCTCTTGTGATTTATGTGATTTTGACCTGCATCCAACATGTACAGAAAAAACATCTTAAAAAATAGTGGGAGATATGGACTATTGAAGTCAAATATAGATTGGCTTAAACATTGAAATATACTGCTTCTAAATTTCTAATGTACCTCACTGTGTTAATTTTGTCTATGGTAAATGGGTGATCACCATTTTATCATAACAAATATGTACTATATATAATAATGGATACATTGCATTTAATTTGCAAAGCTCCTACAGCGCCACCTAATCAACCACACCACTCTTTTTTTCCTAACATTTTTTCATATTTCTTTTAATTTTTTTTTATAATATCTATACAATATAATATTTTGGTATATACTTAGTTGTCAAAATTGCGATATGGATCGTAGGATCGCACAATTTTATGATCCCCTCACCAAAACATTTAAGATTGCACTAGAATCGTAAAAATTGTAAGATCGTACGTAGGATCGTGTAGGTCCTACCGATTCTATAGATTCTACCAAAACATAAATGTAAGGACTAGGTTTGATACGTAGGCCCACCAAGAACAGTGGAAGCTAGCCCAAAGCAATAAATTTGTTAGAGAGTGAGTCTAGCAAGCAAGCTATCACGCTAATTAAGTTCAGGCCTTCAACAGATTGGATCCAAGACAATAAGATTTAACACACAAATTGATGAAAATATCGATCCTTGGTCAAGTCCGAGGATGGGATGTTCTTGTATTAATCAAGTTTATCTGTATACAGAGGGTTCTTCTATCTGTTCTTCTCAGATTTCGTGCCCCATTTTTATTATGGTCATTTCCTTATATAGTCCTGTTTCCATGCATCTCAGCCCTCCACCTGTTCACTTTCTAGGAAATCCCTTGGATGCTTATCCCATCAAGGTCCTCCTGGAAGCAATAAGAGGAGCTGTGAGTTGAGATGGCACTGTTCAGGTGTCATTTCTCCATAAATGCAGCCAGCTGATTTGGTGCAGTGCATTTAACGTGGTGGTGACAGTCTCCTTCCCAGATATTTCTTCTTTCCGTTGCTGATACGGCTCTACTACTTCCCCTGAAGTTTATCCTTCCAAAATGGTTGACTCCCCAAAGCATTCCCAAGGTTCCTCTGCTCCTCAGGAATCTCGGCTGCTACATCAATCTTCTCTTTTCTCCTCGGTCTTTTGAATTAGATATGCATGGAACCTTCAACCATCCTCGGGTGTCTAATCATCCTTGGGCAAGGCCCATAACCCAAAAAAACGTGCTCGGACAACCTGCCGTCACAATAAATTTTTTATTTTTTTTAATGGGATAAAATTTTGGTTTTGATGAAGCTTTAAGGGTTTTTATTTTTGGTATGACTTTTTATTTTTTCTAGAAAATTATGTTAACATATGCAAATGCTTTCTAGTTTCTAGTTCACTTGTAATCAAAATGAAGGAATGCTTCATCATTTCTAAATGAAGAATTTTATATTGCCTTTGCTACATTTTAAGCTATAGTATTGTTAAATTTGTTTGATTAGTATGCTAATTTGTGTTTTAATATTATTAAAATATTTTTTTATATATAATTTTATCAATTATGCTTGTATTTGTATATTGATTGATTATTTTTTTAAGCATACTCTGTAATTATTGCTGAGTGGTATAACTTGAATAATTGAGTGTGAAGTTGTATTTTGATGTATTTTTGTAGCTCTAGTATACAAATATACAATGTCTACATAGATGATGAAATTGATGATGATGATTAGGATGGTGGTTATAAGAACATTAGAATTTGAATGATTAAATATTCCCTTCACCTTAATATTCATCTTACTTTTGGATTTCATTTGCTAACTTATTTTGGATTTTAAACTTGGAACTTAGAAGTTGGAAAATATTTTCCATGTGTTAATAAATATTTTGGTACTTGGTTGCTAATTAAACATTTGTTGAACTTTTTAGATACATTGAGTCAAAATTTAAGTATATTTGTTTCATTAGTATTTATGCCATGCAAATTATATCATACAATGCAAATCTTTTTTTATTTTTATTTTTTATGGATGAATTCATAATTTACTTGAAAATTCAACATACAAAGTAACTATTAATGTGTTTTTTGCTTTAAATCTGAAAATAAGTAGGATCTTATGATTCACGATCTCCACTTACCTCCAACAATTCTACGTAAAATCTCGATCTTGACAATCTTGGGTATATAGGCTTTTCTTCTCCCCATCATTCTTCTAACTCTTCAATTAATTTAAATCATGTGATCATGATTCATGAATTTGAATTTGAATTTGAATTTGAAACCATATTTTAACCCTTTAATTAATGTAAATTGTGCTATTATGGTTTCAAAAACAATTGTGCTTGCTACTATGAATTTAAAACCATATTTTACACCTAATTATTTTAAATTTTAATTAATAAACCTCAAATCCTTTAAATTTTATTAATAAAAATAAAATAAAATAACTTCATCTTGTGCTCTGCTTTTATATCTTCGTAACCAAAAACTAAAAGTCAAATCTTTAAACGCATTTCGATGCCACAGCAGATTTCCCAATATCAATGAATATCCACAACCATCACGTGTCACGCCCTTTAGGAATTAGTAAATGACATAACAGAATATAGGGGCGTGTATGAATCATTCGCAAAAACGCATACTTGCTACTTAGCACTCTCTTGAACATTTTAAGGAATGACAAGCTGCATAAACGTTCTATTACGGTAACAAACGTTTTTGCAACTATATGCACTAACAAAAAAGACATGGAAATTCCCTCTCTTACCCTCTCTTGCCTTTTGCTAATTGCTATAAATTTTAAGTTCTACATTTCAAAGAATATATGTTAAAGAGAAACCAATATTGAAATTAAAAAAAAAGAAGGCACAATGAACCCCATGTCACTCCAACTGCACGCAAGGTTACCAGCAAACATGAAATTGGAACCAACATTCTGAACCACAGAAGCTTCATTCCCAGAACTAGCATGGCTTTCTTCCAAATTCCAGACTCAACTGTACAGGATTGGTCACCAACCACAGTTGATCAGGCATCAAGAATCGGAGAGCGATGATTTGGCCACTTGGGGTATGCACGCTTGAATAGGCTCATGCACACGGTGTCATTCTGCTGAAGGACCCCATTTAAAATACACTTCATCACCCCTGAGCCAAAAATGAAGAGAATACTGTTTAATTACTCAATAAATGCAACAAAACATGACATGATTTTCAAAAACAACAGGGTATTAGAGTCCTTTAATTGACAAATTCATATAGTGGGCATGTTTGGCATTTTATATAGGACAAAGTTATGCAAATACAGTTATAATCTTCATTCAAAAAAAGGGTATACACATCCAGATCCCCCAATAGAGAAAAAGCAATAAATCACACCAAAAAAAAAAACAAATAAAAGGATTGAAAATGCTTTGAGGATCAAATGATGCCACTTTAATTTTCCATCATCAATATCGATGACGACCACCACTTTCTGTCATGGACACATTCCCCACCACAGGAATACGATTATTCTCTGGCATCCATACAAGACCTTGAAAACAAGGAAATCTAAGGATATTTGCATACAATGAGAAACTTTGACAGTTGTCACAACAGTTTAGAATTCATTTTTTACTGATCACAGATCACCACAAAGATTTATAGATTACGTAAACGTTTCTATTTATTTTCCCCACATAGATCCCAAACGAAATTTGAACATCTTTCTAGTCTTTTGCTTTTCTTTTCATTTATAAAACACTTTAATATCATTACTGTGAGAAGTAGCACAGTAAGTCTTTATTAGATTCAACATTCAGGTCATCATCTCAGCCCCCTAAGCAAACATAATAACACTCCATTGGTTTTCAATGTTAAATAGCTTCATAAATGCTAAACATTTATATGTTTATTTTCTTTGCCAGTCACCAAATAATCTTCCTAACGTAATGCAGGTGACAGTATTCAGATCAAAATAAATGGTGACGGTACCGAAAGGAAAAGTACTAATAGCTAAGCTAAATAATGTTTTCAGTGTTATAATTAAACGTGGGAAAAAAAAAGGGGAACAAATAAACATCCAATCAAACATCATATCAAAAGCATGGTAGAGAGCATCAAACAGCAGCCTTAACTCTGCATTATATCAAGCCTTATTGACGTTAGGATGGAACAAATACCACATTCCTTTCTAAAAGATTTATCTTGTTACAATTAGCACCATACCATGTGTACCGACAGGTTCTTTAATGCGACCCCGACGACCACATTTGGTCCACACTTCCACAGGCTGCAATATCCAACACCCACGAAAAAAACAAGTCACATAAAAAACCCAATCACGATGAATGTAGACCAAGTCTCTACACATATATTTTATATATGCAAATAGATTCTCTTACCTTGAACCATCTCACATCCTCAGGGTTATGAAACATGTATCTTACCGCAGCCTTTAATTTTGATACTCTTTGCGGGTAACTGCATCAGAAAAATGCTTGAGCTTTAGAATTATATTTCATGGAGTGCTGAAAAATGCCACATATAATTAGAAATAAAATGATGAAAAAGAAAACACACAGAAAAGAAAAATTATAGCCCTGCCCAAAATTTTAGATATTTAATGTTCACTTCATGGAAAACTTTGTCAAAACAACAGCATTTATGTAACGTGTATAGAGATCTAACAAATGTCCAATCAAGGCATACATTCTATTAATCATGCCCTCCAGGGAATTTATTTATCAAAAAAGAAAAAAAAAAATACAATGGCATTTCCTTTGTAATTGTATTAAGAAAATAATATTCATATCTAATCATGATACATGTGCAATAAAGCAGAGTCAGACATTAATAAATTAAATTTTATGGACAAAGTTGAAGTAAAGTTGGAGGAGCATTGAGCATAATTGCAATGGAAGTATTCATGTCATAGGATATTGGACAAAGGGTTAAACATTGAATGATGACATACAGAATATAGAAGTGCAAGAAATTTCTTTGAAATACATAAAAGAACTAAACAACTGCAGTTTCAGTTCTTGATCACCACCAAAAAAAAAATACCCTAAAATTTTCGTTCCAACCAGTGCCTAACAATGTATACATTAATTTCAGGTAGAATTCAATATAGGGTATTCTTATGAGATTTCAAACTATAAACCACTTCCAATGTGGAAATATAATTATAGACTTCTCACGAATAAATTATCTACATCGCCAAGAGCTGGCCATCCCAAACCCACATCTGCAGCATTGGACCAAGATGTCTTCAGGTTGACACAAACCAACCCAATTGTAAAGGTAAGGTTTAACGCCTCACCAGCGGAAGTCAACTTGGTATCAATTAACAACTAAATTTGTTTCCATCTTACAGAAATTTGTTGTCAATTTGGATGATTTAATAATTATACAACATTAATTTTTTTTAATTAGTAATAGAATCATATAAGTATCTTTACCAAAAAAAAAAAAAAAAAAACTTGATATAACAGGTTTTCACTTTATTCTACTCATCAACAGATTTTAGGGGATATTTTTGCATTTGCAAGCCACACCCAAAATCAACCAAACCAAACAATCCACTGCTGGTTTCAGTTCCGCATCCCTTTTGGGGTCAATATCAAACACTTCATTTGTTGGATGAGTTAAAGAGAAGATTTTAATACTTTCAAAAGAAATACTCTAAGTCTGACACTCGGATTGGATAGAATCCAGATATAGACAGATCAATCAATTATTTTGCTCTCTCTAGTTAATGGTAGTACATGGCCCCGGTTTCTTTCGAGGGGGAGGCCTATTTAGATCACCAGAGTCAAGAATAAATCATACCCAGTTAAAATGATCTTCTTCAAGATTATCCGATCTGGGTCAACACTTTTCAATGACCCAACAGCAGCAACAGAAAGTGCAGCACCCCCTTCAGCACTCTTCAGGACTATCAAGGGAAGAGGAGGAAAAGAAATTGGGCCATAAATAGAAGCTACAGAAAAACGCCCTGCATGAAGAAACCTCTCCATCTTGTGCTTGTCTGAATTAATGTTGTCACTAGAGAATATAGGCCTGCAAAGTGATGGGATATGACCATAAAACTTCAATAATATCAATAAAAAATACAGTGAACAGCAGTATAAAACACTACCTAGCAAAAAACTGGCGAAAACCAACATGGAATACAAACTCCTCTTTGGATTTAATAGGAGCGCTGTATGTGTCATGCTTCTTTATGCTGCAAAACGTAGAGAAACATAAATAATTCATGAAACGGATATCAAAGTAGACTACACAGAACAAGAGAAGTAAGAAACTGCTAAATATACCTAAAATGCAGCACAGACATTTTGGACTCATGTTGCAAAAGACCACTCACTATAACAGGCACTGTCTTTATCAGTGAGCATAATTTGCAAGCAACACTATTTGGTACTTCCTTTATATGCAGCCTTACATATGAGCTAGCTGGAATACAGTCATCCCTGTTTTCTTGCTCCATATCTAAAGCTTTAGCAAGAACATGTTTCTGCGTTCTTGCAAAATTATCAAATGCAAAAATTCTGGCATATTCCGGAGGTAGAGATTCCTGATATTTATTAAAAAGAAATTTAGTAGAGTTCTTGATATTCAGAGACAATGTAGAGTATCACAGAATCAAAAGAATGTTACTTTGGGGTCCCAGGAGGAAGTCCTAAAGGACTTGAGGCCTCTATACTTGGCAAAGCGTTTTCTAGCAGGAATATCAAATGGTGTATCCACTTCATCCGGATATTCTGAAAGAACAACAATCCATGAAAGAAAATAAAAAAAATCATCAACTAGAAGCCTCGAAAAAACTTAATTACAAAAGAACTATGTTTCAATTATCAAATATACTAATATCTCATTCATCTGGAGCAAGTAGACAACCATTCTATCACAAGTTTATATGAGTGCACGTTAATCCACTCCTAGTCAATAGTGAGTGATACAGGCCAGCAATTTCCCCCAACTTCTTTTCATTTTGTCTGATCTTTTTTGTTCTTTTTTGGCCGGGAATATTTATCAACTAAGCCACTGATTAAAGCTCACACCAAGGATCAGTTTGACCCAGTGGAGCAAAATAAAACAAAGAAATGGAATAGCGTCTTACTGCAACAGAAAAAATATTATCAAACAGAGTGAAATCTATATTTTGAAATGATTTGGTTTTATAAATAAAATAAAAATATAAAAATCAGTTTTAGAATGGTATTGGGCAAGCAAAAGATAATTCCTAATATTTCCTAACAAATCAATTTCAACACGCAAAAAAAAGAGAAAAAATATATATAGAGAAAGAAAACTGAACATAAGTAGGGCCGTTCGCTTTTCAAGAGTAATTCAATCGCTTAAAGCATTCACTCCCTTGATGCTATACAGTTCGCTAGCCATAAAGCGTGACACTGATCACTAGTAATTTCAAGAAGTACTAATAAATGCTCAGGTAAAGAGATAAGTACCCTCATCTTCGGCATGTGCATTTTTAATCTTTTGAATCTCATCCTCTATTTGTTCCCTCGTTAAGTTCTCACCATCCTGCATTACAAAAGAGTATTTTGCATTCTGTGAATTCCTGCTTTAATTTCCAGGGCACTATATAGAGTTCGCAGTGCACTATATAAAGATAGATAAATTCCTGCTTTAATTTCCAGGGGTCAGCTCTGATGGTCTCTTCATTCTGTCTATAGTGAAAAGACAATTTCTTTTACTTTTTTGGCCAGAGACCAAAATAGAAAAATACATGTGGTTTGCACCTTAATTGTTTCAAATGGTTAAATGACACTAAAGAGACCCATTGCAAATTAAAAACTCACCATCATCATTGAATCGATATCGGTTTCTTCATCTGAGTCCTTCAAGTTTAAGGAACGTTGGTCATCATCAAGGTCTAGATTATTAGTGCCCTCTTGATCAGGAAAATCACTCTCTTGTTTATCCAATACCATTCCATCATCAGCTTCTTCATTACTATCTAAATCCTCCTCATCTGTATCATCCACAATCCAAGCAGCCTGTGATATATAAATAAGGCCTGTGAGTCTACTACTAACAGAATCATGTGAAGCACATATCTGGTAAAGAGAGATGTTAAAGAAATGTAAGTTAAAACATAAGGCCTCCAAACATTGTATATGGGCATGAATTCATGCATACCTGGTATTCTGATGTGCCTTGAGGAAGAGTTCTCTTTCTCAACCTTTTTTGTTTTTGATTTTTATCAGCCTCAGCCATTTCTGCCTCTGTTGGCCATGTCTGATGAAAAAGAACCATGTCGTCAATGGTAATTGTACCAAGGAAATTCCCATCACTCCCGCAAATAAAAGAAACTGACATGGATGACTAACATAAATTTTTTTTCCCCATTTTGGGGTGGTGGTTGAAGGAGAGGGGGGGGGGGGGGGGGTGGTTGAACCGTTGAAATTTTATTACAACTATGAAGAAAAAAAAATCAAATTAGGGATGAAGGAACTCTCTCTCTCTCTCTCTCTCTCTCTCTCTCACGCACACATTTGGATACAAATCCTTCAAGAAAGCAAACCTCAGCCTCTTTTATTTTAAATCTAAGAGATGAACTTAAAACATAATTAAGCACCCAAGGAAATATGTAGAATTACATACTTGACCCATAGATAAGTATGTAGTATTCTATGGAAGATGCATGAATACAAAGCCAATAATAACAGCATAAAATAATCATGTTGGATAAACCACAACTTCCAAATCATAAGGTTAACCAAGTTTGATATAAATGATTAATAGAACAATGGTTTCATATTAATGCAAGTCACCTGTTCTCCATCAAGAGGATCAGGAATGTTTTCAACAAGTAAAGGCTCTTGTTTCTCTGGGTCAGGAGCCAAAGAACGAATAACCTGAAATAGTTCAAATAAAATAGAAAAGAAATAGGACTACATCAGCCACATAGATATATTAACCCATCCCCAAGTGAGTGCAAGTGGTCAAACATATCAAAAGTAACATGAAATACAGACAATGAAATTCATTGTGTCATCACCATCAAAATTTTAGTACGTTCATATTTTAGTCTGACATAACTAACTATGAAATTGATATAAACCTTTAGCTGTCAACCTAACAAACTTAAACCATTGGAAGCTTCCTTAGATTAGAATAATTTTTTTTTACTTTTCAGTTAGAAATAAGACCAACTAAATGACAGACTTATTTTAAGTAGATACAAAGGCATAACCAAGTAAAAATCAATCACTTAAAAAATACAAATTCAAGTACAGGATTTATTGAGATAACGCAAACAGATATATTTCTTAAATACTCCATCATTCAGCTGAAACTAACAAAAAGTAGAATCAATATCATAATTTAGCTTGAATGAGTTTAACTAGTGTAAATATTTACATGTTAACTTGTAGAGCTCAAAGCTACCATCAAGTAAATTGCAATGTATAACTTGCAATCAGGAAAAGAGTAGTTTAATTGAGGTAACAGAAATTTAATCCTCTGGTCAAATATGAGATAAGCAATAATCATAACTCTAAAAGTTGTTAATTGAATAAATTATTTTCAGAAAAGCTTAAACTTCTTGATCCTCTACTCTCAAAGTCCTCTCATATTCCTCATATTCCTCTCTTCATCTCCTCCTAGGAGAGGGGGAAAATGATCAAATTTAGTCTGCTCCACCCATATACCCTTCTTAACCCCTAGAGAGCCACATTATATTAGAGTAGTAATGAATAATGGCACAGCCCCTTCAGTAATTGAGAATACAAGTCCTGGTCAATTTCACCATATTAACCTGTTCCACTAATATCCAAAGTAAATGTTTACCTCCACATCATGCACTTCATCTGCATCCATCAAGTCCTGCTCTTTTCTTTGATTTAAAGGAAATGGATCCTTAAGAATTTCGATTTTTGTCAATTGGTAATCACCCGCACCAGAAACATGAACCTGAAGTGAAGGAAAATGAGACAACCAAGTAAAAAAGTCACCAGGGGCAAGTAAATGGCTGCTCTAGTTACCAGCTGATTCACCGAGAGGCTATGAGCACGCAGGTATCCAGTGAGGAGCATGGTACATTTTTCTAAATTGCCATCATCAACCACCATATCAACCTACAATGCATCAATGAACAGAATAATTAATCAAAAATATATTTTCATATGAAGTATGGCACTTAAATCATTCTTCTTATCTTCTTTTTTCTCTTTCCTTTTCAATGAGTGTATGGTAACTCCTCTACAAAGCAACTATTTGAGATTGAGACAACTAAACTCTATCTTGTACCCTACTGGTGCTACCTCTAAGTGAAGTCAATGTTAGTGAAAACATAATAGAAAGAAATTAGCACCGTTTGAGCCATGATGTAAGGCCGTTGATTTCTCCAGTGAGGAACAGTGAGCCTCTGCTCCTTGCTATGCCAGATGAACTGCAAAATAACATCAATATGTGAGAAAAACTGCATATCCAGATCCAGTTCCATTTAATTTTGCATGATTAGATTTATCAAAAAAAAAAATTGTATGATTAGGACTTAATGCTGATAACGGCAGCTCAAGATAAATAATCAAGACAATCACCTTGTGCAAATCATCCTTTGTATCTGCAGGATAAAACTTACAGTCCTCAGGAAATTCTGAAGCAAGACTAGACATACACGTGTTCTTCGAGTCTTGTCTTTTCTTCAGCTCAGTAGGTAGGTCCTAGAGGCAATAAAGAACGTTGCTTTTTTCTTTCATGTCAAGTAATGGAAAAACTAATTTATATTCCCAAAATTTATAACTAATCAATGAACATCAACAAGAACATACACGAATCAGCACAAAAGCGCTTGGCAAACCAAGAGACCTAAACACGGAAAGGCATTGACTTCCAAATGAATCAATATAGCAAGAAGGGCTTTCTTCACATGAAGAGCTCGCTGAGGCCACAAAGGCAATCAGATCAGCTACCTACCATTCAAATCATTCCCATGTGTTAAAAAATAAACAAAGTAGAAGCTCCTAAAAACTGGAAAAAAAGAAGGAAAAAGTACACAGGTCCTGGACATACCTTAACCATTTCCATACATGATAGCAAATCCCCATAAGGTGCTTTCAATACCTAGAGCATATAAGCATATAACTTCCATTAGATATTTACAAATTCACAATTCAGTCTGGTATGGCAGTCATAGTTTCAGAAGAACAACCCTTCATTCGGAATCATATACAAGAAAATACTAATGAAGTGTACATACATGAAAATACAAACATGCACATATGCATATACGCTCTAGCCAACTTGAGTGGTAGTTAACTGCTTAACATGAAAAAAAAAAAAAAAAAAAAAATTTCATCGTAGCACCCTTCACACAAAGCAAAATTTCTTCCTGCATTTTGTTGAAAAAAATTACTTACCGTAGTTCTCAGCTTATACTCGGAAGAAGCAACTGTTGAAAAAGCAGCCCCAGCACCTTGTTTAGATAACAATGACAGAAGATCCCCAGCAAGTGAATCTACATTTACAGAAGCAGAAAGCCCAAAAAGAACCTGAAATTGAAACAAGTTAGAATAGAAAGAAGAAAAAAAAAGGGCAAAATACAGTTACACCCTATAAGTTTAGACTAAAAAGACAATTCACCAAACTTTTTTTTTTTTTTTTTTAATGACATGGAACTTCACCAAGGCAGGGTCCAAAGCCCACCAGTAAACCACAGATATAAGACCCCACATGCCAAAACCGTGTATCAAGTAATACAGGGGAACTCGTACTGGGGATCGAACCCAGGATGTCTACACCTACATCTCATCCCAAGCCTCCAACTACTAGGCTGCACCCTTGACGGGTGACAATTCACCAAACTTAAAGAGTATAAATTGAATTTTTTTCCAAGATAAAAAATTGAGGGAAGAACATACTAAAAAGTAAAAACATGTAGCACAATGCACATAAAGGGAAAAATATTTATGATGTATTAAACATTAAGCACATTTACAACACTAAATACTCACGATAACACGGGGAGGGCTTGTTGATCCACTAGTAGCCCTTTTCTCTTTCAACAGGGCCGCCTTTTTCTGCTCCCGTACCTACCAAGAGAATGTAAACATTAATAAGAAATTGGATAAACAATGCAAGAGAAAGAGCGAGAGTAATTACCATTCTGTTATGCTGAAGTCGAGCAGCCCTGGCACCCTTTGTAACATTGCCCCCGGATTTGGAAATCCTGCTCTTATCTAAACCACCAATAGTTTATATCAAATAAACTACAATAAAATCCAAGAAATTAAGTTGGCAAGTACACACAAGTGACAAAGATTTTTCCCATTTTTCTTTTTATCAGAACACACACACACACACACACAAAAATCTTTCTCTCATGAGCAATCGGTTATAGTCAGTAACAAACTTAAACTGGTGGCATTTTTATTGTCTTAAATACTTAAAAAGTCAGCGATTTTAAGTCCCTTAACAAACTAAAAATGGTCCCTTTAGTCCCTTATAAATAATGACATATAAACATTTTAGCTTGAGCAAAATCACACTAACAATATAATAATATTGATTAAAGCCATTTGGGAAATTAAAGAAGCAATGAAAACTTCCAAAGTAAATAAAACGAGCAGAAAAATGAAATAATAAAATAAAATAAAATAAAAGAAGAGAGAAATAGTAAACCTTTGAGGTCGGTTCTATGAAGGTTACGGGAAGATTTGGAAGAGAAGCGAGACTTGTGGGACTTGTTCACCTGAACCCTCGAGCCTCCCATACTTGATACCACCACCAACCAAACCAACCGCAATAACTGTACGTTGAAACCACGCCTATTTGCTTATGCGTCGTCGTTTTTGCGGTTAGAGGAGAAGAGAGAGCAACATAGCTGCAATGCAAGCATGGAAGAGAAGAGAAGAGAAGAGACAGAAGAAGAGGGCTTCCAGGGTTTTGTTTAAATGGATGTATAAATTGGAAATTAACTAAAAACCTAAGGGTAGCTTAGGTAATTTATCTTCATTTATTTTCTGAATAGCAATAAATAATAGTAATAATAAAAAGTGCGCAAATTGGGCTGAAAATGGGCTTTTTTTTTTCCTAGAAAGCCCACACCCGTGTCCAAGAAAGTCACAGACACAACACAAAAAACCCCACTAAAGAAGAATACAGTTCAGTGCCTTTCTCTCTCTCTCTCTCCTTCGATCTTGATTTATTAGTCGGAGAAGAAGGGGATACGAATTAAGGTTGTGGAATCTGAGTGATTTGGGGGGGGTGAGATTCTACCCATTAAAGATTGAACCTTCATGACTTTTTTATTTCTTGCATTTTCAGACCATGTATAGAACTGGGTCTTATCTTATTATGCTGTGCACATTCAATTATATTTCATGTGCTTTGTAGAGAGTACTTGTATTTAAAATAAAAAATAAAAAAGATGTAGTTTGTAGAGCACATTGCAGTTCACTTCTAAAATTATTATTGTCTGATGATTTATACTTTGCTTCTTTGTTATGCAGTTTCTGTTGGTCAAAATCTTTGAACAAGTACCTATGTCTGGGAAATCTGCTTTGCAGTTTTCATTTCAACTTCTGGCTTGGTACTGTTTTCATTTCTGATTGATTGGGGAATATGCAGGTTGGTACTAACCATTTTACTTTTACTGCTTTTACTTGTGTGTTTGTGTTTGTGAACATTATTATGATTTTTTTTTAAAAAGTTTAAATTGGTTGTTTGCCTGCTAAATGTATGGACCACTCATCTATGGGTACACTCTGAAGGATTTCTATGTCAAAGTCTGGCCTTTATATTTTCAAGAATTGGTCGTGCATTATTTAATGTGTCAGAATATGCAGCTTTCTTTTTCTTTTCCTTTTTTGATAGAAAATATGCAGCTTTCATGTAAGCTGCGTTTGGTTCGATTCTGGAAATGCTTTAAAAATTTTCCCATGATTGATGCTCTTTAATTTTATATTTTTTATAAAAATTTTATTATTATTACTTTTCTTTTCTTTTTTTATTTGAAGCAAACCCTTGTTGTCATCACATGTTCTCCTAGAGTTTTTAGCGTAGTGAGCATAAAAGTAGCTTCTTCTTGTTTTGGGTGTGTGCGCGCGCAAGCTATCATGATGAATGGCCTGCTCTTCAAATGGGTAGGATTTGCTTGCAGTTCTGAGGCAAAGAAACATGCAGAATGGAACATTTGAAAGTGCTTTGGTTGATTCAATTATATATGATTTTTTTTTAAAGAAAAAGTTAGAATCCAATGAATGTATGTGTTTTTTTATTACTGACTTGTGGGGGGAAAAAATAAGAAACTAAGATTGGCGGTGAAATCCTAAATGACACTAAACACAAAGTACACCATCCGAGTCTAGTTTTTTACAACTTTATACAGGGTAACCCTATGAAATGCCATATTCAAGTGTGAGCTAACAGATTAGCCTAAAATATAGATTCTTAACTTGCATATGTACTTGTAAATTTGTATATGGAATGCTTCATTGTTGATCAATCTAGTAGGCTTCAAGTGAACATTCCAGGAAAGCCATTTAAAGCAATCATTGGAGTACAATTATTTACCTTATGATGGTGGAGGATTTTCAATTCAGTAAGCACTTAACTGGAACCCTTAGTTGCCATACTTGGCCTTGTAGTCACTCCAGAGCTGATTAACAGTCTCCCCTAGCTGCTAAACAAAGTAATTTATTTTGGGGGCTTTCACAAGGCATGGTTATTAGTGGGGGGACAATGTTAGTATTGATTCAGTGATTTATCCAACTGTTAATGATCCCATTATATCTATCTAATCCATTTAGTTCTCTTTGAGTAAATTAGCAATTAGCTCTCTCTGACTGCTCACAGTCCTATCACATTTTTCATAATTTCTTACTTTTATTTTATTTTACTTTTTAAAATAAAATGTGGCATTTTCAGTAGATTAGCTCCCAATGGGTTACTTTCAAATACCATAACTTTAGCTTTTCCCTTCTGCCTCCCCTTGGGGCCAAAACTGACTTATCAAAAAAAAAAAAAACCAAAACTTTAGCTGGATTTGTAAGAAATCCTGTTATGTTTGTGGATGAATAAATGGCTTTGTATTGATTTGTATAGATTAAGGGAGGGGGGAGTTGAACCCTAGCAACTCCCTGGATATCTAATGCATGCAAGAAGATTTTCATTTAATATTATTTATGTTTGCAAGTCAATTGTATTTTTATGTTTTAGGTCCTAGTAGTTTACTAGGCTATTAGTATTTTTAATATTTGGAAGCAAGGTTATTTTTGTAATCAAGGCAATTAGGGTTTCCTACGCCAATTAAAACTAGGGTTTAACAATCCTTTATAAGCAAACTATTGTACTCATTTTGTGAAATAGTTGATATTTTGATGAATGAAAAAATGGCATTTTAGTCTCTTTGGTTTGGTGTTGACTCTAGTTCCGCCTTAGGTGCTGACTCCTAGTGGTTTTTCCTCTTGGTGACTCCAAGCCAAGGTGCGGACACCTAGGTAATTTATATCTATATATACTATAAAACCGAAGCCTATGACCAATATTTGACTTTTTTTTTACTTCTTTAGAGCTTGCCATGTAGGATTTGGAGTTCCCACATTTTCAACATCAGCAAATATATTAAAAATATTTAAAAAAAAAAACTCTTTCTACCCAAAACAAAACCCAATTCTCTTCTAAAAACTAAAACTAAAACCCGTAACTCCTCTCTCTTCTCGGGAGACGAAAGAAATCAAAACCCTCTCCTTCCCCCAAAATCAAAATCCAAAACTCAGCAAATATGTTATAAGCAAACTATTGTACTCATTTTGTGAAATAGTTGATATTTTGATGAATGAAAAAATGGCATTTTAGTCTCACTTTGGTTAGTCTTGCGACTCTAGTTCCGTAGCAGGTGCGACTCCTAGTGGTTTCGGCGATGCCGACTCCAAGCCAAGGTGCGGACACCTAGGTCATCTATATCTATATATACTATAAAACCGAAGCCTATGACCAATATTTGACTTTTTACTTCTTTGGGAAGCATACGTAGGTTGGAGTTCCCACATTTTCAACATCAGCAAATATATTAAAAAAAAAAAACTCTTTCTACCCAAAACAAAACCCAATTCTCTTCTAAAAACTAAAACTAAAACCCGTAACTCCTCTCTCTTCTCAGGAACCCAAAAATCAAAACCCTCTCCTTCCCCCAAAATCAAAATCCAAAACTCAGATGAGAAAGAAGTAAGCGATCAGAGGTAGAGCTGATCAGATACGTAGGGAAACTTTTGGGGCGGCGCCAAATCCAAATAGTCCCGCACCCCCCTTCAAGTGCCTCCCCTTCTATTGCTGCGGGTACCCGTTCTCTCTCTCAAATTCCTTCATTGTTATTTGAATCCCTATCTAACTTTCAGAATTCTTTTATTTTGTGCTTTGCAGTCTTACATTGACGCTTGTCCCTATTTATTATTTTCTGGTAATTCTCCAAATTCTTTTCATTCCAAATTTAATCTGTTTAATTTAAAGTTAGGGTTTTCTAAATTTCAGTTATAGTGCCTGATAGGCGTTTGATGTTGGGTCTCAGTTAATAAATCCTTATTGTTTGTTAAAAAAAAAAAATCTACCAGCGAGTGTGAGAGAGAGACAAAGACAAGTCTTTTGATGTCGTAAGAGTTGTGATCTTTATAATCTTTGACTGTAGCATCAGTAATTGGCACTAATTTGCCAAGTTACCATCCTTCCTAGAATCTTCTCCATTTTGTTTTCTCTTCAGCAAAAGATTCAGTGTTTGCTTTCTACTTTGCCTAGATTTGATCCTCTAAACTTTAGCAAAGGGATTGCTAAATAGCAGTTTGTGTGTGCATAACAGTGACATTTTGGATGATTCTCTATAAAGACAACATCTTTTATAACTATTGATATACCCTGTTGTGAATTGTTGTGAAAGATCAAAGTTGTAAAGAATTTAACTTTAGTCGTATCTAACTCTATGATCATTGTTACATAAAATTTCTTTCATTTAAGTCATGGGTTACAATCAAATTCAAAATATGTGTCTACTTTCCTGATTTCTTTAAAGTTGCTGCTATACATTGAAAAGGTACAAGGGATTGCTTTTTCAACTTCAACTAATGTTTCTTAAATTTCGTTGTGGATTGTTTTGAAGTTTTTTCTTCACTTCTGTCAATGTTCAATTGTAGCGTGCTTAATTTAGGTGCATTTTTTGGGTGTTTTCATGCTGTAAAACATTCTTTTCATTCCCATTTAGAATATGTACTCCACATGTTTGACAAAAAGTCTCACTGAAAATTGAAACTTACCACTGAAAATTGAAACTTACCAAATAACACCATTTGAAATCCCAACCAAGGTAGTTGTAACTTGCACCCAAGTTGTTTCAAGGGCTATGGTTATATCATAGGAAAAGCAGTTAAAGATTCTAGAATCTTTAATTATTTTCATTTGAGTTTAGGGTGAGAAAATTTGTGTGTATATATACACACACAAATTTGCATGCATATTTTGTAGATGGATTTTTATGTCTTAGATCCTAAGATCTTAAAAGCATACAGTTTAGTTTGAATATTTATATATGTATATGTGTATGTCTGAGCGAGTCTTAGAGCTAGAGCTAAAGAAACTGTATGTAGGAATTTCCATCTTCAATCAAAGGTGAAAGTGAATGGTTCAAATGGAAGCACCAAAACCAAGAGGAGAATCCAAAGAGAAATTTCAAGTTATCTACTTAGATAAAGATTCAAATATGTGATTCTCTTTTGAAGATCATTTTTTTTCCTAATAATTTGTTTTGTGTTTTTTTATAGGGTGAAAATTTACTATCAACTTATGTTCAAAATGAAATACCAGCTTTCTAATTATTTGTTCATTAGAGTAAACTACAAACACAGATGTTCTAACTTTGTATTAGTTTGAACCATATTACATGTGCAAGTGTTTCAGTTATTTAATGCTTCTTACTAGCAATTTTATGGACGCTATTATACCTAGAAAAAAAATTATGGACTCTAAAACGTTCTATAAGCTGGAACTCACATGTTCATAGCAAAACTACTTAAAAGAAGTGATAATTCATAAACCCGTGCATCACACGGGTTAGCAACTAGTATCCCTTTATTTTCCAATCTTTCAATCCTATTGCATCATTTTTGGTATCAGAGCAAACACCAATCTGTTTGAATGACCACTGCAGTCAATCCAGAACCAGAAGAAAAAAAAATCTGTTGAACCACTGTCACAAAGCCACTGTTAACCAACCCATTAGAAATTCCAATCACTGTTGTCTTCTTACCACCACTAGAAAACCCCACAAAAATCCTGCCAACACCACCATCTCGCCACCATTGACAAAAACATCCCAACCACATCTGCCACCAAAAGAAAGAAAGAAAGAGAGAATAAATAAATAAAAATGATCACTGTGTTTTTCACTGCCAGAAAGACCAGCCACCACTGAATTCTGCAATACCAACATCACCATAATCAAAATCCATCCACATCCATATTTTAAACCCAAACAGAAAATCCAGACCAAAAAAAACACCATAGAAACCAAGCTCCCAACTCTTCAAGCCCGGCCAGTTTGAGTTCCTCCTCTGTCTCAGAGTACCGCATAGCCAACCCACTCCACCAGATCAGTATCACAAGAATTCGTTAATGCCGATCTCACCCTTTCATCCCAGAGCTGCCGCCCACAGCCATCACAAGACCACCACTGTTGCAACAAACAGCCAGTCCATTAACCCAATATTAGAGGTAACCTGATAGTCCCATCTGAGTTCTTTCTTCCTAGCAGCACTAGCGTCCTTTATTTTCCAGTTTTTGAGAATAAGAATAAAAGTGTGTTTCTTTTACGCTGGTGCCAACTCTAGTTTTGCTTGGTGCTGACTCCTAGGGTCCTTTGTTTTTCTGTTGTTTAATTTTCCCCATAATATTGTGTGGATGTCCTACGTCAATATCTCCTTTGGAAACACTAGGATGTGGCATTTGACCTAAAACTAAAGGTTATTGGCAATTTGTAGAGAACACATATTGGCATATTTATCCTGAATTCAGTTTTTCTAATATAAATATAGTTGGGGCAGTACTATTTGCACTTCTTCAGTTTTGCACCAACTGCTTGTTAATGCGACAAAATCTTATGAAGTCATGGGGAAGAGGAGTATTTTGCTTAAGAATTTGGGGACTGATTTTTTTTTATTCTTTGGTTGATATATTATGAACTTAAAAATCAGATATGTAATGGAATTTCACTTATACATCTTCTTATTTCTGATTTGCAGGTTTCAATGGTAGTTATCTGGGGTGTTGTAAATAATGGTTTGTAGATTGTCAACTAGGTTGTTGAATATTAGTATTGCTGGATTTTGTAAATCCAGGCAATTGGAAAAGGCTGAAGCGGTTATAATTGATGGTATAAGATTAGGGGTTCTCCCAGATGTGGTAACTTACAATACACTGATTGATGCGTATTGCCGTTTTGTCAGCATGGATACAGCTTATACTATTCTTCCTAGAATGAGAGAAGCTGGTATAAGTCCAGATGTCATTACATACAATTCTTTGTTAGCTGGTGCCACCAGGAATTGCTTATTATCACAATCGTTGGATATATTTGAAGAAATGCTTCAATCAGGTATACATCCTGATGTATGGAGTTACAACACTTTGATGCATTGCTTCTTTAAATTAGGAAAACCGGATGAAGCTTATAGGGTTTTCCGGGATATCATACTTAGCAATCTTTCTCCCTGTCCAACTACATTTAACATCATGATCAATGGCCTTTGTAGAAATGGATACATGGATAATGCCCTTGGTTTATTTAGGAATTTACAACGTCATGGATTTGTCCCCAAATTAGAGACATATAATATTCTAATTAACGGGCTTTGCAAGGCAGGCAGATTAGGGGCTGCAAGGAGTGTCCTCAAGGAACTTGGGGAATCAGGTCTTAAACCAAATGCCATAACTTATACTACAGTTATGAAACGCTGCTTTAAATCTAGGCAGTTTAAACTAGGGCTTGAGATCTTGTCAGAGATGAAGAGTGAAGGCCATATGTTTGATGGCTTTGCATACTGCACTGCCATTAGTGCTTTAGTTAAGATGGGTAAGATAAAAGAGGCAAATGATTGCATGGAGCAGATGATCAGGAATGGCATCGTGCTCGATTTAGTGTCTTATAATACCCTAATTAATCTTTATTGTAAAGAAGGTAAGTTGGAAGCTGCCTTTAAGTTGTTGGATGAGATAGAGAAAAGGGGTTTGGAATGTGACAGGTATACTCACACAATTATTATTGATGGATTGTGCAAAGCAGGTAATATTGAAGGGGCTCAACAACATTTGAGTTACATGAATACTATGGGCTTTGATTCAAACTTGGTTGCCCTCAACTGCATGATTGATGGGTTGTGTAAAGCTGGTCAGATTGATTGTGCAATGAAATTGTTTGAATCTATGGAGATTAAGGATTCTTTTACCTACACATCCTTGGTGCACAACCTTTGTAGGGCAAGGAGATTCCGTTCTGCATCCAAGCTTTTACTGTCTTGCTTAAAAGGTGGCATGAAAATACTCAAGTCTACCCAACGTGCTGTCCTCGACGGTCTTTGTTATTCGGGGTATACAAGTGAAGCAAGGAAGCTTAAATCAAAAATTTGGTCAGCTCGTCTGTTACATTGATGATTTGCATTTGTTTTCAAGTGTTATCCTATTTGGATAAGTGCTATCCTATTTGGATCAAGGTCTAAGAAATTGCCATGTGAATCCCCTTGTTGTAAGTGTCCAGTGTTTTGGACTAATAAGCCTTATACTGAAAAGCATATTAGTATCATAGTCAATCTGATTTAATGGACAGTGACTCAGTATAGTTTTTGCTGTCCATACATTTCATATCTAACATTCCATCTGGTGATGCATATGATTGGAAGATTTTGCCAAATAACTTTAGGCATATCCAAAGAAAACTAGGCACATCTGGGAAGCTTTTAGATGTGGCAGTATCTTCAAGTTGATGGACTCACAGGTGAACCTCTTTCCTATGCTTTGATGGCTGCTATACTTCCTTAAGGTTATCTAGTGAAAAAAGTGCTTGAGATGTTCCTTGGTGGAACATAAGTACTTGTCTTTTTTTCTTCAAAAGAACTTTCTGTTTTATTAGTTACAGTGGAGAGCTTTATGATAAAATTGATTTTGTTCATATTCATATTATGGCCCAAAAGAAAGTACCTAGTTTAATCAGCTTAAATTGTTGAAAGGGTTTTTTATTGCATAAAAGAATAAACCTAACAAGCCCAATTGGACAGTCTTCCTAGAAAATATATCTATGCATGTGCATGTTATTAAAAAAAATTCTAAATCATTGTTTCTTTATCCTATATTTGTTATCCCAATTTTTTACTCATTATTGATATTATCTTTTGACATTGTTATGGGTGAGGAGGAGAGATTCAAATTCCTATTCTATAAATTAAAATATTTTCCAAAGCTTTCAAAAAATGTGGTTATTCCTTTCTTCTGAAGGCACCTCTCCATGCACAAAGTGCTTAGGGGTCTGGGGAAAAAGAGTTCGAGTTGCGGGATTAGTAAGGGTTTGAGTTGCGAGGTTAGCAATATATTGTAATTATCTCTAAAAAAAAAAAAAACAAACTATTGGACTCTTTACTGGGATGATCGATTGGCAAAGTCATGTAGTGATGGAGGGATACAAATTTCAAGTTTGTCTTCTTGGTGTTCTTGTCTTTGCTGTATCTTTTTGTGTTTCAAGTAGGTTAAAGGAACAATACTTTTACTTAATGATTATGGCTGTTTAGGAATGAAGTAACTCATTTGTGGATGTTAGAATTATGGTTTAGCGATTAATTTTACCATTTCCTAATAGCTTAAGCTATGAGGAGAATCGGTAATATATCAATGTATCGGAGTAGGAGATCTTGAGTTTGACCCCTGTCGTCACTCTACCTCCAATTTAAAATGATATAAATCCCACATGTTGGGCCCCATTTATAAGGGGGAGTTTAGGCCCACATGTGAAGGAGAGTGTTAGAATTATGGTTAAGTAATTAAATTCACCATTTTCTAATAGCTTAAACTTTTGAGAGAATTGGTAATATATCAGTGGAGATGGGTTATTGCCACAAAATATGGGGAGGAATGGGGTGGTTGGACTTTGGGTTTAGTTAGGGTTTGTCATGGGTGCAACTTGTGGAGGAGTGTTAGGGCGGGTTGGAGCACTTTGCTAGTTTGTCTCTTTTTTTAGGTTTGAGATGACCATTGTCTGCGGTTTTGGCATGATGTGTGGTGTGGGAGTCAATCTTTGAAGGAGTTGTATCCTGCTCTGCTGGTTCTCTGATCAGAATGTTACGGTTCATTCAGTCCTGGATTGCCAGGGAGGGGGATGATCAGTTCTGGAATGTGAGGTTTCATAAGATGTTTTCATGATTGGGAATTGGAGGAAGTCAGTTCTTACTTAGATCTTATTTATTCCAATCTCCCTAGGAGGTCAAGGGGTGACTGGATGTAATGGAAATTAAAAGGTAGCAGCGTCTGTGCTGTTCACTCTTATTATGAGTCAAAAAAACATGTTTTGGGTTACAGAATGCTCATCATCATGGGCTTGTGTAACCTATTTCAATAATAAATCCGACTCATTATCCAAAAAATAAAGTAAAAACTCTGTAGGCAATATGTTTGTAAATTACATGCAAGTCAGAAGCTTAGTACGTGAATTCTGGGTTTCATCTATGACATTCTTTTTTCTTTAGTTATCGTTTTTTTAATTTGACCTGCTATTGTGTCTAGTAGATCAATATTATCACAGTATTGAGCAAGTGCAACAACCTGCTTTATATCTAAATCCAGAAACCTTGTCTAATGGGAAAGATATAACTGTTTTGATGCTACTCTAGTTAGGTTGAGTAAATGCATTGCCGAAAATTTGTAGATAAGATATCAATGTGGGTGCCTTTAATAGGCATCTGTATGCTTTCTTGCTTGATTTTAACAATTTGAAATGAAAGCTAACGGAGAAATTTGTGGGGGATATTGAGTATTTTGTTGAGATTATCAATCTTTCTCCTACTACATTGGTGCTTAAATGACATTACTTTAGTTTAACTCATATGACCTAGTGTCATGACAAGGACTTTACAGAACACCTTTTGTTAGAATATCACAAGTAATTCTGCAGCTAATGTTATATTACTCCCTGTAAATTTATTTGGGTGCTTTGAAAAATTAAATCATAGTCTGATTAAATATAATTTGTACACACTAAAATACTTAATGGCATTGGCCTTGCTTACAACTTTGATGGGTAATGTTTTATTCACTTTATCCTTTTTTGTTCTAGTTTTTTTTTGTTCAAGGTTCCATGCGATGGGGGTTGATCACAGTCCACTGGTTGTCAATTTATCATGAACTTTCTTTCAGGTCCCTTTTTTGGTGGCTTTCATTCTATTGGAAGAAACAGATATCAACCCGTGACTCCTTGGTCCACTGAGGTTTTCATAAATGGGGTGTCTATGCAACCAACACTTTGTTTTAACTAATTAGACTCATTAGGCAAGGGGCAGGGCCAGTGCTATTGCTTGTTTCTTCTGCCTAGAAAAGCTGACTAGCCACAAAATTGGAAGCTAGGAACAGGCTTTGCTATTAACACCTTTAAAGTTGGGTAGTCGTGTTTGAAAAATGGGAAAGCAATAATTGGGATACATGCATTATAAACATTAGGGGCCCGTTTGGTAATGTTGTTCTAGTAACGTTATTTGTATTTTTTTGAAAATAAGTGTGGTTGAAAAAGTGTGTGAAAATACGTGTAATGTTGTTTAAACACTGAAAACTGTTGTTTAAAATACGCTACCAAACAGCCCCTAGTTGTCTGAAGATGTTCCATGGAACTTCCAAAAAAATTGCCATATAATTTATCTCATTCTCTCTCTGTACATAAATATAAGGGTAAATTATTGCATTTTCTGTCCCTCGAATTTGGGTCATGCATGATTTGGTCCCTCAATTTTTCAAGTGCTTTGTTTTAGTCCCTCAAATTTCAAAACTGAAACAAATTAGTCCTGCCATCAACTTTGCATCTAATTTTACTGATGTGGGTGCACCAAAATTTGGATGCATAGTTAATGGAATGACCAAAATTGTTACCCTTTCAAAAATTGAAGAACTAAAATAAAACACTTGAAACTTGAGGAACCAAAATCATGCATGCCTCATTTTTGAGGGTCAAAATATGAAATTTACCCTAACATTATGGCTGATTAATGAGGATTCTTTAACAATTTGTTCTTGGAACTAGCATGTACACTGTCAGGAATTGTGAAATAAAATTTTTGTTTGCTATGGCTAGAACTTTCCACATAGTTTTCTTCCATGAGATAGAATGAGTAATGCAGTTATTTAGTCTCTCTTGGGGTCTCTATAAACAAAGGCCAATTGATAGATTCCATTGGTTAATGTAAAATGTTGTTGTTTACAAGTAAAAATATACCCACTAGTTGTCACTGTAATTACTATTTTCTATATAGGCTGGTCTCTCATTAGCCTTCCTATAGTATTTTAGCATTCTCATGTCAAGAAAATTATAATGATGATGCGTTTATCATATTGTCTTGCATTTGGGAGTTGCCTTTTCTTTCCCCCCTTTCAACAGTATGATAAACTTATATCTTCTAGTTGAAAACCATAACATAGAATATGTCATAAAAAGTTTGTTCTGAATAACATTTATTCCTTTATTAAGTTTATTATGGAAGGAAAGTAGGAAAAATGGTTTTGCTCTCCCCAACTACTACAGGATTGTTAATTTTTATTTGTTCCTTCTTTGACTTACAGGATCTTTTGTCCGTTAAATTGTTAGCCACCCCCTATTCATACAACATTCCCTCATGACAAGACTAAATGCTTCTACAAGAACCAAAGCAAAAAGAAAATATAATGACGTAGAGATTAATGATCTGTTACCCCTTTGGTAAGAAATCGGCTTTCATTGTGTACAGGTTTGATTTGAAGGTCCATTGTGTGATTGTGCAAGGACTACCAACAAAATTCTTAAATCTCATCCAATTTTGTCAAAATTTCCCCTTGATAGAAGCTACGCACATTTACTAAGAATTCTAGCTCTTGAAATAGATCTCAACTTGATGACAGATTGCTCTGTTTTTGGGATTAGCCTTAAATTCTCTTGAATAATAATGGATACATACCTGTGTGTGTGGTATATTTCTTAGGGTGCCAAAAGGTGGCCAACAGGCAGTATTAGCAGGCTCAATGGTTTCCTCTGGGATGTAGAGTGAGAACTAGTATAGGATTTGACACTAATACAGTTACTCATGACAATATTTGTTCATCTATATGAAACAGATTGTTTGTCTGTCTTGGTATGTGATCTTAGACAATAATTGGGTGATATTGGTGGAACACTAGTGATTAGTGAGGGAATAATGGCGGCCTTTGGGACCTGCTGCCATGTGTTGGGGATTAGAATTGGAGACATGTCATTTGGACTTTCTTCTTTACTTTTTCTCCTCTTCTTTTAAGGTGTTGTTTACTGTAAGCTGCTTGCTTTTTAGGTTTGCAAGTTGCAACTCATTCATGGGAGTTGGTGCTGTCGAAAACCCAGATCAGTTGCAATTCAGCTGGCTCTCTCTGGTTATCCCAAATAGAATGATCTTGCTCCCAATGTTGCCAGTATAATTCCATAAATATGTTTTGGTTGACATTTAAAAAATCTGTATAATATTGGACTAAGAATTATCAATTTGTTGCAGGTCTTGTGGTAGAGGTTGGGCCTTGGTGCAATGGCAAGTGCCTTCCACCAAAAGCAATAGGTCTTGTGTTCGAGTCCGGGAATCAGCCTCTCCTATTCACCTCTCATATCTTACAAAAGTGGGAGTTTTGTGCATTGGTTACTACCTTTTTATTGCAGGTCTTGTGTAGGAAGAGGAATTGCATTGGATGCCTAATTGAAAGCGGCACAATGAAAAGCTTAGTTGCATTGTTGGAGTGACATCTTTGAAGTAGCTTAGAAGTGTTATGATGTCTTGGCTAACACCCAAAGAAAATATCAAGCTTAGATGCACTGTGACGCTGGTGGTAAATGCGATCGAGCAGCAATAAGATTACTGATGATTTCGTTTATATCAAGGGAGATCTGGAGTATGTATACACTACTGTTACCTAAGCTATCCAATATAGCCAACTGTAGGATAAAACATTCTATATGCAAAATCAAGGTGTTATACTGTTATTCATTTATTTTGAGAATAAAGATATGATGAAAGTCATGAATATGATGAAGTTGATTTTTTTTTTTTTTGGGGGGAGATGTTCTCAGGTTATTGGGATTTTCGTAACTTGATCCTATATTCTTACTGACTGGCCAAGAATGCTCTTCATTTCTTTTTTTCAGGCTGTCCTAAAAGTATTTGTACTCCTGCCTATCAAATTATCAATTTTGTGTTCTTTGTAAATCAACAAGACGTGCACATTGTTGGAACTTAAAAAAACGGGGGTATTCAATCTGGCTACATGAGAAGGAAAACTTATTCCTCTAGCAGAATACACAATTAAATTGGTATACACCATGTTCTTCAACCCATCACTCAACCAGGATCCATGCAGCTGGTTATAAGAAGAAAGAAGCTAGCTCTCTAGAACTAGAAGCCACAATAAGCTTCATATTGGGATGAAAATTAGGTATTGAAGGTAGCGTTGGTCCCTATGCCATTCTTTTCTGTTCTATCAATTCCATTATATTCTTCTCTCTCTCTCTCTCTGTTTGAATTTCCGAACAGTGTTAAAGAAATCTAAAAGCTGCTGCAGTTTGTACAAGCTCCCTAGTTTTGCATCAACCATTGTCTGATTGATATATGTCATTGACTAGAACGAACAAGGCTCAAACAAATTTCCCATCAAGCCATTCCTTAAAAGTGAGCATATATTTATCCCAGGAAAAAAAAAAAGAGCATATTACACCTGTTTTAAATTTACATTTAGAAGGCAAATTCTCCAAATGGAACTAATAAAAAAAACATAATAAATGTAATACATAAAACGTATTCTTCAAGCAATTGATAGGTATGTACATAAGAAATTTATACACAAAGTAGCACTACAGTAAGAAGCTGCAAGTACTGTACACACAAGGATTTTAATTCACAATTCTTCAAGGCCTTTGGAATTAATACTACCCTCTTTTTCTTTTTCTTTTTTCTAAAGCATAAATATCTTATGCATTTTTTTTTTCAACAACAAATTTGAAAAAAAAAAAAAAAAAAGAATGGCATGAGCCTATTAATTCCGAGAAAAGAACCATGGGAGTATAAAGGCTAGAACCAGGCAAGCCAACAGGAAATCACAGAAATGATTTCTTCTCCAACATGAGCCATCACTGTCTGAGGAATGGGAATTCCTGGCGCTAGCTATTATCCTCATCTCAGTCCACCCCACCACAACTCCTGTGTTTTCCTCAATGCCTGTTACATTTTTTGCACTCTCACCACAAATTTCACACTTTCTGCATGAAAGAGAAACATTAGTTTGATAAGAAACACATACTGGCTGAACTCTAAGACTCATGAGGCTCAAACTTACAAATGGTACTAGTACCACACGGTATTCCCAATAAAAACACACAGAAAGAGCAACACAACATAGCAGCATGGATTTCTTTTCCTATCACATTATGTCTCAAGCATAAATGGCGTGAGACCTTCTCACTTCTCCTGAGGTTAGAGAAATTTGTTACGCCATGTCAACAGCTCTCTCTCTCTCTCTCTCTCTCTCTCTCTCTATTTAATTTATTTATAAAGTATGTCAACATGTCTTTCATCCATATTGTTGTCACGTTATAGTTGTCGCAAGAAGTTGTGAAAAATTGTGGTCCTATACTGTTTCGCTACTGTAAATATCACACTTGGTAGCCTATCAACTGATAATGTGGCAAATATAGTGCTGATGCCAACCGAAAATGCAAGGAATGCGCAACCAACCCATCCTTATGAAGAAAGTGAGATGGGGATGCGATTCAAAATGATCCATTTCAGAGAACTATCTGGGATTTAAGGTGATAGAGACATCTCAAGGAGTCTTACCTAGGAGCCTAGGAAATAAATTTGACATCCATCTAAATATACAACCACACAGACTCTGCTCTCACTCTGTAACAGGAAATAAGAATTTTTTCAGAATTGTGACAAACAGTCATAGGTCTACTTTTTGGGCTACAAGCGCAAGTCTGCAGATTCAATTTTCGAGTAATCTAAGTCTGTAAACTCAAATTATCCTAGAACGGGTATACTTAGCATAGTGAAGCACTGAAGTTATCAAACAGGAAACTAACCTGTTTTTAACTTTACTACGAGATATGGAACTTTAAGGCCTGCAACAATCTATGAAATAGCAGAAACAAGAAGGTGGCATCAATAATGATATGCTAAACCACCCACTTGAAGTACATGTTTCAAAGTGGATGAACTTCTCTTTGCCCTATTTCCCAAAATTCACATCATAATGGAAATCGGCAAATCGCTAACATGACATGGTCTAATATAGAAGAAAGGACATGCAAGTAGAGCTCAGAGGTGGCAATCTAAAGTGGTAGCTGTTTTCGTTAGAACCATATAAAGCTACTGTCTTTTTATATTTTAAGCAAGAGAAACAAGGATAGAGAGCTTGGAAAAGAATAAAATAAAATCTCTTCTTCAGTGCTGCAAAGAGATTTGACTTTGGGGGGAAACATATATACTGGAAAAAACTTAGTTCCTGAAATAGCTGATAGTGGCCTGCAACATCAAAGTATATTTCGTTTTTGAAGCAAAAGCATGAACATAGAGAATTATACAGGAAACAAAGAAGAGTAGAATTTTAGAAATTTTACCTATTCCCTTTACTCCTAAACCAGGCCTCAGCACACTGAGGATGTGAAATACCAAGTTCATTTTTGCAGCCACAACCAAGCTGGATAAGAGTTGTAGTTCTAGATGGGTGTTCAGAACTCAAATGACATATTCTGCAAACCGTTTCAGCATTAACCAATTCACCACTCACTGTATCACAGGAGCTTCTAATATCGATGATGCTGGAATGGCTGTCTGGTGCTACAGAATCTACTTTCTGTTCATCCCCAGATACCTTACTCGTCTCCAAAGTATCGGACTTGGGATTTGAGTTCTCATATTCTTTGCTTACATACTTGGTCTCTTCTTTTATTACAATGATAGTCTCTGACTGAACCGAATTTGATGAAGTACCGCTCATTCCTTGTGGCTGAGAATTTGGCAAATTCTCAATGACTGCCTTCTCATTACACATACCATGCTCCATTGGTGTCATTCAGTGAATCGCTAAACAGAAACAGATTGACTTACTAATACTCCCTTTTCCAAAAAGTCCAGCCATTTCGCAAAATTTCCATTTTCGGTGTCTTTCTAGCTTTCTATGTTCTATTTAGTCAAACTTTCATAGAACTGTAGACGGCAAAAACAAACCACGCGCACCCAGGTTTCATATACAAGATTTTGACTTGTTCCTTGCTTTAGGACCTTCAACTTGAACCTCTAAAACTTCCTCAGCTGACTAAAATACACTATAAAGCTGCAAGGCCACTTTAACACGTAAAATCCTTCCTGTGATCCAAAATTAACTCTACCACTATATAAACACTGATCAAAACAAAGAGTTGATATTTCTGTGAATAAATCCAAAATCTCTCTTTGCCAAATATTTCTGTGAATAAATCTAAAATTTCTAAGACGCAAGGTGAAAGCTACTCCGCCGAATGCTTAAATTCCACGTTTTGCTTCATTACCTGGCATTTGACATTGACATTAGGCTCAACACAAAATATATAGAGTTTGAAACAAGTTGATACTATAAAAATCAGTTGACCTGTGCAAATTTCAGCTTTTTTCAAATGGGAAAGTTAGAACTGCACCACATATGCACGGTCGAGTTGAATCAAGGATTCAAGAACAAGAGATAAGCTTCCAACCTAGTTGTTTACATAATATATAAGACTTTGTCTTAAGCATAGTACTGCTAACATGAGGGGGCCACTCTCATTCCTTGCCTGACGAGAAGAATTCTTCAACTCGAAATTTCACTCAAAACAGAATAAAGGAAATTGGACTTTTATATCTTCCTCATTTTAATAATCGGATGCGTGCTATGCAAGTTTTGCAATGGATGGTACTTCTCCATTGCATTTTTCTTTTGGTTTTACTTCTAGGAATCAAAATTGCTGATATAAGGAGGCTGAGATGGGAGATTCGTGTGCAAAAGTTGCAAGTCATTCTTCTCATGCATTTTAAATGAAACGCAAAACTTAGGTATTAACATTGTTTGGTACATGTATTTAAAAACTGAAAATTGTTATTTGAAAATATGTGTGAAAATACGTGTAGGTGAAAAAGTGTGTGGAAATATGTGTAATGTTGTTTAAAAACTAAAAATTGTTATTTGAAAACATGTACCAAACACTCTCAGGCTTTCCATTTTTTTTTTTTTTTTTTGGCTTTCTATTTAAAGTACAAACACGTTATCTTTGTGCTTATGATTTCTTACCAGAGAATGCAGGGAATCATAACAATTTAAAAACTTGTTTAGTCTGCAATTAAGAATATTTGATTACCTAATGACGTTTGGGATTAAGCATAAGCACGACAGAAGAAAAGGATAAGGCTGAATGGTGTAACACTCTTTATATTGATGCCTTAATTTGCTTCAATAGGAACTACCAAGAATATAAGTGACACGTAGCATAAGAAAACTGGTTCAGAATCATGTAGTTAATTCGTAGTTAAAGCAAGAATTAAAAATGTCTCTGCTTGGAAGTGATCCTAGTTCTTATCTTTAATTAAATGCTCATTACTATTCCCCTTCCTGATTTCTTGAGTAACTCAATTAAATTTAAAGCTCAAAAACTTAGGTACAACTTTCAAGGCCAGTGCATATCCTCTTGTATAGTTATACTTATACCTTCCAAAACCACGTTGTTGAATTTAATAGGAACCTGAATTCTTTAAGTATTGCACTAGGAACTCTATCTAAGTTTACCAATATATTTTTATTTCAAAATTTAAAAGAAAAAAAAAAAAAGGTTTTCTCAGGCCAGATGATTTAGGAAAAGATTTTACTTTCTTTCTTTTCCTAGAATTTACTTGCACCACAGCAAGCTTGAACCCTTTGACAATATTTTTTGGATAAAGTTTAGCTACGTAATTGGTTGTAACCTAATACTATAATCTTACTCAATAAAATAAACATTACTATATATTTTGAAAATCTAACCGTTGAATTATATGTTATTTCCGCTATTAATACACATGTCAAATTTTGTGTCAATCAAATATTATTTACTATATGATTTATAAAATTATATTTTATGCATAATTTTAAACTACAAAAACTTGTAATCTAAATAATTTATTGATGACATAACTATTGATCTTTAATTTTATAGAAATTCTGGAAGCATGGGGATATAAGAACAAGATATAATCCAATAGTGGGTTTGTAATCCATATATATATATATTTTTTAGTTTTTTTTAGTTTATTACTTATGTATAGTTTCTAAAATTTTCATCTTTTTAAATACAAAATTAAAAATTATATTTTCAACCAATCTTCAATAAATAAGCAAATAAGTGTTTCCAAACACACTACTAACAGTTGTTTCTAAGCAATATATCTCTCTCTCTCTCTCTCTCTCTCTCTCTCTCTCTCTCTCTATATATATATATATATATATATATATATACACACACACACACACGTATATATATACACACACACATATATATATATATATATGAATGTATTAATAGGTAAAAGCGAGAGAAAAAATTCAATTAGAGTCTTATTTTGCACCACGTGTTAAGTTTTTTAAAATTTTGTGTCAAGTGAATTAATTTAGTGTTAAAATTAGATTTCAATTAGAGTTTAATTTTGTGTCACGTGCCCCATCTATTCTAAGTTTTTTTTTTTGTGTGCCAAATGAGTTAATTTAGTGTAAAAATAACAAGTCCAATATAAATAAACCATAAAAAAACATAATCATATTCAAATCTAACGAGAATATTTTTTATAATATTGCTATTTAAGATATTTTATATGCGAAGATGTTGAACGTAACAAGCGTAGTGAAAAAGAGGCTGACGGTCTCATATATGCCTATTCTGGAAATTCAATTTAAGAGATACTATTTGACAATTTATTATTTTATTTTGTATTATTTAGTAGAATTTCATAGACAATAATTGTGAATTGATATTGTATATGTAGTATCAAATTGTGATTTTCAAAATTATATACGTAATAGCAATATAATGAGAAACTTAACCTAACCAATATCATGAAAATTGCAAAGAAAAACTATTTTAGTTCCTCCAAATGTTCTGGTTGAATTATGTCCTATATGTTTCACAACCTAAACTAATATTAATAGCATCACTACGTTCATCATTCCCGTGCATGAGCACGAGTTACATACTAGTCTCTCTCTCTCTCTCTCTCTCTCTCTCTCTCTCTCTCTCTCTCTCTCTATATATATATATATATATATTAATAGGACCATCGCACCCTTAGTGCAATGGTCACTCCACAAGTATAAGTGATTGTGGAGTGTGGAAGCGAGTCGGGGTTAGTCTGAGAGAGAACACGAACACGTATATACACTTAGACTAGGCTAGGTAAATTCTATTTTGTATCAATATATATATATATATATTAATAGGTAAAGCTAAGAAAAATTCAATTAGGTTTTGAATTGGATTCTAATTGTTGTCTAATCTTGCGCCACATGTCCTATTTAAGTAAAACTCATCTATGACTTAAAAAATATGTAACTCTTATACTAAATATAATTTGAACTCATACATGTGAGTAATTGTGATTTTTTATTGTACCATGTATATACATGAGTTACACACTAGTATAAATTAGTGGGAGGGCTAGGATCTGATTTTAGGGGTGACATAATTTATAATGCAATGCACATATGCACAAACGTGCATGAGTAATTGAGACCGATCTAAATAATAAATTATTTGAATATTTGGCAATGTTGTAATACTAGAAAAATTACGGAAAAATAACATATTCATATATTATGTCTTTTTTAAAGTAAAATCCACTTATAATTTACATGTAATATGAATTTTATAAGTAGACAAACTTCCCCATATAGCTAGCTAATGCGAATTCAAATATTTTGGTTATTATATACTCATAAGATAAATCAAATTATAGCATTTTTAGTTATTGTGAACATATATGCATTGAAATTTCATAATTTAAATTGAAAACTATATTAAATTTTGCAATTTTAGCATTTTTCATACATATATGCATTTGAAATTTCATAATTTAAATGGAAAACTATATTAAAAGAATTGCCATTTATTATATAATTATCCTCGTATTTTATTACTTTATACACAAATTTTCATGGAAAACAAAATATTATATTAAGAAATTATGGATAATTACATAATATGATATGATTTTTTTTTCCTTTTTCAATTAAAACTCTTTCTTCTTTATTTATTTATTTTTTCAACCCTTGTTTTTCTTTTATAGGTTTTAAACCTTTCAAAGATATCAACTTATCTATCTACTTCCAGGGTTCTTTATGTAAACCAAATGCTGCGTAGGTTTAATGCATATATGGTTGGTGATATTGCTTTTAAGAACTCGGGTAACTAGATCACATATTTAGGATAGCAGCAGTACTATGAGGTAAATACAAATGGTAGATTGAAATTTGATACCCACTTTTGTGAGAAGGCCAGTGGTAGAAGAAAGCCCAGCAATAAGGAAATGAGAGAGAAAATGAGGTAAGCAAGCCCAATGGGTTGACATAAGCCAAAAATGATGGCCAAACCCATAGAAAGTAACAAAGAAGGTTAAAAAAAGATAAGTGGGCTGAAACCAAAGAGATAAAAATTAGTAAGCACATAGGAATAATGAGGAGGTAAAAGAAGAAGTAAATGGGCGAAGAGAAGCCCAATGAATAAAGTGAAGTAACTTAATGAGCTAACATGGTAGGAATGATGATCAAACAAGCCCATAAGAGTGATAAGAGGTAAAGATGTAATAAATGGGCCGAGTAAGTCCAAAAGGAATAAGGCAATAAACCCGTAGAAACAACCAAGGTAAAGAAAGAGTGAAATTGGCTAAAGAAGCCCCAAGGGAGAGGTAATAGGCTAATGGTGGCACGGTAGAAACACCCGGCCAATGAGCCAGCGGAGGTAATAAAACCAAAAGCGAGTAAGGCTGATCGAGGGGTGAGCAGGAAATTGGCAAACCTGATGAGTAATAGTATGGCAAGATTAATGGCTAAAAGGCCTGACCATGAAGAGAGAGAAGAGAGAGAAAAACAAAAGCATGAGGCCCAGCCAGGCTATAAAGGTAAAGGCCCTTGCACAGACAATGCCAAACCTAAGAAAGGGATAAGTGGAAGAAAGCACGAGCCAGCCCACACATCCTTCGTACCCTGAGGATAAGCATAGCAGTACGTGCGGAACCCGGACAATGCAAGAGCCGGCCAAAAATGGCGTGAAGAAGCGAGAGACAAACCTGAAGCAGTGGAATTTGCACAAGGACTAAAACACTACTTGTACCCATGTAATACATGGAGGTGGGCCATAGATTCAGTATTGAGGGTGTGGTTTGGCGGTAGGGAGAAAGGGGGTCTATTTTGGGTTCATACAAAGCTTCTTTGGGTGTTGAATGTCTTGCTAGGATGGCATTCACCTAAAAAATGTAAGTATGGGCTAAGGACCACTTGATGTATGCCATAGGAGTAGGTGTAGAGAAAGTCTTCAATCCTTATCCATTGAGGTAAAACAGAAACAGAGAGAGGTAAGAAACAAGACAAATAATTTTTGTGCGGAAATGGAGAGTGAATTTTAACCAACATACTCTGAGGCGGGAAGTAATGGCTAAACAACCGGCAAAGTTAATGGGTAGTTAAAGGAGAGATGCCCGGAAGGAGCAAAAAACGATTGAGGGACAAAATGAGTAAATTCCATAATGGCGGGCGATATAAAAAGGGTAGCCATGAATAGTAAAAATATAGGGGAAGAAAAAAGCGAGCAAGAAGGAGGAGGTAGGAAAGAATAGAGAGAGAGGAGAGAAAACACGGAGAGGAAAAAGAAAAGATAAAAGAAGACTAAGTGCTAAAAAAAGAAAACGGAGAAAGTAATGCGAGTAGAAATAAAGGCATGCATCAATAGACCACATTTTCTCTCCTGACATTCCCAACTCTCTGAAGGTTGTAAATCAGTTGAACCATTTGGGCCTCTCGAATAAGTAACTTCTATAGCGGAGAAGCCTTTGTTGAGGGTTACCGGCATTAGAGATTGGTTCCCTTCTTGGGTTCGTTTCTCTTGAACAACTTGACCTATGATCAAAAGAGTTATTTTCATTGTTATACTAACGGGGCGATTTCTTCTTTGTTTTGATTGGAGTTACCAAATTGTTTACTTTCCTATTTGTGAGTATTTATTTCTACTTGCTACATTACATGCTATAACTACGTTAATTTTGTTCCGGTATTAGTTTATTTAACGCGTTTATTACTGTGGTGCTGTTGTAGCATATTATTGCCATAATATACGCCAACGATTTACCTCTGCTTTGTAACCACCTTACGTCCGACCCAGCCTTTCACATCGGGACATGTCTACATCAGGTAAGCTGACTTGTGCCTGTGAGCGGCCTAAGCGTAGTCTAGCAAAGGCGGTCCCGACTCTTACTCCCGGACAATGGGTCACGGTGCGACCCGAAGGGTTGAGCCCACGACAATCCAAAGGGAGGCCCGCAGATACATAGAAAAAAAAAAAAAAAAAAAAAAAAAAGTGAAGGGAATCCAAATTATGAAGCGTAATGTACTCTTATAAGTATTGCTAGGAGTTATTAATTTATTATGGATGAAAAGCTGATATATAAGAACTGGGCCTAAAGTTCTTTATTTTGATTTGCAATGGACTGTAGATAAAGTTATAATTTGAACCCAAAATAATTAAATTTGGTTCTATCAAAAATTAAAAATTGGTCCAAAGAACCCAACAAGAAAATTAGGCATTTGTCCATTCTTGTGATTGTGAACTATGAGATGAGTGTGTGTGAGTTGTTTTTTTCAGTATTTGTGAAAATCAAAGCATGTTTTTTTAATTCGAATGATCAAGTCTTGTTCAGTTGTTTGGCTTTGATTGTTTGTTAGTTGAGAACTAAAATTAAAATTTTACTTTTGTGGTGGGCCATTTTTGTATCTGAGGTACAAAATTTGCTTTCCCTCTGATCTTTGTGTGATAATTGGGAGTAGGAGAGTCGGGATTAGGCTCAGGTGAAACTCACCTTAAGCCCGACTTGTCATAGCTAGGACCCCGTGAGAGATCTTGGTCACGTGCCCGTGGCAAAGAATCTTTGTCGTAAGCGTTATGGCGGGAGAAACGCAATACAGCGAGGATAGTTAAAAGATATTCTAACTAAAGTACTTGCTCTTACGACCAAGATAATGTTTAAGCGATTTTGCAAAAAGAAGAATCTGATAATATAAGTATGGCTTAAAAAATTGAATCGTGACAAGAAGCGAGTTAGCACTTTAACAATCGCGATAAAAGAAGGAAGGTGATTAGTCACATAGGCAGTTCCTTGGCTGATTTAGGTCCAAGAGAGGAACTAATCTCCAATGTGGGTAATCTCACGAGAATCCTACCATCAGAAATTACCTTTTTTGGAAAATGGACCTAAGTGGTAATCGTATTCTCAAACTTGCTAGAGTAGGCTACGAGAAGAGGAGAGAGAAGTGAGTAGCCTATTGTTGCATACTTTCCATTCCTCACACTCCTATTTGCTTCCTCTCGATTTTTCTATTTTCTTTATTTATCTTTTTGTTTTCTATGTTTCCTACTTCTATTTGTTTTTCTATGTTTCTGTCTTTGTTCCTCGCTTGTTGTTGTTCACATGCACGGCTAAGGCACTTTTATCTTGCCTATCGTGATAAGATTTACCATTTACCCTCGACCACTTTTGGCTTTATTATGGGTGTCCTTCGAGGCCTTGTGGTCTACTATTTGCCTAGCCTACTACTACTGTGTTGGCCGTGCCACTCATTCCGAACAGTAATTTTGTTTTTGTTTTCTTGCTTTCATGGCATTCCTTTAGAATAAGGCTGGTTTCTCTCTTTTAACTCCTATGGCATGCCTTTGTGATTCTAAGCTCATCTTTGCCTCTTTTAGGTGGTATGTCATTCGACATGACATTTACCCAAAAGAGTTTGAAGCGAACGAGAATAGGCTTCCCGTTCTCCCGCGCGGACCATACCTTCTGCACCTCGACTCATGTCCCATTACTTTATTGGCTGGAGGTATAAGTGGGTGGTGAGCCCTGTGCGTGCTCAACTCCCATGCTGGAGTCCATTGCTTGTTTGGTGTTCACGTGTTTGTAGATTATCTGCGATTTTGTACAGTTATAGCTGCCGGTGCTTTCTTTCGTTCTTTCTTTTGTAGTGGATAGTCATTGGGTGCTTAAATTAACCCACATCTCATTTCTCGTGAGACCATACCTCTATTACCTCGACCTATAGCTCCGCCTATATTGGTGGGTATAAGTGGGTGGTGCTGAGCCACATGCGTGCTCCAACTTTCAATATGAGTCCATTGATTGTTTGGTGTTCCCTACGTTCTTGGGTGTCTGTGAGTTTATGCAGTCTGCTGCACGATATAGCGCTCGTTTAACTTTTGTAAGCGTGGATGAGTCATTGGGTCTTCCAATCTTCACATCGTTTCTTCTTTCAAATTTAGGTATTGTAGGCATGGGCCTTTTCTTCTTTAATTAAATTTTTGTCTCCTGCCACGATTTGTGGGCTGGCGGTATTCTTGCCACGCCCTTTGCATTATTTCTGCCATAATATCTTTTAACTTGAATTCGTTACTAACTCCTATAGCATGCAACTAGTGATTCTAGCTCATCTTGGCCTCTTTTAGGTGGTATGTCATCCTAGCATGGCATTACCCCCAAAAAGTTTGACGAACCCCAGAAATGGGCTTCCCACTTCTCCCGCGCGGACCATACCCTCTCTAACCTTTGACCCGGCCCCAGCCCTTATATTAGTTGGGTACAAATGGGTGGTGCCGGGGCTCACTGTCGTGCTTCACTCCATAGGTCCATTGCTTGTTTGGTGTTAGCGGCGTTTGGATTGTGAGTTTTACGGTCCTGTGCACATTACCTTTGCTCGTTTAACTCTTTCTAGCGTGGATGAGTCATTGGGTCTTCATTCTTAGGATCTCGTTTCTTCTTTGGTACAGGTATTGCCAGGCATGGGCCTTTTCTTTTAATTCCTTTGTCTCCTCTTTACTTCGATTTGACCAGGCTGGCGGTATTCTTCCTTACGCGCGTATTCATGCATGTCGTTTAACGAATTTGTTACTAGCACCATAGCATGCCTGTGGTTCTAGCTCATGCAGCCTCTTTTAGGTGGTATGTGTCGAAGCGTGACATTTACCCCAAGAGTTTGGCGAACCCGAATAGGCTTCCAGCCTCCGCACTTGAGAACGCCACCTGCACCTCGACCCATGGCCACGCCCATGTTAGTATTTTGGAGTACAGAGTGGGTAATGCTGAGCCTGTGCATTAACCCGCTCCTATATGAGTCCATTGCTTGTTTGGTGTTCACGCGTTTGTCGATTTGTCTGCGAGTTTGTACGGTCTGTGCGCGTGCGCTGCTCGTTTAACTCTTTGTAGCGTGGATAAGTCATTAGGCATGTCCTGTATTGGCTGGGTACAAGCTGGTGGTGCCTAGGCCTTGCGCGTGCCTCCCTTCCATGTGTGTCCAAAATCTGTCTGCTGCTCATTCTTCCGCTGTGGTTTGGAGGCTTGCCTGCACAGTCTGCCATCCATTTTTTTGACCTTTTATGTGAGCTACTTTTCGATTTCCCGCTCCTCTTAGGGGCTGGGCTTTATTTGATACTGGGCCTTACATTTCTTTCGGCCCATTTCTTGAATGCCCTCATTTCCTGCCATATTACTCTGTCATTCCTGCTGTAATGACTCAATCCTGCTGGGCCTCTTTAGGCCTGCGGTTTACTCTTTCCCCCAGTGGCTTAGCATGGCCATTGGTTCTCCTACTTATGGGCTCCTGTGTCCCTTTTGTTTTTCTCTTGGGTATCCTTGGCCCATTTGCTTTCTTTGGGCTTCCTTGGCCCTTTTATTAACTCTGCATTCTCATGGGTTTTTACTAACTTCATTGGGCTTCCTTGGCCCAATTACCTTATTCTCATCATTGGGGTTCATGGGCCTGCCATTAACCCTTTACTCTCTTTGTTTGCATTACTTTGGGCTTACAGTGGCCCATTCTCACTTTTCTATATCATATACTGCCCATAGGTATGCTATTTCTCTCTTTTTGGGCTTCTTTAAGCTCATTTGTCTCCTCAAGGCCCATTTGTTTATTTCATGGGCCTGTGATCCATTATTCCTGTCGCTTGAGCCTAATAGTTTTGCCATCTGTTTGCCAACCCTTTGCTGCCCTTATTGTTGGGCTTTCTTCTTTCTACTTGGATTCTCAAAAATGACCCTCAACATTTAGCCCCCTGAACATATGAAGCGTTCCTGCGATTCATATGTGAACGAAAGACCTTCCTGTCCTTTCTACCTTTCTTCTTTCTTTTCCTTCGCGAGCCTTTTTAAACAGTGGACCCCTTCTCATATATATATATATATATATATATATATTTCTTTTCCTGCCGCGAAAAGTGTTGTCTCTTCGAATTTCCCAGTTTAGCAGTTATTTTAAAACATAACTGCCGTTTCATTAATTTCATCTCATTCTGATGGCTGACTCGTCGCATTCCTTCGTGCAGGTATTAATGACCTGGGTATTTAAGGAGGAGTCCCTCCGTGTTTTAAACACAAACTCCTTCTTTTCCAAAAAACACATTCTCTCCGTCCCCCTTTCTTCACCATTTTCTTCTTCTCAGACACTCACACTCATTTACTCCGATCAAGCCCTCATACTATGGCGCCGATGAAAAGCCAAGGCTCCTCCCGCCGTAAAGGGAAAGAAGCCATTTCTGACCCTCCCACCGCACTTGACGTAGGTGAGGAGGCAGAGTATTCTGAGTCGGAACACTCCGATGAGGAAGAAGCACAGCGTGACCCCGACAGTGAGTGCGCCCCTCTAATCGATCCATGGTACGACGTCCACCCTCATTTTCCAAAGATTCCCGGCGATTATGCACTGCCGCCGCCAGGCCGTGTGTGGCTCACCCTTAGTCGGCGAAACCCCGATATTTCTTGGGCCCCGTTGGCCTCCTCGATCCCTGATCTAGTCATTCGCCAAGGCATTTTGCTCCCCATGCCTATCCATTTCGAATTTGGATCGGGTACCGCCTTGGGTTGGAGAGAATGGGTAGATAATGAGTTATCCGATATGGGCTTCATAGGGTTGTTGCAGCGAGCCGGTGTTTTGAAGGCCATCATTTCATTTCGCTGCTTGTCCAACTTCCGGGACCTCTACAACCATCGCCACTTGGTCCGTCGGTGGTGTACCACCACCCATACCTTCTTCTTCTCCTGCGGCAAACTCACCGTTACCTTTGAAAACGTGGCCAACCAGTTACTCTTGCCCATCCTTTGCGACGCTGATCCTGCCACTCTAGAACTTTCTCCGGAGGAAGAGGCCATTGAAACCGAATTGAAGAAGAGGATGATCAGGAATGCCAAGCTGTCATATTGGGTTAGTTCTTCTTCTAAATTTTCTGTAGCTGCCCACCGTGTGGCTTTTGTTGTGTTTTGGCTTTGCAAGTTTGTTTTTGGGTCTCACCCCCATTATGCCATAAAGCCCTTATACTTCTATTTAGCCATCAAGATATCCGCCGGGGTGAGCCTGCCGTTGGCCCCTATGTTCTTGGGGCATCTATATGTCCAATTAGACATCCTGCGGAGTGATGAGAGTCAGGCAGGATCCTGTCACATAGTTACCTCCTCCGTTCATAGTACTATTCTGTAGCAGTTGTTATTTGAGCGTTATGCCCAACATTTGGCAAAGTGTAGACCCGTTCGCTTTGCTAAAGAGAAGTACCAATCATGCCCGAGGGTAATTACTGATTTCTGCGGCAGATTTGAGTCCAATTTTTCGTTGACTTTCTGTTGGTCTGGTTTGAAGCCTATTGGTTATTCTGTTGTTGAGTCTTTCGATGAAGGTGTTGGTTTTTCTTGGAGGGCTTACAGAAATTTGGGTGCGAGTTATACATGCATAGATTCTGCAATGGGTTTGTTTGTTGACACTGTTAGGACTACCACTCCCTTAGCCGATTTTGATGAGACAAGGATTACTTATTTGGTGGCCACCAATGCTGGATGGTTGCCTTACTTAGCCGATGAAGGCATCAGGTTCGTTCATTATCCTGCCAATCGAGTGAGAAGACAGTTTGGATTAGATCAGGACATTCCTAATGACCTTTCTTTTCTTATGAGTCCCCTACTTCGGTTTGACCCTTTCTGCGGCACATCACCTTTGAATTCTGGAGGCAGCGTTTCAGTGCAGTTACCGTTCCTGGCTCACTGAGGGAGGGCCTTTGTACTCCTGCCATGCATGGGTATTGGCAAGCAATGATGACTTCGTTCAAGCAAAAGTTGGTGGGTAGTCGTGGTTTCTCCCTTATCCCTCCTGATGGGCTCAGTATGGTTATTTCGGCTAATCCTCGATTGCTCCTGCCCTCCAAGTTCGTGTTAGTATATGTCAAGAAACAGAACCGGTCTGCCATCTTTGAATGGGATGAGGAGAAAAAAGGGTGGTATTGGCACACTGGTGATCATCCTTCAGGTTGGGAGAAAAAAAAGTTAAAGTGACAAACATTTCTGCACCGAGTAAGAAAGGTCCTGCCAAGCTTAAGTCTGCAAGTAAGTCCAAGCCTGCTACTCCACGGCCACCTACAGATGCTCCCCCTACCAGTAAAACACGAGGCAGCAAGAGAAAGACAACCCCTCATCCTGCGTTTGCTGCTGAGTGGAGAGTAAGTTACTTCTAAAATACTTTTTGACTTTCTTGTGGCTAACCTTGCTGACTTTATTTTTCTTTAACCTTGTCTTTTGTTCCCCCAATTTTTTTTTTCTTTGCAATCTAAGCATAAAGAGGATACGTCAGTCACCCGTCCCATTTTACTTGATGAGCCTGAGTCTGAGGTACATCTCTTTTCTTCTATTCCATTTCTTTTCTTTGCACGTGCTTCCTCTGCCACATGTTTTTGTTTGTCTCATGCAGTTAAAAGTTCATTTGGTCTTCACATATGTATATATATATATATATATTTTTTTTTTGTTAGGAGGAACTCGAACCTCTCTCCATATATCGCCCTACTGCCGAGGAGCTCTCTGCCTCCATGGGTGTACCCATGGAGGGCTTTTTTTATGAGGCTGATGTAGCATTTGCAACACCTGCTCCTTCTGCCGCTACACATGGAGTTCCTGCTAAGGCTCCTACCCCTCCCACCGAGCCGGTACCTAGAGAAGAGGGTACTCATACTGAGGGGGTTAGTGAGACCATACCTATTTCTGCCGAGACACTTACTCCTCAAGAGGGAGTTATTTCTCCTACTGCTGTTCAGACCGAGGCTACTTCCCCTGTTCTGCCCCTTGTCATCTCTACCAGTGACCCTTTCACAGCTCTATCCCAGGCTGTGAAGGATGGTTCTTCTCTGGTGGTTATTTCTTCCTCCATTCCCAGTTCTGCTACACGTGGGCCTGACACAAACTTATCCTCTGAGGGGTCTGAGGACATTCTTGAGGATCCTAACGACGAGCCTGTCCTAAAGAAGAGGATTTTTGATTCTAACGAAGATGAGAGTGCTCTACCCGAGCCTGAATTCATGGGTATGTGTCTTCCCTATTTTCTGCTAAGTTCACTTTTTCCTTCTTTTGTTACCTCTTCCTCGTACATATGTATTTGCGTTGCTCCTTGCTGCGGTTTCCCCTTTATTTGCATGCCCATTTCCTTGTTTGTAGAGACCTTTGAGGGGCTAGAAATTGTAGCAGACGTAGGGATGCCCGTTCCTGCCATACCCATAGCACCCATTCCTACCGTGCCTTCTGCACCTGTTTCTACTGTACCTACAATGCTTGTTTCTGTCATTCCCACAGCCCCCATTCCTGCTAGCCCTGGTAAGTTTTCTTTCCCCTTTATCTTCTCCTTCATTTTTTTTTTTTTTGCGAGTTTGTCCTTTCTAGATCACGGCTTCTCATTTCGCATCGTGCTTTCTTAATAGGTCCATTTCCCACTGCCCCTTCTCAGTTTGAGGTGGGCAGCAGTTCTGCCACCATCCCAGACCCTGTGAGTGAAGCTGTAGCCTTTTTCACCCGCTTTAATCAGCCTGAGGTTAATGACCTTGGTCCTGCGGACTTCTGGGGTTGTGGGCCTCCTTATATGGATTTCCATGGCTTCCGAGTCCCCGAGGATTGTGTTTCTCACTTGGTGATGGTCTATAGCAACTGTGGTAATTTTATGCAGGGATTCCGCCTTGGCCGTTCTTCTAGGGAGCACTTCTTGAAGATGTTGGGGAGCGTGATGAACGACATTGAGCATAACTTTGTTGACACCGTCTCCACCGAGAGGATCCTACAATGGAGGGCCACGATTCAGGAGCTTATCAGTGTGGGTTTTGCTATGGAGTTTATTCTGGATCATCTCCGTGAGATTGCCCGAGCCTTTTTTATGAGGAGAGTTTAGCCAGCTGTTGATGCTATTGATGCACGGATTGAGATTCTGAAGAAGGAGGTGGCAGACTTGGAGGGCCGTCGCAAGCGCCTTCTTTCTAGCATTGGTGGGCCTAGCCGTTTTGGAGATCAGACTCTCATTTCCGAACTTCGTTGATGATGATACAGTTTCCTTCTTTCTCTTTTTCATTTTCCTTCTCTTATTACTTCATACAAGACACTTATATGTTTCCTATAGCACTTATTTGGCGTGTGTTTGCCACAGTTTGGGTTTGTAATTATGATGCTACACTTTACTACTACTTTTACTATTGGTATGACATAGAGTGCTAATACTTTGTACTTTTTCATTACATATTCATGAAAGCACGTTACAATTCTGTCTTGTGACATAGTAACTCGAAAGAAGGAAAAGGTAAAGGAAACATAAAAGCTTTTTAACAAGACAAAAGAAAGGGACAACCACATAACCTTTCTCCTTAGGCATAATAACGTTTCAGCCACTTCCCATTGATGGGATCCATTAAGTCTCTACCATCCATTTGAGTCAAACAATAATATCCACTTTAATGCACTTGAGGTCCTTCCCACTTCGGTGCAAACTTAGATGGTCCTGCCATGCCTCACCTGACATAGTCTGCTACTTTTAACACAAGTTATCCTTCTGCGAACACTCTCTCTTTGGTCATCCTGCCATAGGCTTCAGTCATCTTTTGTCTATATCTGCGGCTGCGCTCCTGGGCTTTTTCTCTCTTTTCATCAAGTCCTTCTAGATTTTCGCACCTTTCTGCATCAAAGACTTCTCATTCCTTTTCTTTTTCTTGCATCTGCATGACTCTCAAGGTTGGAGTCATTATTTCTGCTGGACTTACTACCTTAGTTCCGTAGACCAAGGAAAAAGGTGAGAAGCCTATGGCTGACTTTGGTGAATTTCTATAAGCCTAAAGAGCGTCTGGCAGGTGCTTCGCCCATCCACCTGTATACTCTTGGCTCATCTTACTGATAATTTTTATGAGAGTCTTGTTTGTTGCCTCTGCTTGCTAATTCCCTTGAGGGTAATAAGGCGATGACCGGTGGTGTTTGACTTGCTAGAACTCTAGCATCTTCCTTACATCACTATTGACAAATGGTGTGTCATTGTCACTGATGATCCTGTGGGGCACCCCAAACCTTACAATTACATTCTCCTTGATGAAGTTTGTCACTGCTCCTCTTGTGGCTTTACGGAGTGGTACTGCCTTTGCCCACTTAGTAAAATACTCTGTAGCCACTAGTATCCATATGTATCCACGCAATGGTGGGTTAACTGGTCCCACTAAATCAAACCCCCAAGTGTGGAAGGGCCATGGGGTGACATTCTATGTAAATTCTGCGGATGAGTGTGAATCAAGTTGGCTTGTACTTGGCAACTGTGGCACTTTTTTACAAATTCTGTCGTACTCTTTTCATGGTAGGCCAGTAGTAGCCCATCTGCAGCAGGCATCTGTAGAGCTTTTTCTTCTCCCGGTGTTCCCCACACTCTCCTGAATGTACTTCTTTTTATCATTTCTCTTGCTTCTACAGGGCCCAAACACCTCAAAGGGTCCCCATCGTACCCTTTTTTAAAAATGACCATGTTATGCAAAAAGTAACATGTTGCCAACCTCTTAAACTTGTATCTTTCACTGTGCTTTTGTGGCAAGATGCCTTCTGTTAAGTATTGTATGAATGGGCTTCTCCAGTCCTCGCTGATGAACACAGCATAACTTTCCTCTCTATCTGCCGCGAGCTGGCAGGTCCCACACTGGGTTTGGACTTGATCTGCATCTTTACCCATACTTGGCTAGTAGAAGCTTGCCCTTTAAAGTCTGCGGTAAAGGCTGACCTCCCTGCAGGATCCGCAAGTCTTGTCGTGTACTTCTTTCAACTTTCTCTGGGCCTTCTCCTGCCCCACGCATCTGGACAAGACCCCACTTGGCATCTTGCGGTACAACTCCTCTCTCACCAGGGCGTAGCCTTTTAGTATCTTTAATTCTGCGGCATCTTCTCCTCTCATCAAGACTTCCCTTATGGGGATCCGCCAATCCCCTTCGCACTGTTCCTCCCGGAACCTTTCCTTCAACACCTCAATAATGGATTATTTTCTTTTGCTAACTTCTATCCTGGTGCTATCCCCTTCAAAAATTATTTGTGACCCCAATGCGGCTAATGCGTCCGCAAACCAGTTTTCGTTCCTTGGAGCATGCTCTATTTCGAAGGTTGAAAACTTTTCTTCCATCCTCTAGGCCATTGCTCTGTATGGGGCTAGGCTAGGCTCTTTTAAGGAGAAGCTTCCCTTGGTCTGGCAGACGACTAGGTTCGAATCACCCAATACCCTTAAATGTTTGACTCCCATTTTGAGAGCCATGGCTAGCCCGATTAGGTAGGTTTCATATTCTGTCGTGTTGTTTGAATAGGGAAATTCCAGTTTGAACGATAGCGCCACTGCCTTGTCTTCTCCATGGTACAAAACTACTCACACCCTTCCAAATTGGGTGGTAGAAGACCCATCAAATTTCATTACCCATTGTTCTCTGACCTCTTCTACCATGGCTACTTCCCCTGGAACTTCAGCATTCAGCGGGAATTCTTCCTTTCCTGGAAACTGTGCCAATAGATCCGTTATAGCCTAGCTTTTCACCACCCTAAGTGTCCTCATTCTCAAGTCGTACTGTGACAATTGTAACAACCACTGGGATATTCTGCCAGAGAGGATCGGTTGCTGCAACAAAGCTTTGATAGCATGGGACTTGGTCATCAGCCATACTTCGTAGGCCAAGAAATAATGGCGCAACCTCTGCGAAGCATACACAATAGCCAGACACGCCCTTTCCGCCCTTGGATAACAAGTCTCTGTATCTTTTAAAGCGTGGCTGATGTAGTACACTAGTTGCTCAACGCCACCTCCATCCTCTTGGGCGACTAATGCACCAATGGCATACGAGTTGGTGGCCAGGTAAAGTAGCAATGGTTTTTTGTGGATAGGGTCTGCACCGTGGGGAGGTTCATCATGATCTGCTGTAGCCTCTTGAAGGCCGTCTGCTGCACTTCCCCCCATTCAAAACTTTGCCCCTTCTTGAGCAGTTTGGTGAAAGCAGAAGTGATTGATGCCAACCCAGGAATGAATCTCCGGATATATGAGACTTTTCCTAAGAAACTCTTTAACTCCTTTACCGTGACCGGAGGTCTCATAGTTGCTATGGCCGTGGCTTTGGCCGGGTCCACATCTATTCCCCTGCTGTGAACTAGGAAACCCAAGAATTTCCTAGAGGACACCCCAAATGCACACTTGAGAGGGTTCATTCTTAATTTAAAGGCTCTGCATCTTTCAAATACCTTTTTCAACACGTAGAAGTGTTCTTCTCTCCTCTTTAATTTAACCACTATGTTATTCACATAGTCCTCTAATTCCTGATGCATCATGTCGTGAAATATGGTTGTCATTGCCTGTTGATAAGTTGCACCTGCGTTTTTCAACCCGAAGGGCATCACAGTGTAGTAGAAATTGCCCATGGGTGTTCTGAAAGTAGTTTTCTCCGCATCCTTTAGTGCCATCCTGATCTGATTGTATCCGCTGAACTTATCCATGAACGAAAACATGGCACTTCCTGTCGCAAAATCTATTAGTAAATCCATGTTTGGCAATGGGAACTCATCCTTTGGACAAACTTTGTTGAGATTTCTGAAATCTACACAACATCTTATCTGGCCGTTCTTCTTCTTTACTGGTACTATATTGGATAGCCAGCGAGGGTGTTGAATAGGCTTGATGAATCCTGCGGCTAGCAATTTTTGTACTTCTTTGACTATCTGCCCTTCTACTTCTGTGTGAAATATCCTGGTAGTCTGGGCCACTAGCTTGGCCTCTAGGTCTACATTCAATGTATGTGCAACTAGCCCAGGGTCTAATCTTGGCATTTCACTGTAATCCCACGCGAAGACGTCTTTGAACTCTTTCAACAGTAATATCAGCTCTGATTTTTCCTTTTCTGTCAGACTTGCACTAATTGAGATAGGCCTTGGTTCTTGTGAACCAGACCCTAGGTCAACTTTTTCCAATTCTTCCTCTGCCACAACTTGTGCATCTTTTTCTGCCACAACTTCCCCATCCTTCTCTTCCTCTTTTTTCAAACTTTCTTGAGCGACACAACGCGCCAAACTCCCGTACTACCATTCTTGGGTGGGGCCGCTTGTATCTCACTTGTGGGCCCCGCGCGCCTTCATAATTTGTACACAATCCTGCCATCAGGGCCTCGGACCTTGACGCATTGGGGTGTGTCATCTGATTCTACGGCGAGTGCTTCTTTTCTTTTCTTCTTTCGTGCTAGCAACTCCCTTAGATCAGGCTCTGGGTCACTTTGGACATCTTCCTACTTAGGTACGAAGGTACCTCGTGGCTTTAATACTGGGCTTTCCCCAGATGGAGCCCATTGGTCGTAAAACATAGTTTCCACTAGGTGAGTCTCTGCCTGCTCGAATGGCGAGGGGTTTGCGGCTATACGTATCATCCTGCCATTCAATCTTCCTTTCACATACTGGTGATAAGTGGACGGGACAAATCAGTGTTTGTGTAACTAGGGCCTTCCCAAAAGCACATGATAGGATATTTTTGTTCTTATCACATGGAAACGAGCTAAAGAAGCTATGGGGCCTACTTTCAACCACTGCTGGATGTGGCCTGCGGTGTACTTGCCCCTTCCGCCGAACCCTGTCACTTCCATTGGGCATCCTTGGATCTTTCTTTCTGAAATTCCTGCCGCTTGTAAGATGCTCAATGGATAGAGGTTTACGAAAGCACCTGTATCTACCAAGGCCATCTTGATGGGGATTTGATTTATGGATGCTGCCAAATAGAGGGGCCTCCTGTGATCTAGGTATCCCACCTCCATATCCTCATTACTAAAAGTGATCTCGGTTGATTCCTGTAAGAGGGCTCTGTTATTTGGGATTTCTGCTGATAAACATTCTACTCCTGCCCCCGAGGCGATACTCACCAAAGCCTCTGTGGCTATCTTTCTTTCCTTTGCTGTAAGCCCCACCTAGTCAAACAAATTTTTGAATTTGACGTTTTGCTGTAGGGTGGTAATTGCTGCGGCAGGCAGGGCCGGGTTCTCCTCCTCATCCTCCTCCAGGTCTGCGCATATTACCACTACTACTACACCCTTCCCCTTGTGATTCGGGAGTGGGTTTCTTTGGGCCTCCTGCTGGGTCAACTCCAGAGTCCATTCTTTAATCCTGCAGTGCGCCAATCTACAGAGAGCCTAGCATTCTACTGTGGGATGTTGTACATAGTTGTGTAGGCGGCAGAAGCGAGGGTCTCTTCTCTCTTCCTCCGTGGGCTCTCTGGAAACCTAGTTGGGTTTAAAGATTCCGTCTGCTATCCATTTATTTAGCAGCACATCCAGTTCCTTTGGGGTACACGGTATGGGCGGGGACGTATCATATTCCCTCCCTTTGGTTTTCCTTCTCCGTTCTCCAGTGGATACTGCCATAGCCTGCGGGGCGTTTCTTTTGTCTGAGTTTGGTTTTACGGATTGGGCCGTCTTCTTGGCTTTCTGCAACAGCTGTGCAAACTGGGAAATTTCTAGATTTTCCAGGACTGCTCTGTATTCCCGAATCATGTTAGTCATACACATTTCTACTAAGGTTCTTTCTTCACAATGGTCATAGCAGTCAAGTGCTATGTCCCTGAACCTCTTGATGTATTCCATCAAATCTTCTCTGCTTCTTTGCTTGGTTGCTTGCAAGGTTGCAAGCGTCACTGTTTCTTCTCCGTAGAAGTATTTCGTACAGAATGCGTCCACCATATCATCCTAGGTTGGGATGGATCCTGGCTTTAGGCCTATGTACCAGGTGTACGCCCGGTCACATAGCGTTTTGGAAAACTCTCGAAGACATAGGTCCTCATCCGCTGCAGAGGGACCGAGAGTATCGATGAACTTGCTCATGTGTTCGACGGCACTTCCTTTCCTGCCATCGTACTGGGCGAAGGCCCGTGGCTCATACCTCTCAGGGTATGGCTTGCTGAGTACCCTTAGTGGGTAGGGGGGTCTCCGTGCATAGAATCTTTCTTTAGGTGCTCTAGTGCTCTCCTGCTCCAGGAGAGCTGCTACCTCTGCCATAGTAATGAAGCGTTGCTCTGCATTCTGGGGGGCCAGTGTTTCCTCTTTGTCTGTCGCATGCTCTGGGACATGCTGGCTCCCCTTCTCTTTTGTCTTGTCTGCTTTTAGTTGACGGATTTCTTCCATCATTTGTTGCTGCAAGTGCTGTAGTGACTGCAATACTTCAATGAAAGTATTGGCATTGTCCGTGGGAATTCTTAGCTGTGGCTGAGGATTAGCCCCCGTTTTGTTGGCACCTTCCGTTTGGTTAGGCTGTTGTTGGTGAGGCGTTGTTGGCCTAGACTCTGCTTGCGAGGGCACAACACTCATGTGTTTTGTCTGCGAGGGATTCTGTGTTTTGCCCCTATCTGTTTCTTAACTCCCCAGCGAAGTCGCCAATTGTAAGGTGGTGGGCCTTGCTTGTAGTGTTGGGCTGCTTCCTGCTGCACTAGGCCCAAGTTTTCTGGATAAGGGAGTTAGGATCGGTCCAACTGCAACTTAATTTGGTCCGGCTTGTGCGCAAATTATGCCTTGTTTGCCAGGAACATGCTTGCTGCAGGCAGAGCTGTTTCAGATAAGTTGTGGCAGACAGACATGGTAATAATAACAAAATAAAGTATCCTGGCTACTTAATAGAAAATGACCAAATGATCCCTATTCAAGAAACATAATCACAGTAATAATAATTACTTTTACAAAAAGAACAAAGAGAACAAATGGTAATATATGTGGGTTAATCAGAAGAGAAAGAAGCCAGATTAAATCTGGTCCGCAGGAGTAAAACCAGAGAAGAGAGAACGTTTCTTCTCAATGCAATTAATCTTCCAAGGAAGTCCTGCCGTGGAAATTAACTACCTTGAGGGAAATGGACCTGAATGGTTGATGCACAAAGGACTCCATTTGGTTTTGACAAAGAGCAGGATTTTGTGAGGGAGAGAGAGAATCAACCTATTGGTGCATGCCTCCCGTTCTAACTCTCTATCTATTTTCTTTTTGGTTTTTCTCTTTTCTTTCTTTCCTTCACACTCGTTTCTTTCTATTTCCTGGTATTTCTTTTCGAATTCCTATTCCTTAGTTATGGTTCCCGTTCTTATGTTTTTTGTTCACGGCAAGGGTCTCTTTTTATAGTGCCTGCCGTGATCGGATTTTACTGTTTTAACCCTTAACCACATTTGTCTGGTCTGGGTGTATTTGCCGACCACCACTAGTCCGTCTGTGTGCCACCCCCCATCACCAAACAAAGAAGGGTATTTTGTTTGTTTGTCTGCCGTGGCACCCTTTCCTGCTACGGTCTGGGTTCTTTCTCTCTCCCTATCCCTCATGGCATGCACCTAGTGGTTCCAACTCAGCTTGCTTTTTTTGGGTAGTATGTCGTCCCAACAGGACACTTCCCCCAAAAAAGCCTGAGCAGGAACCTCAAAATAGATTTTTCCCCTCTCCCCACCACCAAACCATGCCCTCTTACCTATGACCCACGACCTCACCATGTCCTGTATTGGCTGGGTACAAGCTGGTAGTGCCTAGGCCTTGCGCGTGCCTCCCTTCCATGTGTGTCCAAAATCTGTCTGCTGCACATTCGTCCGCTGTGGTCTGGAGGCTTACCTGCACAGTCTGCCGTCCGTTTTTTTGACCTTTTATGTGAACTGCTTTTCGATTTCCCGCTCCTCTTAGGGGCTAAGCTTTATTTGATACTGGGCCTTACATTTCTTTCGGCTCATTTCTTGATTGCCCTCATTTCCTACCATATTACTCTGTCATTCCTGCTGTAATGACTCAATCTTGCTGGGCCTCTTTAGGCCTGCAGTTTACTCTTTCCCCCAGTGGCTTAGCATGACCATTGATTCTCCTACTTATGAGCTCTTGTGTCCCTTTTGTTTTTCTCTTGGGCATCCTTGACCCATTTGCTTTCTTTGGGCTTCCTTGGCCCTTTTATTAACTCTGCATTCCCATGGGCTTTTACTAACTTCATTGGGCTTCCCTGGCCCAATTACCTTATTCTCATCCTTAGGGTTCATGGGCCTGCCATTAACCCCTTACTCTCTTTGTTTGCATTACTTTGGCCCTGCAGTGGCCCATTCTCACTTTTCCATATCATATACTGCCCACAGGTATGCTATTTCTCTCTTTCCGGGCTTCTTTAAGCCCATTTGCCTCCTCAAGGCCCATTTGTTTATTTCATGGGCCTGTGATTCATTATTCCTGCCGCTTGGGTCTAATGGTTTTGCCATCTGTTTGCCAACCCTTTGCTGCCCTTGTTGCTGGGCTTTCTTCTTTCTACTTGGATTCTCAAAAATGACCCTCAACACTAAGTAGTAGCAGAGACGGAGGCGAAATCACTACACACAACCAATAGCAAAGCTGTCCTCCTGACTCTAAGTCCTGGTTCCATCCCTGCTTGAATCCAACCATATATATATATATATATATATATATATATATATATATATATATAGGGAAATGTTAATGAATGCCGGCATTGATTAATAATTCATTTAAAGAAAATTTTTATGGGAAAAGAAAAAAAAAAAGCAATTAATATTTTGACAGCTTTTTTCATTTCCCATAAAAGTAGTGTCAAAAATTTCTTAAAATGGATTATTAACTAATACCCTAAAGGCACTCGTTAGCATGACCCATATATATATAGAGAGAGAGAGATAGGCGGGCAGGTCGGGTTGTAATGGGTTAGAAATATTTCATCTTGTTATTCAACTCAACCGCTAAATTATTTATATAACATGTCCAACCCAATTCAACCTACTCAATGGACTCACATGAATTGGATCAGGTCGATGCAAGTTGGGCATACTAGCAGGTTTGGCGGTTTTTTTTTTTTTTTTTTCACAACCCAAGGGATACGAATCATATGATGCAAATGGAGTGTTTGGCAATAATTTTTTTTATTAACTTATTTTACAATTCAGTTTATTTTTGCTACTATTTATGTGTCTCACTGCACTTTTTGAAACTATTTGTGGGTTTCACTGTACTATTTTAGCTAATTTTTACATTTATTTATAGTACTTTCAGTAAGTTTTTAATTTCAGCAAAATAAGCGGATCCCAAACGAACCGGAAAGTGAAGACTCATAGCCCAAGCGTTAAAAAAAAAAAAAAAAAAAAAAAAAAAAAGTTTCAAGTTTTAAAAGGTAAAGCCTAAATACTCCCCCGTTCCGGTTCCCCATGCTGTTGTACTTGTATAGTTGTAACCCTATCTTTAGCCAAAAAAAAGAGAAAAAAGTCAACAGATAAATTTGTTGCTCGAAAGATGTGTCAAAGGATAATCTTGCATGGTCCAGGCAGCGGCTACCTACAATCACGACTGACCACCCAAGTTACCTTATATTTATTTTTTTTGGGTTATTATATTTATTTTTTTTTTATGATAAGTAAAGAGACTGATGAGTGAATTTTTTCTAGCGCAAAAGCAAAAGTAGAGTAGCAATTAGTCAATGCTGCTACAAGCTGTTGACGACAATCCAAGTTAGATTAGCAACGGAAAAAAAAATAGATCATTCTTTGAACATAAAATTACAAAATCATTTTTTTTATCATAAAAGTATTCGAATTTTTGCACAATTTTAACAACGCATTCTATGATCTATATATCTATCCTACAAAGCAATTTTCAATAGAATTGTACTAGTACCATATAATTTAGTGCAATTTTATGTTACAATTTGCTGTATATTTTTATTAATCATAACTTTTCATACGAAGAATTGTGGCACAAAATTGTTCTCGTGGCAGTAGCATAATTCTTTTTAATATGGAAAGCCGAATCGACCACATCACATCAAATATCTAATCCATCAACAGACTAAGATGACGCGGCAACATTTAATTATTATTGATTAATTACCAGTGTAACAACCTGGAACTTTCTCACGCACTTCAATAAAACAACTTGAATAAGGCACGAGGGCAATCTCGTAACTTCAACAAAAATAAGCCCCAGTTCAGGTGAGAATGAGAGAGATCATCAGAAATGAACGAACAACGAAGAACAACATCATCACGCAATCCCATGCCATTTTTACAACTTGAATCTGTCATTTTCTATTTCTTCCTACCTCTCACCAAATTTAAAATATTAAAAAAGAAAGCAAAAACCCGATTCTCCTCGTCCTTCACACTTTACTATAAAAGACTACTTAATAATAACAATAATAAAATCTCAGCTAGCTCTTTCTTCAAAACACTTCTGCTCCGTACACCTTTCTTTCATTATTTCAGACGCAAAGTGTGAGAAATGATGGCGTTTCGGGCGGTGATGTCGAAGCGGGTCACGAATCGGAGCTCCGATATTGGAGCGAGGTGGATGTCAACGTGGTGGGGGAACGTGGAGCCTGCAGCGAAGGATCCGATTCTCGGCGTTACGGAGGCTTTCTTGGCTGATCCCAGTCCCAGTAAAGTCAATGTCGGAGTTGTAAGCTCCTTCAATTTTCACTCCTAGCTATTTTCTTTTTCTTCATGTCTCTCTGTTTGGTTGCTCGGAAAATGGACAAGGAAAAATACTACCAGAAATTCTGAATGTTACTATTATGTTTACGTTGCGTTGAGTTTTTTTTTTTTTTTTTTTTTTAATTTGAATAAAACAGTTTTTATTTTATTTGGATCAAAAGCCAAAGAGCTTAGATTTGAAATTGCATGTTTTAGATTTCTAGCGCCTTTGATAGTTGCAAATCTAAGATCTAAGATGAAACTGCATCAATTTCTTTTTTTTGGTTTCATTTTCTTAGCAGCCAAACAGAGATAAATAACGAAATTCGGTTGCAGTTGTTAGTTGTTAATAGGTTTTACATGTCCGTTTGGTTGCTGAGAAATCCGAAGAAATTTAAATCTTGTATTTTCCATAGCTAAAAATATTGAAAACCTTAAGTTGGTGCTCTGTTGTGTGATGAAGATCTCGGCTTCTTCAATTCCCAAAGAACAAATTTCAAATTCAATATAGTTTTAATTTCTATCATATCTTGCATATTATCTGCATTGAATGATTTTGATCATCAAGTTGTGTTTCTTTAGTTGATTCCACTTCTAATTCTTTATTATATGTGTAAATATGAATTAAAAAGGGCGCTTACCGCGATGATAATGGAAAACCCGTTGTTCTCGAATGCGTTAGAGAAGCAGAGAGGAGGATTGCTGGACACTCAAACATGTGAGTTTCTTATATATTCATTTTCATTTGAGACAGTTTATATTATTATACTCATGTGTGATTACTATTTCCATACACTGTATTATTTAATCCACTATGTCATTCCCTTTTAATGTACTTTTAATAGTTGCATAAAAATAATCATGCTCATTTGTATTGATTTTTTACTATTTCAAAACTTGCAACTTTTGTGATGGTCTCATTGGCTTTACTTTTTTCCCTCCACCAACCAATTTGATTCTTTTAATCTTTTCTCGTGTTTCACTCAACGGTCCATGTTTTAGATTCTGGACACTGTTGGTGTTAGAATTTTTATCTTTCTCCACTATTTGCTAGTGGGTTTGGAGTTGGACCCCTTGCACTCCCTTTATTTTTTTTCTTCGTTTTTAAATATATTAAATCTGTTTCTTGGCAGAGCTCATTCTTCTTTTCATCTAACATGTGAAATTGACAATTGTTTAAAATCGGGAAACACATGCTATTATTGTTAAAAAATTTATGGGAATTACTCTGGTAGATTTTTGGTAGTAAACTTGTAAAGAATGTGTTAGCACTTAGCAATGGGCAGCCAGAGTAGACGACATTATACTCTTGACTATTGACAGCAGATTCCACAATGAACCTGGTCATGACTCATGATAAGGGGATCTTATTGGTCTTTGTATATTAAGCTATATATGTATCTAATTTCCTGTTGCTGCATTAGGTGGTTCATAGTCAGATCTGGCTCAAGATTTTCATATTTGAAGGATCTAAATAATTCAATTTATACCCCACTAGACAAAAATAATCTGGATACAAAATCCCTAAAATGATTTCGTATGCTTGACAAGATTTTATCTGGGAAAGGAGTTTGGGGATCATATTTGTTACAATAAATTTTTTTAAAGGACCTCAAATTTGCTTTTTCTTTTTGCTTGTACTATATGGCTGGCTCAGTAGTTTAGTTTTAAAATGAAAGGCTTTATCTCTTTTGGAATACAATGCCTGGAAAGTTGAAAATTCTTTAGGAGTGCATGAAATTTGTAGAATATGAACCATATCAGGTATGCAGGGTTATACTTATATTATATACAACAAAATTAAAGAAACAGACAGAATGATCCTTACACAGAGAACACGCAATATGTATAACTTTTCTATTTCTTGAAAAGCAATGCTATAGAAACCAAATTTGGGACAATACCTCAGAATTGTCCCTTCTAATGCATATAGATTTAAACATGTATGTGTACCATGGAGTGAGGGAACTTGCTCATCAATGTGTTCAAACAGTTGCAGCCACATGCATAAAACATTTTAATTATTACACCAATACAAATGCTTTGCTCATTCAGAAAAAAATATAAATGCTTTATTTATTTTGTTTCTTTCGGGCAGGGAGTATCTTCCTATGGGAGGAAGTGTCAAGATGGTGGAAGAAACACTAAAACTGGCCTATGGGGAGAATTCTGAGTTTATCAAAGATAAAAGAATAGCAGCAGTACAATCTCTATCTGGTACTGGTGCATGCCGACTTTTTGCAGACTTTCAAAAGCGTTTTCGTCCCGATTCCCAAATTTACATACCAGTCCCTACCTGGGCCAAGTGAGTATCATGGGACACACTGCCTTCAAATCTTTGATAATGCTTTCCCCGACTCCCATTCCCCACCCAAATTTCCTTTCTCGAAATTATTTCTAAATTCAGAAGGTTTCTGTTGTATTCTGTTTCTCCCTTTATTAGTTGTCCTATGGGCCTCTAACATGTGATTTCACAGCCACCATAACATCTGGAGAGATGCACAAGTACCTCAAAGGACCTTCCATTACTATCACCCAGAGACTCGAGGGTTAGATTTTGCATCACTGATGGATGACATAAAGGTAAGCAAGACAAATCTTAACTCTCAACTACCTTATTTGTACCTCATTGCTGAGACTTCCTGGTTTACTCCTGGCCATTGTTTCATATCTTCATTGCTGACAAACATTTCTTTTCCCTGCCCTTTAAAAATGGATATAGAATGCTCCAAATGGCTCATTTTTCCTCCTTCATGCTTGTGCTCACAATCCTACTGGAGTGGATCCTACAGAGGAACAATGGAGAGAGATGTCATACCAGTTCAAGGTAAACATTTCATGATATTATTTTTATTATGGTCTTTTCCTTTTAAAATTTTCAGTACTCTTTTGGTATATATATTGAAAATTATTATCATTTTCAGGCAAAGGGTCATTTTGCTTTCTTTGACATGGCATATCAAGGTTTTGCTAGTGGTGATCCAGAGAGAGATGCAAAGTCTATCAGGATTTTTCTCGAGGATGGACATCTAATTGGAATTGCTCAATCATATGCAAAAAATATGGGACTGTATGGCCAGAGAGTGGGATGCCTTAGGTAATCGTCTATTTATCCTGTGAATGAAGGTTTCTTTTCTTCGTTGGACTTCAATAGGACTCTATGGGTCACTTATTGATCTTTAATGTGATTCTGTTTTATTGCTTTATTTTGAAACTATGGTAATGAGTGATTTAGCATTAATTGGGGGTGGCAATATTGGTGGAAAACATTATTTTATGATCACACACTATTGCACCCTGATTGAATCAATTTAGAAATTCAAACTTATCCACAGAAGTCAGTTTAGTTGCTTATTTGCTTCTTTAGATTTTATAGGCAAACTAGATGAGTGAATCTCCATCAGCACTCTTCTAAAGCTATGAAATCGTTAAAAGATAAAAAAATAAAATCTAAGAAAACAAGAAAAAAATTCAAGTGTATGAGAAATAGGAATAATGTTTGCTGAATTAATTTATTCTGCAATGTCTAGTTTCTTGTTGAGTTGTATCTTGGACATTACTTCCTAAAGCTCACTAGGTAAATGATGCAATATATGGCTTATCCACAGACTTCTCTTTTGCTTGTCAAGTAAATTCAAAAAGAAGGAACTCAATCATTCTTTACAATTCTTTGCAGTGTGCTTTGTGAAGATGAAAAACAAGCTGTGGCTGTTAAAAGTCAATTGCAGCAGCTTGCCAGACCTATGTATAGTAACCCACCTCTTCATGGTGCACTCATAGTTTCAACTATTCTTGGTGATCCGGAGTTGAAGAATTTATGGCTTAAAGAAGTTAAGGTAAATTGCCATAGTACAATTCCTTTTTCTTTTTTTTTATACATAAAATCTCTTCGTAGAGTAGGACACAATTCAATTTTGTATATAAATCTGAGTGCTGTGACACTATGCTTCAGGGGGAGATAATGGCATAAGCTAGGCTTCAGTTCTACGCTTTTATAAATGCATGAAAGGCTTGATCAAGGCTCTTGTCTGGTCAATAATTACTTAACATGCCTTTTAAAATTTAGTTTCTCTGCCTCCCAAACTTCCTTTATCATTTATAGTAATTTATGCATGTTGGCTTGCAATTTCAACAAAGTTTAATGAAATATTCATACTTATGTACCACATGACTCTTATGTTTGTTTGATATTTAAGATCTTTCATATTATTGTGAGGTAATTCTGCAACCTTCAAATAAGCAATCTGATTATTGTGATGTACATGTAATTTTACTTAGAAGAAAATCATTGCCATTTTTTCTCGAGACCATGTAACTTTCAGCATCATTTTGATTAAAATCTCCAAAGTTCACATGATCATGTGTTGTTAAATCTATTTCAAACAATTCATACTAATTATTGTTCTTCAAATCCCTTGATTTTAAATGTTCAAATCCAAACACAACCTAAATGAATCTATCATTATCATCTTTTCTCCAGGTCATGGCAGATCGCATCATCGGAATGCGAACGGCTCTACGAGAAAATCTTGAAAAGTTGGGGTCACCCTTATCATGGGAGCACATAACTAATCAGGTATCATTAAATTTGTTTACTTTATAATCAATTCTGGTGTCTTACCTTTTTTTATTATTTTAAATCTCCAATTTGAACCATTTGCTCAAGTTGTTATTCTAAATATTATGGTCCTTGCAAACAGATTGGTATGTTTTGTTATAGTGGGTTGACCCCTGAACAAGTTGATCGTTTGACGAGCGAATTTCATATTTACCTTACTAGAAATGGTCGTATCAGGTAATATGTCATACTATCAATTTTCTTTTATATAATCCCATAACAATAGGATTTTTCTGATATGGGAAAAAAATATTTGTACACAGTATGGCGGGTGTCACTACAGGTAATGTTGGATACTTAGCTAATGCCATCAACGAGGTCTCGAAATCTGCTTAGTGGCTTGTTCCAGAAGTCAAATTCTTAAAGGGTGCCTTAGATATAAAGTCGAAGACATCACAAATTTCATTGGGATTTTTGTAATCTTCCTTCCCATCCATAAATGAATTGGAAAGGATGTAATAAAAGAGACATTTTCTCCACCAATAATGGTAAGGGTTTTTTTTTTGGGAAACGTTCTAGTTAAAAAATATACATCTGAGCTGGAAGGATTTTGACATATCCAAGGCATATACATATCTGTTCTTATCATTTGATGGAGTCGAATTAAAAGATTATTGTGGTAACGTGAAATATTGGGTCCCCAAAAGACCCAATATTTCACGTTACCTGGTGTTTATCCATATCTCTCTCTTAATTGTTATTCAGCCCAAAAAAAGGGATCCGGATCCTCTCCATTTCCCTTTGAAATAGAGAGTTTCCATTTTACGAACAAGATTAATTTGAAATGAATATAAAGGTGAAGGCTATGCCACCTCGTTTAAAAGTATATATCTCAACCCAACAACTTAACTCTAGCTAACTTTATTGGTGGTAAGTAAACTAACGTTTTTCTATAATAAAAAAAACATAAACTGTGTTAACTCTACTACAACCAAATTTGATATCTCTGTCTCTTTGGGCTCCTTGCTCCTTTCCGTTGTGTAGTCTGTAAGGGGTGGAGGCGATGAATGTTGACAGGCTAAGGCTAGTGGTCGCGGTGGTATGCTGTTGATGATGGTCGAGTGGCGGCCGTGGTTTGAAGCTTAGCATATGTGTGTTGTTTCCTTGAAAATGGGGAGAAAATGGGCTTTTGCCCTTTCTTTTTAAAAAATCCAGCAAAATGCCTCACGTTTGAAACTAATTAGGGAAATGCCCCTGTTTTGAAACTCGATTTTTTAAAAATCGAGTTTCAATTTAAAACTTGATTTTTGGACAATCAAGTTATAGCGAACTGAAAATTAAAAAAAAAAAAAAATTCTGGAACTCAAGTTCCAAAAAAAAAAAAAAATTTCTAGGTCCACGTTTGCTATAACTCGATGTTCCAAAAATCAAGTTTTATATTTGAAACTCGATTTTTAAAAAATCGAGTTTCAAAACAGGGGCATTTCCCTAATTAGTTTCAGACGTTGGGCATTTTGCTGGATTTTTTAAAAAGAAAGGGCAAAAGCCCATTTTGGCCCTAAAAATGGGTTCATCTTAAGTTTTAGAGGAAAAACTGGGGTTGATTACATATAAGGTGGTTATTTCTTTTTCTTTTTTTGGTTCCTCAAGTTCAGAATCTTCTGATTTTTGAAATTACAAGAAACAAAGAACTACTTTCTAGTTCTAATAAACCACTATGTTATACGAAGAGGCGATTTGGTAATTTTTTTTTTTTTTTTAGAATTCTTAGGGGTTTCACGGTTGCTCTCAGAATTGAGAACCCATTAAAGAATTCCCATTCATTATAGGAAAAAGAATGAATCTTTGGATCATTGTTGATATCTAATAGTAGTAGCACTAACAAAATAATTCAAGGCCCTTTTCCCAGTCCATTGTTATTTATAGTGACAACTTTCAACACGCATTGCCCAAAGCAATAGTAGAATCAAATCTTTGATTTTCCTATCAAGTAAAGCTTCGGTCACATAAATGACTCCAGCTCTAAAATGGCTTCTGATGAACTTGCGCTTGAAAAATCACCCTCAACGGTTTCATTGAAAATACAATAAATGGGAATCTGTTTTTTGTTTAAATTTATGGTGACCTCCAAGTAAGGTTGTCAAAATCGAGATCCTATATAAAATCGTGGGAGGTAAGTGAGATCGTGGATCGTAAGATCCTACATATTTCTAAATTTAAAGTAAAAAACACATTAATAATGACTTTGTATGTTGAATAATCACGTAAATTGTGATTTTATCCATAAAAAAACAAATATTTGCATCATATATCGCTACGTCTATACTAACGAAATAAATATATTTAAGTTTTATTATTGTTCATAACTCGTATGTTAAATTTTGTTCAAATTGGATGTTATTTACTAGTTGATCAATAAACTTGTTTTTTATGCAAAATTTTAGACCACAAAAATTTGAAATTTAAACTTTTGATTGATGACATAGCAATTGATTTTTAATCTTCTTGAAAGACTTAGTTTAGTTGGGAAATTATATGGTTTTTTTAATAGGTAAAATTCAAGCATAGTTGGGAAATTATCATGGTTTTGAAACCTGAACCGTTTAATGAACCGAGAAAAGGAGAGGTTCAAGGTTTTTGAAGTCGAACCAAGATTCAACCGAGATCAAACCGTGATGTGTCATTTAATTTTTTTAATAAATTTGATATTTAAATTGGTTTATATTTATTAATTTTTCATTCTTGACCAATAAGATGTGCATGGCCCAATGGTTTGCAAGTTAGAAATGTTGTTTCACTTGCTGAGAGTAGGTATAAATGATGCTCCATTCTCTCACATTCATGATACCACTCATTAAATTCATGGTGGGGTCCATCATGAATATGAGACAAGGAAACACAATTTTACTAAACTCCTAGAGTACCTAAGAATTTTCATATTAACAAGGAGAATAACAATGAATTCTACTACTCATCCAAAATCACTCCCCTACATGCAAGGCCGGCCCAACATAATTGGGAGTCTAGGGCGAAAGATTTTTGTGGGGCCTTTTATATATAAATATTAATTAAATAAAATTATCAAATACTACTCCAATTGAGGTTAATTTGATGCATTAAATACATAATTTAATGAATAATTCTAACTAAAACTAATGTAAATTTCATAAAGAGACTTGAATATTATAGTTGAAACATAAATTTTAACAAAGAGAAAATATATATATATTATTTTTTAAAAAGAATATTACTTTATCTACGATGATACATAGTTAAGTAAATTTGCAATCTAATTTTTAAGAGACAAAGATAGATATTATTTTGTGTGTGGCGTTGTAGGAGATTAGTTTATAAAAGTTAAAGTCTCAAACTATTAGGAGAGATTAATTATCATTGATGATCTAACACATTTGCAACTTTTTTTTGAAGTATTTTAGGGTTTCAATTGGGTTAGGTCTCTATTAGTCTCATATTTTGAAAGCCTTATTAAAAAAGGAAAAAAAAAGAAAATGCTAAAGGTACCACAAAATGTTCACAATATGATATGTTAATAATTGTGATTAATGAACTTCAATTACGTAATTAATGAATATTTGAATTAATTTTTTGTGATTGGTGACATGTCAGTTTATAAGTATACAGTAAAATTTGTGGCATCCTTTAACATCACTAAGAAAAAAAAGGCAAATTCTACTCACTTACCTTGAGAATTCGACTAATACCAATCAGGTCCAAGACTTTTCAAAACATACCAATTTGGTTCTTTAAGCCAACCTAGTCCCTAAAAACTGTTAGGCCTGTGAGTCATTTTTTTTAGCTGTCTTAGGGATTAAGTTGGCTTTAATGACTAAATTGGTAAATTTTGAAAAATCTTAGTTTTGATTGGCATTAGCCCAAATTTCAGAATATGAGAGTAGAATTTACCCAAAAAAAAGTGTACACTATTTGAAAAAATTCATATATATTTTTTATATAAAATTTAGGGTCGTTTACAACAGGGATGATGCTTTTTTTTTTTTTTTTTTTTCCTTGGGGATAGAAATTTTTTTTATGGTGGGGGCTTAAGGAGAAATTGTAAGTTTCACATGGTGGACAAGTGATGTGGTCCATCATTCTACTAAAAAACTTCCACTTGTTTAAAATTGTTAGTTAAAAATTTTTTTTAAACAAAAATTAATTACTGACTCAGCAATTTTAAACAAGTGAAAGTTTTTTAGTGGAATGGTGGACAAGTGACATGATTCACCAGAGGATTCTATAATTTCTGGGGCTTAAGGCCCTAAGCTTAAGTTGTCTAGGCCTTGTGCTGGCTCTGCCTACATGCTAGACTACTTCCTCCCTTGATGCAGACTTAAAGCTTTCCATGGATTTGGGTCATGGGTTAGAATGATTAGATGTTAGCTTCGTGGGTGTATGATGGCTGTGTAATATGGGCTGTGATGTCTGCAATTGACTATGGGTATTGGGCCTTCAAGTTATAATGTATAATATGCCCAAAAGAAGTGGTCTCTCTCAACAGTCTCATAATCAAGATAATGGTGAAAATTAGTAAATTCTGACAAAGCAATCATATATCGCTACGTCTATACTAACGAAATAAATATATTTAAGTTTTGACCCAATACATCTAAAAAATTCAATAAATGTTTAATTAGCAACCAAATACCAAAATATTTATCAACACATATGGAAATATTTTCCAAGTTCCAAGTTTAAAATCCAAAATAAGTTATTAAATGAAAACTAGCTAACTAAAATATGAAATCTAAAAGCAAAATGAATATTAAGGTGAAGTGAACATTTCATTATTCCCATTCTAGGTTTCTTATAACCACCATACTAATCATCATCATCTATGTAGACATTGTATATTTGTATATTAGAGCTGTAAAAGAGATCAAGATACAACTTCACACTAAACTATTCAAGTTATACCACTTGGCAACAATTATAGAGCATGCCCAAAAAAATCAATCGATCAATATACAAATACAAGCATACTAATAAAATTATATATAAGAAAAACATTTTAGTAATATTAGAACACAAATTAATATATTGATCAAACAAATTTAAAAACATGATAGCTTAAAAGGTAGCAAAGCCAATATAAATTCTTCATTTAGAAATGATGAAGTATTCCTTCATTTTGATTACAAGTGAACTACAAACTAGAAAACATGTGCTTAGATAAACATAATTATATAAAATAAAAAATAAAAAGTCATATCATCACAACATAGAAAAATAAAAACCCTTAAAACTTCATCAAAACCAAAAATTTATCTTATTAAAAAAAAAAAAAAACTGATGTTTTGATAAGATCGGTAAAATCGATAAGATCACATACGATTTTACCATTTTTACGATCCTAGTACAATCCTAAACGTTTTGATGAAGTGAAATCGTAAAATCATGTGATTTTACAATTCAAATCGCGACTTTGACAACCATGCCTACAAACTAACACAAATTTGTTTTTTTCTTTTTTAATTTTAAAAGCTAGTTTACTTTTCACCGTTCAAGTTGCTAGAGTGAAGTTATCGGGTTAAGTTTACATGAGGTGGCATACTCTACCCCTTTGATTTATTTCAAAACAATCCTGTCCATAAAATGAACACTACATTTCAAAGAGTTTGAAATGGAGAAGATCCGAGTCCTCCGAAAAAAACATGGTTGGTATCCCAAGTGGAGTGATCCTTACGCATTTCTTTCGACATAGAACTAAGCAAATCAAATCGAATGGCGAGAGAGCGGGGACCACACGCAAGTAAGAATTCATTGAGTCCATTTTGACCAAAAAGGAAATCTTGATTGGAAGAGACAACTTTGCTCGCTGGCGCTGTGCTAATACGTCCAGAAATATCAATTGCTTTTACAATTAATTAAATAATAAAGACAGATTACGGTAACAATTAATGTTGATCTCACCCACCACAATCCACAGTTTGACGGCATCATTCGCTTTATAAAACTATAAAATAAAAACATTTAATTCATTCTTTCATTGCAAAGTCCAAAAGGGAAGGTGAGGAAAAGGTAACCTTCAATTGAGAAATTCAGTTCGCAACCAAAGACCGGCACAAGCATAAATAGAAATAACAACATGATTAAGTAATTAATAAAAGGGGGAAGAATAGAATAGCAAGCCAAACTACTACTGAGCCTCTTAAGCTTCTGCAGCCCCTACCTAGCTACTAGATATGAATAGCATCACCTTTTATACTCCTAGCTCTGGAATCTTTGCGATCAAAACAATGTACAGAAGTAGGGAAATAGTACTTTTTTTTTTTTTTTTTTTTTTTATAGCTAAAATGACATAGTAGACAGAATCACCAATTTCCAGGTTAAGCTGAAGCCAGTATATGTATACATCTTCACAGGCCGAGAAAAAACTGCTCATTAAGCCAGAATGCTCGGTTACATAGACCGCAAAAGAGGCCATCCTTTGTTTCACTTTCATCGCTACCATAGTTGATTCCTTGTTACATCATGCCTTCACATTTACGTACCAGCTGGATGTGGGAAGCTTAAACCAGTCTGCCGCCGTACATGCTCTGGTATAAGCCTGTTGATCAATTCAGGTGACGCTCCTTGTAACTGTAACCAAATTGAAATTTAGGGGTTAATTGATCTACCGCCAGAGATCCATCAAAACAAAACTGCGTGAGGATGTAAAAAATTCAATTTTTGTATATTTTTGAAAGGACCCCTTTGCTAGCCAGAGCCACTATTCAATTATCCAGATTCCTCTACCATCCAAGTCATGCCATCCCAAATGTTACCTAAATAGAGCAAGTTTCATCCATTTTGTTTTCTTCATTCTCCTGACATTTAGAGGGATTTCATCCATTCCTAACATCTTTGATACTTGTTGAACTTGACAAGTGCGTTAAGGGCATTTAGTCTCGTTTTCATTGTAACAAGTATGGGTATTCTCAAGGGCATTTTGAAAGTACTCCCACTCCAGGAGCAATATAAACCTCTCAGCTCAGCAGAATATAGTTGATCAGCATCAAGGATCAACAATAAACGTGTAAATGACAAAACCTGCCAATGCTAATGCAATATATGACAACTACTTAAAATTTTGTATTAATCTATAATATGAATTACTTACCACATCAACTATGAAAACATCATTAAAACTTGAATAGCATGGAATAAGAAGAAAACAAATACCTAATATTACAATGACACCAAGTAACCAAAATCCACACAGCAGGTTTGCACAAGTGCATGAGTAACTGATAATTGATTAATGTATGTTTGGATGCTAAGACAAGAAGCCACAAAGCACTATATCTATGGTGTTGAGTCTTAGTTCCACTTTAACAATTGGTTTAAGGGCTAGGCTCCACTTATATGAGCAGTAGGATAACATATATGCCATGAACATAAAAATGCATATAAAATAAAGTCAATATGAACTCACATAATAACCCCAATAACATGATTCTCTCTCTCTCTCTCTCTCTCTCTCTCTCTCTCTCTCTCTCTACACACACACACACACACACACAAACAAACATATTTAAAAAAGAAAGGACTACATACTTCCTGTTTAAAGTTGAAAAGAGGGGGCAATGGGCGTCCATTTGGAAGGCGGGCATTGGGCTCACGTAGCTCATCAAAGAAAGGATGCGCACATGCTTCTAACTGCATCAGCAAAAGCCAATCAAATAAGGAAAAAAGGTCAGTCAGAGAGAAATATAGGACAACTGTTTATCATTTACGTCATTACATCAAATTGTGAGGAATGGACATGATGCAACTTGAAATGGCTGTGCTTAGGTTGCAGCCCACACCACAATAGAGAATGCCATACCAAGTATGCTTGATCAGACATTCATGGACAAGCAGAGGAAAGAAGAAAATCTCGTGATAATGGAATTATCTTGAGACCACAGAAATGAAGTTTCATCAATTGAAGACCAACTCACCGCAGTGCAGCGAAGACTTGGTGAATATTGAAGAAGCCGTGAAGCAAGGTCAATTGCTTCAGGAGGCATTCGTTTGTGGAAAACCTGAAGCAAGAAACATTATATTAAATGCAAAATATACAAGAACACTAACAGAAAGCCCCTTAGTAAACAATTACAGCAGTTGATGGCATGAACAGACCCAACTAATTAGCCCATTTCAACTTAATGTCAGGGTTTTTCATAGCCCCTCCTCCACATTACCTAAAATCTCATGATTTTGTGCTAATGTGTGAAAGATGTACATGGGTTGACATCCAGCTAGCATCACTTATTTGCATGTAACATATTATACACTTTTAGCACTAGATCCAAAACTTTGGGATCATATCATATTGCGCTCTTTGTATGACTCTCCATTTAGCTAGAAGCATGCACTCTCTCTCTTATTTTATTCACTTTGTGATAAACCATTAAGCAATTGACACATATAGACAAAAGCATACCTTGTGCCAAGGATGAGCTTTAATCTGAGGGAACCTAAAATCTGTATAATTTGGATTCATGCAACGGATTTCTTCTCGAGTTGGAGTACCAAGAACCTACAAAGAACAATACATGATCACATGATAACTTGCATTGCTATTGCATAATTCAGAGTAGCATTAACATAGAGAATGAAGCTTCACCTTGATAATTTCTACAAGCTGGTCGACTGCATTTTCTCCTGGAAACAATGGCTATCATAACATTTGAAATCATGAGAAACAAACAAAACATAGCAGCAAATATGGCTTAAAGTACCATTGTGAAAATTATTTGACTTTGATATATAAGCTGCCACAGAAGTGACTAACCTGGCCCAGAAGAAGCTCAGCGAGGACACAGCCAGCTGACCAAATATCAATTGATGTTGTATATTCTGTTGCACCAAATATTAGTTCCGGAGCCCGATAGTAACGAGAGCATATATACGAAATATTTGCTTCGCCCTTGACCTAATGACATGGATAGAAAATCATAAACACCAAAATGTATTGTATGAGATAATTTAATTGGAAACCTATAAACCATGTTAGAAGAAAGATTTATTGTTTAAAGAGCATGCTACTCTAAGAGCATCCATATGAGCAAAAACAACAATGCAGGATCAAGATCACATTTCAATCATTATCAAGTCTTGTCAAGAGATGATGCATTTGTCATTCATTCAATTATTCAACAGCAATCAAAAGCCAAGAAATAAAAGTCTATTAAATCTCATATTTGAAAATGCATTTGGATTAAGTGTCTGTGCATATATAATTGTGGAGCTCATGGAGGAAAGAAATGAAGACACATACCAGGACTTTTGCACTTCCAAAGTCACAAAGCTTAACCTGGTGGGTGAGAGGATCAACCTACAGAAAATATATATAACGGGTTAAGACCCAAAAAAATAAAATCGTATTTATTTAAGAAAAAAAGACGGTAGACAGCATACCAAAAGATTTTGAGGCTTCACATCCCTATGGCACACTCCAGGAACAGTATGGATATATGCCAGCCCCCTAAAAATCTGATAAATATTTTCCATTTATTATCAGAATTTAAAGAGGAAAAAAGAGAGGAGAATTTAGGAAAAAAATAAAGCTGAAAAAATATTAACAACATTAAAAATCCATACTTGATATGTATAGAGTTTAACATAGATGAGGGGCATCCTCTGGTTCATACTGTTGTAATGCTTCAGAACTCGGTACATAGTCTCAGGAACGTATTCCATGACTAGATTAAGAAAAAGCTCATCTTTACTCGTTGTAGAGAAGAAACAATGCTTCAGAGAAACCACATTTGGGTGATCCATCAAGCGCATTAATTGTAGCTCACGATTTTTATACCGCCTGTCCTGCAATACCTTCTTAATAGCCACAGTCTCCCCAGTTTCCAAGCATTTTGCCTGAAAAACAATTCCAAAAGATCCAGTACCTACAACACGCTCTGCCATGTAGCTGATAGTCTGCAATCAGAAATATAATAAGCACCACAACATACAAGATGAAAAGAGAGCTAAAAAAAATCCCTAAATCTGACCAGCAATTTAAAATTATAAATTCTAATTGAAGTACATCAAATACCTACATGGTAGAACCTCTTAGGACCCAAGCACAACAGCATTTTACGTAGTGTTATTATTTCTGGAACCCATTTTAAATTTTTTTTTCTCTAACCAATGAATTAACAACATAGCACTAAATTTTTGCTATAAAAAGAAATTAGAGGAGATGGAACATAGCTTTTATCAAACCAAGGCCATAAAAAAAAGTAATAAAAAAGAGAGGTCCTAACCCTTTTAGGTTCGCCATTTTTGCCTCCAATGGTGGTTGAAATGATGTGTCCAGTAACTGCATCATTCCCCTCAATTACAGCAGCGGACATTTCCTGCAATTCATAGCAACACATATGATGAGTAAAGCTTCAACAATAGAAACTAACTATAGTAATCAGAAAACTCCCTATCAATGTCTAGTAATGTCACTCACGCAACACCCTCACCCACCTATGGGCTCAATTACAAAAACCTATTTTAATTCAGTACAAACATGCATAGGAACACATGTGCAATGAATTTATGCTCCACGTAAGAAGAAGAACAACAACAACAAAAAAGACCAACCGTAAAATCAATCATATCTATGTATTTAAACAACATCCAATTGCAAACAAAACACAAAAGTAGATATCTAGGGGAGTTGCCATGTTTAGCACCCCCACGATAATGACACACCCCTTGTTCAATTCAAAACATAGCAAGGTAATCTATGCAGAGGAAAATCCATAATACAATTCAGCAGCATTTACAGAAACAAAATGATTGGTACATCAAATGCGCAACAATGATAAAGAATCCGCTAAACGAATTCGACTCGAACAACCAAAACAACTAACCAATAGCAAATGGATACCAATGACAACCTAGGAATGTGATAATGAAAAATAAACCAATGCGAAATGAGCTCAAGCAATATGTATAGGAAAAAGGAAAAATCAAGATGGGTATAGCTCACAAGAAAGCATCACATGCTGTAATTTGCTTGCATCCCAAACAAAGAGAGAACCAAAGGATATTCACTCCGTGAAGCAAAGTAGTACATTTTGAATAAGAATCTACCAACAGCAAAAGGGCAAAAAAAAAAGTTAACAACGTTCAGAACAAACTAAAAATCAAAGCCCAACAAAAAGTGTACCATATAATTGAAGATCTAATATCTCTCTAAATATAACCAAGCTCAAAATTTGCTTATAGATTACTTGGAAGAGTAAAAAAGTTTCAAAATTAATGAAAATGAGAAAACTAGAAGAAAAGAAAAAAAAAAAAAAAAAAAACTATCGATCTGTTTGGTTACTGAGAAATATTAGGTTACGGAAAGGGAAAGAAATTTAAAGTACCCGAAAAATCAGCCTAATATAACTATTGCTCCTTTTCTTTTCTTACGAAATAAGCAATTTCAAAAAACACTATCATAATTCGTTTTTTTTTTTGGCTCACAAAATTTTATCAGTAAGCTCAAGCTGAAGCTCAAGAGATCAAGATCTCAGCTAGAAAAATCAAACTACAAAAGGAAAAAAAAAAAGCAAATAATTTCGAAAATAAATAATTCAAAAAAAAAATAGTAAAGATAATTAAAGTGAGAAGGAGGAGAAAACCAGTCCGATCAGAGAGCGTCGGAAAATTCGGCAGGAGAAAACTCCCGGCGACCTCAAACAAAGTAAGGAAACACAGAAAAAGTACCAGATCGCTCGCAATTCAAGCAAAAGCAAAGGTCCGGAGGTGGATCAAACACGATCAAACCACAAACACACACAGAGACGGTGAACGAAACGGCGTCGTACAATGAGCTAGCCAGAACGAAATAGAAGGGTAAAATGGTAAAAAAAAAAAACGGAAGAAAGAGTAAAAGAAAAAGCGAACCTTATCAGAGTCCATTTCAGAAGTGCGACGAGGCCCTAGCTTCTGTGGCTGTGGCTGAAGTTGTAGTTGTTGTTGTTGTTGATGGTTTAGCCCCAAGGGCATAGAGGCCATGTGAGAGACAGACTAGACTCACTCTCTTTCTTTCTCTCTCTCTTCTTTATTTTTTATTATATTTTTCTCTCTTCTTCTTCTAGCTTAGAAGAACTACTAGTTTTTTTTTTTTTTTTTTTTTTTTTTCTCCGTGTCTCAAAGGCAATAGTGCGTTGGGGACGGGCATGTTAGATAAAGCAGGAAAAACCGAAGACCCACTCGAGTTTTAAAGCGCGTGAAAACACTCTCCAATTAGATTCTTGCATTTGGTGGGGGTTGTCTTATCTATGTCTGGAAATTGGACAATATTAATTTTATTGGTACTGCAAGAAGGTGATAATCTGGTGAGACTCAGACCATATTAAAGTGGTTTTTTTTTTTTGTATGAAAATAAAATAAAAAAACACAGAGAGACAGGAGTCACATGAAACTTGGATTATAAAAGAATTGCATACACAAAACTAAACACCCTCTATCTTAAATTAGTTTTATTTTATCGTTGATAAATAAAAATAATAAACTTTGTACCTCATTCCAATAATTTGGATAATATTTATCCTTTGTGAAGAGGGAGGGGTTCACATCATTTTGGATTAAAAGTCATTTCACAAAGATTATAAATTTAATTTATACACACATAGCTCATTTGCAATTCAAATGAGACCTCTATAACGTTCACTATAATATTCAACGACCGTTGGGAATTACTCAAGTTAAAAAAATGAATTTTACCACCAAGTCAGAACAGTTGTTATGATGATTATTTATTGAATTTTTTTTTTTCTAGAGTCTATAAGACTTTGAAATTCTTTCAATTGAATCATATTAAGCATTTTTTTTTTTTGAATTTTGTTTTGTGCCTATTAAAGAAGTTAAAACATTGCATCCTAATCCTATATGAAAATAATTGAAAGGTACGAATTAATATAATAGCTACAAAACAAAACCGTTTTTATCATGTTCGCCACTACCACCCAAACCCATCTACCTTTTTTGAGTGTTCATAGTTTGCAAAATCATTATTTCTTGTACCTAGTACTTTTTTATGCCCACAGAGTTGTTAAATATTCTTAAAGGTATTTTAGTAGTTGATTTGGCCTGTATATGTTTTAGGACGTTACTTCAAAATATTGGAAAACCAAGACTAAAGCCAATTTGAAGTTTCAATCATGATTTGTAGTAGGCCTTACAACACACAATAAATTTTATTTTAATTTATTGAATTATGGGAAGCTGACATGAAATTTCTTCTTCTGCTTTTTAAAAAAAAAATTTTTATTTATTTAATATATAAAAAAGCTTGAAATATTTGTTCTATGAGGACGTAAATACTAAATATATAATATGTCAATTCTCTTACACCATTTTAAAAGAAAAAAACTTGTTATCTTTTTTAAGATGTATACTCATTAATGAAACATGATGCCATTTTAGAGATTACTTGTAACAAAAGATTATGCCAACTAACACGCTTTTGGAATCCTAATTAGTCATCCTTCTCTCTTCTAATTGTCCCAACAAGTAACATCCTTTTCAACGAAAAGTGAAGTTAATGCTTCGTCTTTCAAACTTGGAAAAATTGCATTATAGTGCTAAGCATGCAGTTGTCGGGTCTATTATATATTTTTACTAGAAAAGAAAATTCATATACATATAATAAAGTGATCTTAGGGTATTATAAGTTTCTCAAAACAAAACAAAAAAAAAAAAATTATAAATCTTACTACCATTCAATCATATTATTTATAATGATTTTTTCTTTTAAAAAAAGTAGGAGGGAAAGTGAGAAGGCAAGTTAATTATGTGATATGGGATAATGAATAATTTATTAATCTTACTAGTTTATAGACTAACTCTTTTTATAGTAAATTTATGATACCCAACTATTTCTCAATAAATAACGACTAACAATTGAATTTTCTCATTAATGGATTTAGATTCTTATTAGCAAAAAGGGGATTTAAAGTTTAAAATAACTTCTAAATAAGGAACTTACTAGTGGGTTCTAGTTAGGTCAACTGGTAAAATTTTTTATGGTTGAATAAAATATCTGGGGTTCAATCCCCGCCTACACCAAAAATCGATTGGTGTCTTGGTCTGATGATAAAGAGCATCATCAAGAGCGGACGCCATAGGTTGAAACTCTCTCAAAAAAATAATAATAATAAAGAACTTACCAAAATTTAAGGATTCTTCATAGGTGGAAGGGATTTAAAGTAGTCCAAACAAATAATTGTAACAAAAAAAAACATACCAAATTTTAAAGCTACTTCAAAAGGTTCTAGATTAGGCTTTTATAATTGCTTAAAAATTATCTAAGAAGCAAAATGCTTTCAAAGTGGAGGTAGCAATGAAATCAAGAGTTGTCAATCTACTTAATAAGGGACTAGTTATTTGTTGTTATTGGCGGCTTGTTGCTAAAATTTAGGGATACTTTGTAGGTGTAAGAAATTTGAAATAGATTCATTTCATAATTCATATTAAATTTTACACAACATGTACACTATCAGATTTATAAAATAAAATCTTCATCTTGAAAAAGATGAAATAAAGAGCACTTAAAATATAAATGACAAATGACTTCCCTAAAACATAAATACAAATGGCTTGAAATGGGGAAGATCCTATCCCGTTGCAAAGATGTTATGTCACTAAATTGTCACATTTTTATGATTTGGGTTTGATCCAGAACTATCATAGACCTCATTTCTACCGATAATTAATTTCATTTCCTTGTTGTCATATTTCTGATAATTAACGACTTTTGAAAACTAAAATTGGCGATTGTGTCATCTAAAAGTAAATATGTTATTGAATTAAGACAAACAGCAATCTTCTAAGAGAAAAATGATACTTGCACATGCCTATGTATCACACTTTAAAGACTTAATTACACACAGGATCTTTTTTTGGTTGAATAGATCCAAACATGAAATTAATTCTAAGATCTCGTCAACTTTTTGACCAAGATCTTTTGTGTCCACCGCAAGATCACTTATTTATCATGACTAATTAATTGGTAATGCTAAAAACATAACTTTTTTATAACAAAATTCATAATATTGAATTGAATGACCATGAGTGGCGAACATAATTAACAATCATGAACTCACAACTTTTTCTTCACCACTCACAATCGATCATTTCAACAATTATGAAATTTATTGTGAAAAACGTTGTGTCTTAGCAATATTGCTAATTAATTAGATTAGCACCATTAAACTTATAATGAAGGGTCCGGTTAATGTGTGCCCTAAGCACACATTAACCATTTATTTTGAAAAAATTTTTATGAAAAATTGAAAAAACTGTCTAAACAGTGAATTATTTTTTCTTTTTTCCATAAAAAAATTTCTAAAATGGTGGTTTACTCATGTATGTCCTAAGGGCACACATTAGTAAATCTCTATAATGAATAGCATTAATTCATTAGGACACACATTAACCATTTATTTTGGGAAAATTTTTATAGAAAATTGAAAAAACTGTCAAAACAGTGAATTACTTTTTCGTTTTTCCATAAAAAGTTTTCTAAAATGGTTTACTAATGTATGTCCTAAGGGCAGACGTTAGTAAATCTCTATAATGAATAGCATTAATTCCCCACCCTGCAATTCCTTCTAATCTCCCCATTTGTTCCGGTGAGTGGGCTAAGATTGCTCATCTTCACCATGGCAGCAGCAAAATCTCTAGCAAAAGCTGCATTGTTAATACTATAGGTCCTAACCACTGCATCTTGGGAGCCATTATTGAATAGCTGTTGGTCCGAATGAAGAAGTCCACGCCGAGCCACAAGGTCCTTGTAGTAGTTGTTATCAAACCGGGTTGAGGTCAGTGAATCAAGCGGGGCCAAATTGCTGTCACCACCTGAAGCCGGGCAATTGGCCTTTCGAGTAGTGGCAAAGCTGGAGTCAATGTTGGTCTCGTTGTAAATGCGGGTTCTGAATAAGCTACAACGAGCTTGGCCTATTGTGTGGCCACCGGAGAGCGCGGTCATTTCCCGGGCATTTAGACCTTTGGCAGAGAACATGGAGATGAGGGTTGCAAGATCAGAGAGCGGAGAGGGGAGGTTGCTGTTGGCTGCGCTTTGACTGGCTGTCCTTGCATCTCTCCGGCCTAGTGGTACTATCCATGAGGGTCCTCCTAGCTAAAAGCAAAATGGTAAACACATATTAGTGAACAAAAAGTGTAAATAAGTGAAAGGACAAGCTTTAAAAAATAAAAATCAAACAAACACACAAGAGTGTCATGACACTAATATAATATAATGTTAAATAGTTAAAAATATAAAACAGGTCACGCCTACTTTGAAAGCAATTAACAAAAGTATTAAATTATTAAAAATGACTCTACTGCATGTGCCTTAAATAGAGTGGTTCGAGTGCATTAAAAAATTCTACCTTAACGAATTTCCTTAAAACACTCAATAACATAACACTTTTGTTCCGTAACCCTTATAAAATTTAACCATGAAACAAATCTTATTCAAACAAAGAAAAAGAACTATATTAATACTAACCAAGACCACTCCTTCTCGTGCTGCAAGTGCTAAAATATCTGCACAAGACACAGTAGCATTGCAACTAGCTTCCACGCGGGTTTTAATAGTATCAATCACTTCGAAACCCCTTGCAGAATTTAGATTTGGTCCCGCGTTCTTTTCACCTGTGAAGGTGGCAGTGTCGTCCAGTAGTATTGATGCATCGCAGCCCTACAAAACCCCAAAAAAAAAAGTGATCATTTAAAGCCATAAAAGAACGTCGAAAAAAAAAGAACTTATCCACTTAAAAAATAAATAAATAAAACGTCATATATTTTGTCAAATTTATATGCACGTTTTCCATTTTTGGTCTAAATTAAAGCAAGTAATATTCCTTTCTAACATATATAATCGAACTTTGTTTGAAACATAAAGGAACACAAATCGCATGCGTGTCTCTGTGTCTCACATTTACAAAGCAGTCATGGAAGAACAAGCGAAGAATAGAGGCACCCATGCGTGCCTCCCTAGTGACAGCTTGCCTCATGGCATTTTGCACGAGGGTTCGTAGATTAGGGCAAGTGGTGGCGTAGAAGTTAGGAGAAAGTTGTGCATTTACTGAGCTGTAGGCTAGCAGAGAAAGGATAGACAGTAGTGTCACAAGGATAATGTGTGTCTCGGACGCCATGGGTTTAACAAAACTTTAGATAAAAGCTGAATTGAAAGGACTGGTGAGCAGTGACAGTAATGGAGAGCTTGTTTTGTGGTGCGAGAATAGCTTTGATTGAACAACCCTATATATAGAAAGAGCTATAGTGCATCGACATAGCGAGAGAGAAGTGTGTATGCGAAAGAGTTTCAAACTTTGCTGCTGAAACGCGGCTTTCGAATGGGGTTGAGTTGTTTTAACTCTGGAATCTCCAAAAGAAAGTCTTCCATTGAGCTCAAGTCAACTTATATGCCCTCTCATCAAATGCATGCAAGAATAAAAAAAATATATGATTATCGGTGTGGGACTGATTGCAAGATTAATAAACAAAGAGAATAAACTTGCACCGAATTCTGAAAATATAATAAATCACCCACGGCCCAAAACGGTGCTGTGCATATATCATTAGTCTAAAATTCTTTTATTGACTTCTTTTTTTCTTTCTTTTCTTGTTTTTTGGATGATGGTGAGTGTAAATTTGATCTGTACTTCACCGACCATCATTATTTTATTATATTTTTCTAGAAAAAAAAAAAAAAAATTGCTTTCAATAGATCAAGGAAGAGCTTTGCATTAATGATTCCGGTGAATTGGTAAAGAAACATGGTTCCATGAAAATGCAAGAATAACGTTTGATTAATAAAAGAGATTAAACTCAATGAGCATTCAATGAAAAAATTATGTTTACATCTAATAATATGATGCCACTTCATATTAGTTCAAATAAAAGAACATGGAGTCGCATGTGATTATAATCCCATCAAAACCACTTTTAATCAATATATTCTAAAATTAACAAAATAAAATTATCTGGAACCTCAATACAAGAAAAGATAAATTTTTGGAATCTCACCACATGTTCAACATATCTTTGATTGATTGAAAATCGTAGATTCAGTTTTTGATCTTATGCATTTTACACTTAACCAGCTATAAAAGTGGGTTTTTATAACCCTGATTAGAGTGTCTATATAAAAGCCTACTGAGCATGACTTTCATAATTGAGTTGTAGAGGCAAGAAAACATGTACTATTCAAAAAGAAATCCCTAGTCTCCACTTGTTTAACCTCTGAGTTTAAAAGCAAATAGAAAAGAATCAATATGGTGTTGTTGCTTCCATGCATAGTGCACATCAAGGTTGAAGCCATAGAGTCACCCTAGCGCTTGCTACAAAGATCAATTCTTTAAGAGGTTCTTGGAGTTATAAGCGAGAAGTTCATGCAATTGAATTCAGAATAGAAAAGTCCAAGGAGTTAGACCTATGTGTGGTTATGTGAGTAAGTCACTACTAGAATAGCAATCTGTTCAATTGTAAGAACTTTAGTTCAATTTTTGAATTTTTTGGGGTACAGGAAGCCTCGTAGTAACTTTTTGTCATGTATTGTTGTCTTTGAGTTTTTCATTTCATCACAAGGGATAATTACACTTTAACATCTTAAACTATACCATCGTTTACATTTATCATTTTTGAACTTTCAAAATGCACAATTACCACCCTAAACTATAATATGTGTTTTACTTTGCACCCTACCATCAATTGGATTGTTACCTTGGATGAAAAAGCATTTTACTTGCAACTTACATGACCTCTACATACGTGGCACCACATGAAAAAACCGAATTGACCATTTTCAATCTCTTAAAAAAAGGTTACATGGCATCACAAGGGTTAAATTTGTTAAATGATTTTGTTTTAATATGTTATGATATGATATGGATGACAAAGAATCGGCATAATAAGACAAAATGAAAGGGAAGTGATTGATACTTTGTTCTTAAGCAGGAAAACTAATAAAATATACACTAATCATTTAATGTCTTAGGACTATGCAAGTAATGAGACTAGTAGGAGCAACCTTGGAACCCTCCCATCCCCCTTTTATGAAAGTGAGCTTTAATGCGACCACAAGTGAGAATAGATCTGTATAAAAAAAAAAAAAAAAAAAAAAAAAAAAGTGAGAATAGATCATGCATTGTAATAGTTGCTAGAAATCATAAAATAGAAGTAATCTACAGATGTACTGAGTTGATTTTAGACCAGAATCCCCTAAGAGCAAAAGCTAAAGCAGCCAAGTTAGCAGTAGCAAAAGCAGCAGAATTGGGTTTATATCAATCTTTATTGGGCAATTAGTCATATTAAAGAAGAAACTTATTCTTATCTTATTTTGTTTCAAATTTCATATTCTTATCTTATAAAGGTGTCTGAATATATTATTCCATTACCAAATGAACACGAGACATTTCAACTATTTAAGTGAAAGTTTAAAATTTAAATTTTGCCCCCTTAGACTATTTAAGAGATATTGTAGGCATGTGTGTGTGAAAGATTTCTTGGTTAAAAAAGGCAATGCATCGTCATTTAGCAAACAAAAAAAAAGGGTATTGCGTCCATTGCACAATTACTAGTTATAAATTGCTTATGCTAATTAAAGTACATCATTATTTTCTCTGCTTTTTAACTCCGTTGAGTTTTGTTTTTTAATGTTTTTTCCTGTAGAAGTTTTTTTTAGTAATTTGCTCTTCACAATATTTTTAGCTTTCTTTTCCTTTTCCCCCTCCTTAAGTTAAGTGGAATGCTATTAGATTTCATGTCGTATTCATAAGAAGAAAGGTTCATTTTTCTTATCTTTTTTTGGGATCATCTAAAAAAAGAAGAAAAGAAAATGATGAGATTATAAAAACGCTTCAATCATAACCTTGCATTATTAACCTTCCGGAAGCCGAAAGTCCTAGACAGTAGACACTATGATAATTTTGACAATCTCTCATAATGAACTTCGATGAAGAAGGTCCTTGTTTTCCCTTTTCCCTTTAGCTTAGGTCCCACTTGAAATGACCCAGTTGGTCATACTCATACACCAAGATAATAGTGCAATGCAACTTTCCTCCTCCTGGATGCACTTGAAAAAAAAAAACAAAACAAAGAATGAGTCTTTCCTTCCATTAATATATGCATTAGAGGCAACGAGGTTTATCATACATATATATCAATCTTGTAAATTATATTTTTAGTGGATATGAATTTGGTCCCACGGTGAAGATTGGACTTAATTAGGAGCTCCAACTGGTATGGTTCACATGTTCTAACTTCAACCACTTCCAGGCTGAGCTGGGGCCATAGGCCATTAGACATTTTAATTGTCTTTTCAATAATTTGGCGTGATATGAAAAGAATATAAATAAATCTTAAAATGGTTTGCAACATTTAAAAGTTGTTAAGAGTATATATATGTAAATTTTGGTTCTAAAATTTAATATTCGATCCAAATAGGCAAACATTTATTAATGTGGAAATTAAATGATTTTTTTTTTTTTGGTTCTCTAGAAATGCAAAAGAATCATCATATAATACGAGTTTTTAGCCACCAATAACATGCAAAATGGATTTCAATTACATTTCATGAATATTTCAAGTGTTCTCTGGCACTAAACATTTTAAATGGATTTTTTTTCTTTGTAAGTAGCTGTATAAGAAGGAAATAACAAAACAAAGCACATGGGCTGCTGGGCAGACCTTTGACCACAGACAAACCCATTCGGGTTTCAAAAGGGAGAACGATATAATAAGCCCCATGCATGGTGGAGAAAGCATTGACTACATTTATCAACTAACGAAAGCTTGCAACAAAAATAAGAACATTCAAAGTTCAAAATTTTCAACCCTAATTAAAGATATCACATGAGATTGTCTTGATCTTGGGAGCTAGAGAGTGGAGAGTAGAGATTATTGTTGATTTCGTTGACTTTCCTCAATGAGTTCAACTTACCCCTTGTTCAAAGATAGACGTGGTTAAGGAACACAAATCTTACTCAATAGTTAACGCACAGAATCTTTGCTTTCTCTCCTTCCATATGTAACACACAGCTGAGCTAGCAATAAAGAACATATAATTTTTACTCATGAGTTTGAGGTTCTTTATTGAGGTTAATTTAAACATCCATTGAATAGTAGTATCACTCCAATCTCTAGTCACGCATGGCAAGTTGCATTTCTTACATAAGTTCTCCAGAGATTTTCAGAGTAATTAGAGCAATTAAAGAAGAGGTGTTTGTAAATTGTAATCTTCTGCAGTAATAATAACTTCAAAAGTCCAAAGTTTATCATACGTGCTCAACCAATTTTGAATAGCAGGCCAAAGAATAAAAGAGTTTTTAGATATGCCTCTTGATCTAGAAGACTAAATCGTTTCCAACCTCTTAGTTCTTACATTTTATTTTCCTTCTGGTGCACCACTCCACCAAATTCTATCTTTTCTATTAACTGTTGTTAGCCTAAAGCTCGATGGACTGTTTTGTTAGACCATATAGACTAGCTATGTTTACTGCAAAGATTGCACATATATATTCTTAAACATTGTGGCCTTGTTCCATTCCTCCATTCTCTTTATACACAAACCATCCTCAGTCCTGGGAAGGCACACTATACGTTCTCCCAGGGAACCTTAGCTCTAGATGTCTAGGACCTAGCCACAAGATTATTACAAGAATGCTCTCAACACTCATTCAACTTGGTTCACAACTTTCCCAGGAATGGTGAAAATGATGGACCAATGCATTTGAATAGAGCACAACACACTTTTGATAATTAAGTTGCAACTTGCAACCTCCATGTCATGCTATGACAACACCCTATTTGTTCACTTTTCTACTTTTTATATATAATACAACAGTTTTTGAAAAAACAAAATTCACTGAGCTCAAATTGCAACCTCCCTGCAAATGAGATATGACAACACCCTGTTTGTCTACTTTTCTACTTTCTTAAATTGAACAATTTTGAAAAAATAAAATGGCATTGAACCTTAGCTAGCTCTAGCCTCTAGATGCCTTAAGCTTAGGACCTTGTCACAAGATTACAAGAATGCTCTCAACACTTGTTCAACTTGTGGTTCACAACTTTCCTAGGAATGGTAAAAATGATGACCAATGCAATTGAATAGAGCACAACACACTTGTGATAATTAAGTTGCAACTTGCAACCTCCATGGCATGCTATGACAAGTTGATAGCATCCTATATATGTTCACTTTTTTACTTTCGGTAAAATACAACAATTTTTGAAAAAAAAAAAAAAACAAAATTCATTGAGCTCAAATTGCAACCTCCATGCATATGAGATCCTGTTTGTTTGCTTTTATAGTTTCTTAAATTGAACAGTTTTGAAAAAATGAGATATGTTTGAAAAAATATCTCAAAACAAATCATTCATGCACCAGCCGGGAATCGAACCCGGGTCTGTACCGTGGCAGGGTACTATTCTACCACTAGACCACTGGTGCCTGTTGGTCTAGTTGGGCTTACGAATATTATTTGTTCGTTGCAAGAAGTTTCTATTATTTCCCATCACTTCTTCTATATTTTGCCTTCCTCGAACAATCCTAGATTTTGTGTCAGAGATAGAACAAACCCAAGCTTAGTGCAGCCAGTAAATCGACTACTTGAAATGAAAGGGAAAAATAGAAACTTTTTAAATGCCGATAAAATATGTCAAGCCAAATTGCAAAAAGTATAGTTCTAAAAAAAAAAAAAATTTGTACAATTTTTGCCACAACTCCATAGCCGACTGTAATTAATAGGAAAAAAGGTGGCGAGTCCATATAAAAATGACAGATTATAACAAATTGTAACAATGTGTAAATTTATTTGTGGTACTAAAAGAACTCACCAAATTGTAAATTTATTTGTAGTACTAGAAGAACTCACCAAATTATAACAAGAAGCACCAGTGGTCTAGTGGTAGAATAGTACCCTGCCACGGTACAGACCCGGGTTCGATTCCCGGCTGGTGCATTTTGATAGAGCTATGACTATCAAGCTTTTTTTTTTTTTTTTGGATGTAACTAATACAAATTAAATTTAACATGTAATTTCAAATAGGCCCATCAGATAATATGCAGCTTCAATCTACATTTCTAAGGGGCTGAGGTAAGATGAGAATATTTCTGTTTGGGCCAAGTTTTTTCTTAACATGTAAGCCTGGTTATCTTTTTTTAGCAGCCGATTTCTAAAATGGTTTGCTCTTTATTCCCAGATTGATGTGGTATTTATTGGGTTATGGATGCTCGTGTATGGAACAGGTTTTGGCCATAGAAGGACGCTGGGTTTTGGAGGGCAGTGTCTTTCGATTGATGGGTAAGCATATTCTATGTCTTTAGCTCGATGGAGAAGGGAACATGTAAATCCATTGAGACTATTAGAAGATTGGTAGTTCCTTTCAATTGATATTACCATCTTTCTTGCCTTTTCACATATAATGTAGCCACTCATTCTGTTCGTACTCTGCATCCTTAACAATTGGACTAACACTCTAAATGGTTATGTGGGGTTTATTTAGAATTTTTAGTGTACAACAGTGTCATGTCACAGAAGGATCGACATGATAGATATCATAGCCAGAAGTGAAAAAATATTCCTCATGGACTAGCACTTTTCTTATATTCACTCGAGTGGAGGAGAAAATGCTATTTACTCCCAACTTGGATTGATGCTACAAAATTAAGAATGTTACATGGCAGAAAGGCAAGCTTAAGCCTTTCAAGCTAACCATGCAAAGCATCAGATTTTGAGTTAAATGGCAGAATTACAATGTGTAATTGAATATCTCAGCGGAACCCAGTCAATGACCATAAAAATGAATCAATCCTTGTCCTTGAGCTCCAAGAACATTTCGACCCATCTTTTCAATAGAAATCATTTAATTTAACCACTATTTTTAGAGTAGAATCTTAAATAGGTGCAGCTTATTAGTTCAAAACAGGATAACTATCTCACTACATGCACTACAGATTTCATTACAACAAAGTTTTTCTCTAACAGCCGGGGATTACAAGGCGCACAAAAATGGGAGTCGGCTAAGGAAGAACATGGACCTAATTTATACCTCACTCTAGTTAGTTTCACACACTTGCTTTACCAAATTCATGTGCTGTGGGCGACTTAGTGACTTGGAAACTAGAGCAGCTGCCTACCTTTGAAGTTGACCTGTGAGTCTTCACCAGTGGAACCAGTGATTGCACAACATCTGCCATCAGCGGTCTGTAATCTGCCTCTGGCTGCACACACATTGCAGCAATTGCTGCTACCTGAATAACCTCTTTCATTGAGTACTGACCCTCCAGAGCAGGATCCATAATCTCTACAACCTTATCTCTATCCGTCAACCGTGGCAAAGCCTTTGCAAAAGAAAGAAGAAAGGGATGAAAGGCCAATCATCTAAAAAGACTTTCATATTATGTTATGAAGCATCATTTTATTGAATTAACTAAAGAAGAGAGTAGAAACCCACCCAAGATACTAGAACACCTTCCCCAGAAGGTCTCTTCATATCAACAGGAACTCTGCCAGTGAGCAATTCCAAAAGCACAACCCCATAACTATAGACATCTGATTTTGTTGTCAGATGCCCTGTTAAGGCATACCTGCATAATAAATCAAACCCAAAATTAAAACTTAAAACAGATTACAGTTTTTATATATGATGTCAATACTTGAAAGTGAAAGGGAAATTAGATACATATAATAATAAAAAGAATAATAGTATGGAAAGAAAAATCCATGTGTTAATATATCATTGCAGGTAGGAGATTACTGGTGGTTCTTACTCAGGGGCAACATATCCTTGGGTGCCTAACACTCGGGTGGAAACATGTCCACCCACCTTTTCAGATCCAAGCTTGGCCAATCCAAAATCAGAAACTTTAGCATGAAATTTTTTGTCTAATAGGATGTTGCTGCTCTTAAAATCTCTGTGAATCACTGGGGGACTGACATGTTCGTGTAGATATTCTAAACCCTTTGCAGCTTCAAGAGCTATTCCCAATCGAGTTTCCCAGTCCAATTTTAAGGAGATTGGATTATCACCTGCACATGTGACTTGATGAGTAAAATCCAACAGCGAAACCACCAAGATTAACACATACTCTAGCATTAAGCATGAAAAATTGTAATGACCACTGGCGGCAGGATAACCAGAGGTATGCACGGCAAGGCAGTGCAACTACATCATAATAATATTATTCATCTAAAATCTTTCATGCTGAATAGAGGTCTTAATAAGAAATTTTCAATTATCCTCTCATTTACTTGGTGTTGAGGCAAACCTCCATTAATTGATCAAACAAGTTTGACACATACCATCTAAAACAACTGACAGAAAACCACTTAAGTAGCAATAAAACATTATAGCACATGACAAACAGACAGATGCAAAATGCCAGACTTTCCACGTTTTGGTTTAACTTGCAACCTGTTCTAACTTTTCTAATACTTAGTTCATGTCATACAATTCAATAAAATTGATTAGCTGGTTGAAATAGAATTCTAGCCTGGACCTGGAGGAATAGAAGAATTTAACTAGTTGAGATCAAGACCCGTATCAAACACAATATAAATAGAATAGTCCAGTCGCCTTTCATTCTTTGTTCTTGTTTTGCTTATTTTTTTCAACTGTGACTAATTTGTTTGGGATACAGCACACATATGATCAAGTCTTCACCAGTTCCTGACAAGCCTCAATACATTTAAATGCCTCAAGTCATGAAAATTGAGAAAAAAAAATGCTTCATTATTCTGTAATGTAGAAAAGCATCAAGATGTTAAAAGAAATTACTACTTACTGCTGGCAGGATACAAATGCACCTGTAGACCACCATTTGCCATGAACTCGTACACAAGCAATTTATGATTATTATCTGAGCAATACCCAATCAATGCCAACAGATAAGGAGAACGCAGCCGACTTAGCAATTCCACCTATGGTAACATACAATGAACCAATAAAAATCAACTCAACGCAACCCCCAAATTTAAAAGCCAAAGGAATTCATATCATTCTCGAATTAGTTGTTGATAGTTTAAACGAATAAAACTTAAAACTTAAATGGGAAAAAACTAGCAGAAATGTAAATCTTTCACATCCAATTCCCTATTCCCTTTGTTACTTCAGGAACCAAACATAGCTTAAAAGAGAACAAAATGTATAACAAAAACATCAAACCTCCACTTTAAACTCCTCTTCTCCTTGCTTTCCTGCCTGATCCATAAACTTAACAGCAACTTTCCTGCCATCATTGAGCACCCCACGATAGACTAACCCGAACCCACCATGGCCAACCACATTAGACTTGCTGAAACCACCCGTTGCCGAATGTAGCTGCTTGAAAGTGAACACCTGAAGTCCCTTCTCAGCCGCTACTTGCAGGTTTTGAAAGCCCCCTTTGTCCTCATTATCAGCCCCTTCAAACAGAATTTAGTCAACCACAAGTTATTAAGTAATGCACCATTGGGTTGTTCATAAAAAGTAGAAAAGGAAAAAATATATATATATAGAAATTAAATGATTGAACTCAGGCTCTTCATCGTTTTTCAGACTAGAGAAAGCTACTTAAATTGGGATTCTTAAAAAAAAAAAGTTCTCTTTTTCAGTTTTATCAGTAGACAAACAAAAAATAATTTCCCACAAGTTTTCTCAGTAATCAAAAACACAATTTCCCCTGATCAAAACAACATAGAAACAAATGTTGGCCATTTGGGTGTCTTCAAATGCAAGAAAAGTCATACATAGAAAAGGAAGGAACTTTATATACTAATTTAACCAAATCTTGGGGCACATTTTCTAAGCAACAAAACGTAGAGTAAAGAGAAAGGAAATAGAAAGCAGTAAATGAACCCAGAAACATCCTGAAATAAAAAAACTCAACTTTCTGTTTGGATACAGAGAAAATGTATAAACATGTTCCCAAAAAATATACTCTTTTTGTGTGTGTGTGTGTGTGTGTCGGTGTCCCTCTCAGTCCCAGCTACAAAGAGAGAGAGAACAAATGAAGAAAAGGGTATGAATAAAAGTGAAAAAGAAGCTAACTTTGAAGGTCGCTTCGACGCTTGGAGACCCTGTTGCGAATGTAGCAATAGTAGCTGAAGGCAACAAGCAAAGCGGCCACGGCCACTGAAGCCACTACCACTATTATCAACAGCGCTATGCGCTCTTTCCTTCTGTACTCATCTTCCTCTACCTCCATTTCCCCAAAAAAAAAAAAAAAAAAAGAAGTCTCTCTCACTCAGTTACTTCCTTGTTTACACCATTAAAAGACCCCAAAATACAACTATACAATACAAGGGCCAGTCGTCGGTGAAGAAATCAGTGAAAGCAGATTTTTTTGAAGCTTGGAAAGTGCCGTTCTGTCTCTGATTCTTTTGTTTTATGGCGGGGAGAATTGTGTAGTGTAGTGGCCACTGGCCAGTGGGGACTCATTTTGGGACTGGGGTTTTGCAGTGGAGTGCCTATTCTTTTGAGTATTTTTGCTGCTGCTATATAATTCTCTTTTATTCTTTAGAAAACTAATTTTATATTTTATACCATGTCTTAGCTCTTTTAGCCTAGGTTTTGTATTTTATTAATTTAAGTTTTAAATTTATGAAGTGTATGTTTGGCACCAGCTTATTTTACTATTCAGCTTATTTTTGTTATTATTTATAACTTTACCATACTTTTTGGTACTATTCATGAATTCTACGGTACTATTTCAGCTAACTTTTACCTTTCAACAAAAAATTTTTAGTTTCAACAAAATAAACGAATCTCAAACCGACCCGAAATCAACTCAATTTAAAGTCTTTTGATTATCTTTTGTTGCTATTATTCTATGTAATCCGCATTTACATTAATTTATACAAAAATACTGTATTTTAATTAGTAATATTTTCACAACAAATCACAACAAAACATAAATAATAAAAATAAAAGCTATTACAGTTTCTCGTGGGTTACCATATTTTTTACCATTAACAGCTTCTCATCTAAACTTTGTTCGAAAATGTTATTCGGTGGGCCACATTATGGAGAAGCAGGAGCAATTAATGGAAAAAGTAAAAGAAAAGGGCATTGGAATGCAGAACTCCTGAGAGGACGGCAGATTCGTCAGCTTTGATTGGACGCAACCAGGGGAAAAGTATTAACATGCTACTATTTTTCATTGATTAATAAGACAAAACTAGTCCTGTCAAAAGTGGGCAAAAATACAAAACATAATATTTATTTAGATTTCCTCTTTTTGGCTCAAAACTATTTAAAAGTATAAACGTACACCGATCCGAGGATAAAAAAACAAACTTAAATGTGTTGTTGGTCCTCAATGTTTAGGGATAATTTTGTAATAGTCAGATGCAAAAATTTTGTTTCGTTTTAAGCCCTACTCTTTTAAAATGTGTTTCATCATTATCCTTACCCTTACCGTCACTTAGTTGATTCAATTTTTTTTTTTCATATAAACAATTTCAAATTATAATATTCACTTTTTGATAATTACTTTTTATTATTAAATTAAAATATTTTAAGTTATTTTTAATTATCAGATTAAAACAACTTAAGCTGGCTAAAAAATATTAACATGACAAATAGAATGTTATCTATCACTTAATTACAATAAAAAAAAATCGATTAGCATCAAAAATAAGACAAATTAGCAGCTTAAAAGAAACAACAAAAAAGACCCACGTTAGCAAAAATAAACATCTTCCTTCCTCAATTTTAAAGAAAAAGAGAAAATATGTGATTTTTTGGGGATGTGGGGGAATACATCCCTAACTTTTGTTTCTTTCCCTTAATTTTCCTTCATCTCTCTCTCTCTCTCTCTCTCTCTTCCCATGTTTTTTCATCAAACTAAACTTCAATCCATATATTTTGAATTTGACAATCCCAACTGATGATGCTGAAGGCCGTCAATTGAATCTCTCGTCTATACTGTTTGGAAGACCAAATAAAACCTACAATAGAGTAAAAGTTTAAGAGTAATGACATTAGAGTAGTGCCGGCCAAAAACCCTACAATTATAAGATTAGACACTAGAAATAGAATGTAATGTATACTTAATAAGTGATAGACTAGTTTTTGTACCTCCTTTTATACTTGGAGACTTCTATATATAGTCTTTTGCCCTAGTTAGTCGTTAGGAGTTTAGCTTAACTGTAACACTCAAGGTAGTTAATAGTCATTGATGACTTTATCAACTGTCATTTATCCGTTATCTTCTATCAATTATTGAAAAGTTATTGATACCCTTAAATGTTGTATTTATCTGCTATTGAAAAATGGTCAACGGTTATTACTTTATTTATCATCAACTATAAACCAAAATCTCTTTGTGCCACCAAAACGAACAACCTTCATGCTCAAAACCAAACCCTAGCCAAAATGCAACAACTAATTCTGAACCCCTAAGCTAAAATCTGTCATACCCTAACAATAACAGCCCATAATTTAAAGCACCAAAAAAAAAAAAAAAAGATTGTCGTTACCAACCGATAACCCACTGGAAATGACCCATCCCCTTAGAGCCATTCAATCGCAATCCAAACAAACCTTAGTTTCCCCAAGTGTTACACCATGGCCGAAACCACGTTAGGACCCATAGTGCAATATCACCAAATCCATCCAAGCCCCACATAACTAACCAAAAAAAAACTAATCGAAAAAGACATTGCTGTGGTGTACTAAAATCGTTGCAATTACTTCCTTCTCAAAAAAAAAAAAAAATCGTTGTAATTACTGATTACCACTAAAGACGTATATATATTTCTATTATAGTAACTCATTGTCGTGGTAAATAATTTCTCTTCATTATCGCCACAAAAAAAAAAAAAAAAACAATTAACATGAGAAACGCATTATAGAATGTGTTTATAATTTTCATTAGTTTTGCTTACTATATTTAAAAAATAAGCCAACCAAATATGCACATAAGCCATAACACCAGCTTTTTTGTTAGGAGTATTTCTACTTCACTTTCAGCAAATGAAGGTAAAATAAATAAAAATATTCTTCTCAAAAAAGAATATATATTTACATATAATGTGAAATGCAGAGAATGTTGCAAATTTTATTAAAACAAGTATAAATTAAGGCATTTGTTTATTACATATGAAAAAAAAAAGTATATTATTCTTTTTTATGAAAAAAAAAATTCTTAAGTATATATCTAAAGTTACATTTAAGAATATATTATAGAAATTTTTTTTATAGGCAACAAGAAAATTTTAACAATATATATTAGACTCGAAAATGAATGGATTCATTCATTAACAACATGAAAATGAATGTATCCAAAATTATGGCCATATAACTTTATAACTTGTTTATTAGAATTTGGATAAATTCATTTTCATGTGTAAAACATGACATGACTCATGTCACAAAACTTTCAGTCTTACATTACTAAAAATGTTATGGCCATAATTTTGTTGCTGCACCATACTGAGATCCATCTTTATTAACCATGGGACCCAATTGCACTCACAGTGGAACCCAACTATACTGGTCGGAGGGATATTACGCCACCCTTTTAACAGATGGCTGGGATTTCACCAACTTGTGTCAATTTTTCCTGCCTATAAACATAGGAAAATTGAAATCTATATCTGTTTCTCTCCCCAAATGGGGCCAAAACACTGTACTCTAATTGATAGTATCAATAAATTGAATCAAACCCGCAGTGATGATGATAATGTGTACGGTGTACCCAATGAACCAATAGTACACAATTTATAGCAAAATGCATTATGAAAAGTAACCAATACTAATATAGTTTTTTTTCTTTTTTTTTTTGAGAAATATACTAATATAGTTGGACTCTGCTCTTTGACAATCTTCTGATTCCCTGGCCTACCCTTCTCTTTTCCTTTGAAAAGTTGAAACCCTCGATGAAATAGAGGGGGCCAATTATTTAAACAAACAAACCTATGGCTATCAGTCCTATAGTTCCCATAATTTACTACTCTTTTAAATTGAACTTGGGTTGGCTTCATTTTGAATGTTGTTAAAATATAATCCAAAAGGTATTAAATTTGTCTGTTACTTTCATTAAATTTGGTGGTTCACGAGCAATAAATGAGTATGACACAGAATTGTTGATACTGTTGCAAATTACTAAAAGGGATCTTTTTGGTAAGATTTAGGTCATATAAATTTATATTTGAGAGCTCAAACTTCCCAACAATATTACTTCCCAACAATAGAACCAACACAAATTTCTTAATGGAAATAGTCCAGTGTATTATGAGATTGGTGTCCCTAAATTTATTTCAAACCTAAATTCCTTTTCTCGATGATTTAAAATGAATCAAAAAAAATAGTTCAAATTATAGTTCAATGATAATGAAATTTTTTTTTTGTATGGATCTATATTTGTGGTTCAAACTTCAAACCCCACTTTTCCCTCCTCTATTATTTATGTGTATGTATATATATATATATATATATATATATATATATATATATAGGAACCTTACTACGAGATTTTACTATGTAGTGGCAATAGTGCATTCCTTAAAAAAAAAGTAAAATTATTTCATGTAACCTTTCACCTCATTTTTTAATAAGCGTCATATGTCACTTTTATTTTGAAAGGAAAATATTTATTAATTATTAATTATTAAGTCTTCCAACTATAAATAAAAGTTTTAATGATTAGTGTTATTTTAGTATTCATTTCTATTCAATAATAAATAATTTTATTTCTTTAGCATTTAAATTTTTAATAAGCCTTTTTAGGCAGCCACTTAATACGAATTTGCTATAGATATTTATAATCAATAACACACACACAAAAAAAAAAAAAAATTCTTAGTTCCAAAATTCTTGTTTGATAATGGATCCTCAATAGATTAAATAAGGTTGACTACATGTATTATTTTCTTCAATGGTACTTTATCTCAAATCATACTCATTATTATTTTTTAATATAGAAAAATTACACTCTATTACTTTCTTAATTGACATTCAAGTCACGTTTTCTTATCAGTGCATTAGTCGCTTTCCTCTAAGCATTACGAAATCATCTTTAACAACTCCCCCACATCCTTTCATTAACAGGGGCTATAAGAGAATTTCATCATTAGAATCCTATTGATATTTTTAATCCCAAAATAATAATAGTAACATGCACCAACAGTGCCCAGCTAACGTGTAGACCGTATGTTATGCCAAATATTGATTTTGTCCCCCCTGATTTCATATCATTCAACATAAACCAACCATCCCAAAATAAAATGAATTTTTTTGGTGTTTTCAATGAAATTTTTTAGTGTTTTCAATAAAAATGTTCAGGATTCTAACCCCATTCTTCTACTTAAAATTTATCCAAAAAATAATATAAAATTCTTTTTGTTCCCCATGTTTTCATGCCAGCATTCATCAATGTTCATCCCACATGCCAATGCTAATTGTGCCATTCATGCTAAAATGTAGGCACAGCAGCCTTAAAACAAGATGCGTCCACTATATTTTGTCGCAACCATTCCTTTCGTTCCACATGTTTTCATGCCAGCATCAAACCATGTTCATCCCACATGTGAATGTTAATTATGCCATTCGTGCTAAAATTAAATTGTATAAGGAAAGCCAAATCGATTGGACTATCAAGAAATAAATGCAAGAGATAAAGAGATTTAAGTATTTGGTATTATGGATTCCGGTGTGTTCTATTTCTCATTTTCCAATCCTCTTTTATATAATGGACTTGACATCGTATAATTGTCATCTGATTGTCCCATTCCATTTTCCAAACTCTTGGATTCTTGTACTTTTCCTAATTCCCTAAATTTTTAAAATGAAAACTTGAAAAAAAGAGAGAAAAAAGTGATGAGTTGTGCATGCAGAAGAACAAAATAGGAAGGCCTTCAAAACGTATTTCAATTAGTTTTGCAAAAACCATGTGGTAGAAGAAATAAAAGGATTGATACAAGGCCCAATCCCTCTAATACTTTAACTAGAGTATACCAATCAAAAAAATAAAAAGACTAGAGCATTTGAGGGGGGGAAACAACTAGATTAAAAAGGCCATAAGGCTTGCATGCCAGAGAAGACATGATTATGTATATGAAAATGATAACCAAGATGTTTTCTACATACGTAAAATCTTTAATGAAAATGAAATACGAGAGTGGAAGTAGTAGAAGTACGAAATCTAATGACGCATCAATATCAGTGATACGAAGAGCTAAGGATGAACAATCCTCTCGATACTCTAGACCCAGGAACAAATAGCTGGGTTGACAAAAAATTAGGTTTATTATTATTATTATTATTATCCAGAATCTACAAAAGCAACACTCAAAAATCCCATCCCAAACCTAGTTGTCAAGACTGGTATTTTCTTTTTTTCAGTAACCTGCAGTTTTCTTACTCCCTCCCCTCCCCCCAAACGGTTCTTATTTTTCCTTTTTTTTTTCCTTCCATTTGTTGGTAGTAGCCAAAGGAGAACTTTTCCCTTCCATTTGTTAACATTAGCCGAAGGACATTGAACTCCATGCAGATGAATACATATGATTAGCATAGGCACCCCATCATACATATTATCAAGAAACAACTAATAAATTTGTTAATTAGCAAGAAACAAACTTAGTAATATAGAATCAGATAATCAAAAGAACTAAGACTTTCTGGTTGAAATTTCCCTGAAGCAGTAAGTGAAAATCTTGGGAAATTGCTGTATAAAAGGAAATAATGCAACTTCTATGGAGCTCATTAAGAGAATTGAAGGATGATAATGATAACTATAATCACAAAATTGAATAATTCTAATGATACTGTCCAAAACCATATCTAAAATTGGTCAAATAACCAGCAGATTACACCCAAGGAAAAAAAAAGTACTAGTATTCCTAGCCAAAAATAAACTATTCTTACATAATTTTATGTAAAACCTTGCTCTGTAAGAGAGAGGGAGGGAAACCTCACTTAGTGAAAGGGAAAAACTTTAATGGATGCTGGTACCATCACTCGATCAGTTAATGTTGACTTTGTGGAAATGGTCTGCAGCTTTGGATAATGACTGTATTGAAATAGGGAATCCCGGACCCATCTATACATAACCAACAGAATGTATTACTTCAAAAACCATGTACAAACAGAAGTATTAGAATAAATTACCTTTAAACCATATATTTAAGGGTGATTTTACATTAAACCTTATAATTTCAAAAGTTTACAAATTACAAATTGATATCCCTCGAATCCCACAAATTACACCTTATAGTATTGCTATTTCCAAATTGAACCCAAGTTATTAAAATTATATCAATTTAAAATTTTGAACTTTTTGGGTTTGATTGGGGTTTCAAATTAATGCGATTTTTAAAAGTATAGGGGTTTGATTTGAAACTAAAGAAACTGTGATGCTCAATTTGTCGTATGATAGATGACTATAGGGTTTAAGTTGTAACAATCTTAAAGTTTTGTGTTTAATTTGAAAAAATAGGGTTTAATTTAAAACTAACTCTAACATTTTTTTATTGGTTAGATAAACACTCACCCAGTAAGTCTTGAACCCATGACCTCATCCTTAAACCAATTATTATGGGAGAAGGAAATTCTAGTTAAGTTATAGCTCATTGGCAAAACTAGTCCTAAACTATAGGGCTTACAATGTAATTTGCCCAAAGTATTTAAATAGTAAGAATGACAACAACTATCCAAAAATCAGATACCATAAGCATCTAGGAAGCATTTATCTTGTAATCTAGGCCCGAGCTTATTGACAAAGTAAATGGAGCAAATTGTATGAGTATTTACTATTATTAAGCCAACCTTCTAGTTTATTTTATATCAATAGCTATGTTAGGGGACGGGGGAATTGAACCTTGGATGTCTTCATTGGAAACACCAGGAGGTACCAATTGAGTTACAAGACTTTTAGCAGTTTATTTTGTATTTCTTATATGTAAGACAACCCTCTAATTTAAAATTCAAGACATCCCACTTTCTACAAACTTCAGCCAACAAGAGCACGAAAGTAAAAATAAAAACAGGAGAAATGATAAATTTAATGGAGATCATAGTTTATTCAGCTTAGAGTTAATTTCAGCTATCAGCTATCTACCCTCATTATAGAATCACTTCAATGTCTACCCTTAACTAGAAATTTTTTCAATCAATACCCTAATTTGAGACTAGTTTGCAATGTCTGCCTCATCATCCAAAATTAGTATTACAATTATCATATTCATGGGCTTGTTGGGTGGTGGAGTGCACTAACATGTCAAAATTAATAGATTAACGTCTAATTGCATACCTCTTTTTAAAAATAAAAATGGAGAGAGAGAAAACTAGGATAAACTTCAAGGCAAATATCCAGCAAAAGAATGTTCAGTGTTTCAAAACAACTTTTCTCTTCTTTCCTTTGTTATAACCTTACTGGAAGTGGAATATATGAAAGGGGTTTCAATGTATGCATCATGATTCATGAAAAGGAAAGCCATCAACAACAGCAAATTAACCAAGAAGAAGGATTATGAGCTTACAGTGCTGCATATATGGAAGGAGTTCACATATCCAGCATACTTCGAAGCTGTCAAAAAAGGAGGGTAAATATTTAATATGAACATGAAAATACAAAGAGTCCAGGCCATCTCACCCAAAATCTATACACCAAATTCACTCTCCACTTAAAAGTAAAGATTTCCAAACAAATACATTGACCTTCTATAACTAAAAAGCCTCTTTATTTTTTGGCGGTCCAAGACTTCAATAGCCCTTCTCTATCACCTTGGTTAATAGCAAATCATGCTAGAAGCATTTTAGTGTCTTTAAAACAAACTAATGCTGGCCAAAAAAAACCTAAATTCTCTTTGGCAAATGAAAACTTGCTGACTCATTTTGTGAATTTGTGTCATAGGTTCACACATTCATTTAAATTGTGATTGAACTTCTACAAGATCAAATAATTACCACTTAGAGTGGACTTGGGACCACACGCATCAAGCCTAAACATGCTTGGTCTTCGGAGTTTGTTTGTTAGTTGAGCCAGAACATCAGTATCACATTTCCTTTATTTAATTAACAAGCAAAGCACTGCTTGCAGAGCTGAGCCTGAATAGGTTAAGAGCCTTAGCCCTTAGGCAGATGGGATGCACAAATATGCGAGACAAAATAAGCTACTATGTGAAATTAATGTCACCTTTATTCACTCTTGCCCACAAGAAACAATTATCAAGCATATACAATAACATAAGAAACTTACCCTTTTTTAAGCTTGCAGGCTTTGCAACCAAAAGAGCATTCATAAATGCACCAATATTTTCACGTAAAGACTCTTCTGTAAAACTCGCCTGTAGACAACATTGTAATAGAATAAGAAGGATGAAGTCTTATAAAATAGCATTCCTGTTAAAATGAACCTTTGTATTAAATCAAGAAAATAAGGCACCTTCCCAAGTCCCACATGAACGATTGATGTTTTGTCCATTTTAAAATGAATACGACCCAGCCTTGCTGACTTTATTGCCCCAGAAACATCACTAGTCACAGTACCAGACTATACAACATATCAGTACAACCAAGAAAGATTCAATACAAGTCATTTACAGATCTATGCATTGAATTAGAAAACAAAAAAAATGAAATACTCACTTTACGGTCTGGCAATAGATGCCGTTCTTTGAGAAAACTTGCTATCTGCAAAACAGAAAAAGTATCCATTTGAATAAAAGATCCATTAATTTGACAAATCACAGCCTACAAACCAAACAATCTTTAATAACCTTATTCAGACGCAGCACCAATTGAGGTGTTGCGAAACACTTGTCGACATTAAACTTATTACTACCTGCGTAATACAAGGTAGGATTATGAACCCAAATCAGAGATTGTCTACAGGTCAAAACATAAATCTTGAACAAAAAATAATATACCAAACAAGGGTCGAGAGAGAGTATTTAATTTTTCTTTTGCACATGTGGTACTCCTGGAGCATAGTTATGTAAGAACAGTAATATTTAATAAACACAACCAGTGCAGAAAAAAAAAGGGGAGGGAGGGAGGGTAATAAGCACAAAAGGAATGTCAGCTTGGAGAATGAACAACATAAGGAATGCATTTGAAAATATAACCAAGAACCAATAAGCTTGAAGGGATGATGTAAAATTTTATTTTACATCATAGTAGTGAAACAGATCATCATAGTACTAACAAGATTAGTTCATTACTTGCAATTTCCTCAATAAGTTCAACACCACCAACAATATCAGCTCCTGCAGCTCTAGCTTCATCTGCATCTGCCCCTTCAGCAAAGAAAGCCACCCTGACAACCTGAAAAATGAAAATGATTATGCAACAAACCAACCACAACAAAGTATATAAAATAGCACCTTATTGATCTAGGATAAGTTTGGATTATACCTTTGCAACACCATGAGGCAGAATCAAACTACCATGTACTATCTGCACTTCAATTCAGATAGCAGTTAGTTGAATCTTCAAGGAGTAGATTGAAAATTGAATACAATAATGCCATAGGAAAATTTAAGCATCCAAAATCAAGAAGATAAACAATGATAAGTCTTTCAAGTTTGGTTTGAGGATCCCCTTTCTGAAATTTTAAAATTGACATGATGAGCAGAAGAGAAAAGGTCAGAAGCCAGAAGAATTGGTAAAAGGATAGAATTAGATATATCTACAGGCTCCTAGACAAGCCTAGTGTGTCTAGTAGCATATCCTGAATATATAAAATAGGTTGAGATAATATCAACCACTCCAAAGTTAACAACTGAGTCTCAGCAATCTACAGGCATTGGTGTGGACAGAATTATAACATTGTTAGGACCATGTTAGAAGCTCAATCGGGTCACTAATGGCTCAAAAACTCAAGACTTGAAGTTCCTGATCCTAAGTGTCAAACAGCACTTTAGGAAAGAAGCCTAGCTGCCAATCGGCAGTCAAAGCTTCATAATTGGCACTTACTTCTGGCATCATGTACTAATTGGCACTTAATAGTCGAATCGCTCCCGTTTTTGCATGGCTGCTTAATATCACTCTCATGCACATGGCTAACTAGTAGTACCTATCAAAAAAGATATTCCCTAGTAGCAATCTTATTATGGAGAAGGTGACTCTCTCAAATAAGTCACAGCCCATTCAATCCACATCATTCTCATGCAAGTCCTAAATCCGAATCTCATCTCCATCCAACCCTAGCATTGCCTAAACACCAACTTTTATACATCCATCTTCAAGAACCTTAGAAACCTTTTCATATGTGAAACTCCCAGCCCTTGACACCAAATCCAGCCACTCAATCATCAAGAACCAGAAGCCCTCATAAATGAACACTAACCCCAAGTATGTTTCTAACAAATATCTTGGAAAAAAGTTTTCCTCCAAACTGATTTGGAGGAACTTCCTCAAAGCCACAAAGTGGCATTCTCTAAAACTGCACACGTCCTTGGGTCATGTGGATGTTACGAGTTTCTAATGGACTTAACCCATTAATCTCTAATAAACTACCTTATTCTTTTCCTTTCCTCCCTCAACCATAAAAGCATCCCCAGCTTGCCACTATGCCATACAATTACAGCCTTTGATCTCATACCTCTGTCCTACATTGCCGGACTCCCAACCAGCCAACTCAATTCTAAAGCCATTAAACCCTTCAGTAAGTCCTCGATGCTATGCAAGCCTTCTACCTAACTGGTAACAATTCTGGTTTTTTAAATTTACAACCGAAAGAAGACCTTGCTCTTGTTAAGGGCACTATTGGTTCTGGCTGGGATTCCATGGTTGTTTTTAGACAACCATTCTTTTATAATAAAATTTGTCATTTTCCGTTTAAATCTAGGAAGTACAGATAGTTCATATTAGCAGTCACATCCCTATTGGACATGTATGTAATATGGATACTCTTGGATACCACATGATACTTCTTTCACTTATTTATTTCTCTCTCTGAAATTAACAGCTTCTTCAGCTGAGTTCAGTACAACTATTTGAAAATGGATTGTTTGAAAAATTCTATAGTTTAAATAATTGCTAAATCAAAATGGGTTGTTTGAAAATGTCAAGAGTATCCGATAATAATTTGGGAAAAAGTGTTGTTCCTATAATCTATGTGTTTTGCTCACCGGTCTAATAGTGTTGTTAAAGGATCAAATTACCAAAAACAAACACACTACTATCTAATAAGTTCCTTTTTCTTTTCTTTCTTTTTTTTTTTTTGGGGGGGGGGGGGGGTTTGCATTCATTTTTATACCCATAATATAATATGCATTCATTTTTATAATAATGATTATTATGTATTAGCTATTAAAATAATAGAATACAAACCAAAAGAAAATCAAAATGTTTGATACAGAAAATAAAGTACCACAAATACTGGCGACTATATGAGATAGGAATTAATAGATGCTCTAGAAATTTCTCTCTCTCCATTGGCCCCCACTACGCTCATTGCCTGAAATCCCCACGCCACCTTCTCAAAGCAATCCCCCCCCCCCCCAACACGCACACACACAAAAAGCCCTAATCTTCTTGACCCTGCAACGCAAGATGGACCTAATCAACGAGGCTGACAAGTCCTTTAACTCCCCAACTTAAACCTACATGCACAACGCCTAGGCCATATCAGCCACTCCTGCTGATTTGTGGAGTCTCATCAAACCATAAAGGGTAGGATTATGTTTCTAAGCCTTTTATGTGGATATTTAGTGAAATACAGTTAAAGATTTTGGCGAAACGTGTAAAATATTGAGAATCATGAGGTGGGTTTAAAGCTTAAAGGGTGAGGATGTCTTCTTCATACAGAAATTCCATTAGTTGTTGCTGTTGCACACCAGCAGAAATTTGGTGGTTAAGACATCTTAACAGTTTTAGAGAATGCGACCTAGTAGTTTAAAGGAAAACATGGGATTAATACAACATCCCACTGTTACATTCGAACCACTTCAGAGCCAAATATATTATCAACCATTCCAACAATTTGGCATCAACCATTCAGAATTACTTCAACAAGATACAAAATTTAGTCAAGTCTCAGACAAAACCAGCAAATACCTGATCAGTTCGCTCTTTCTTAATAGCCAATCTTACATGTGCTTCAATAGTTTCGTTGAACTTCTTCGTGGCACTAGCCTGAAAAATAACTAGAAACATCACAAAGATTTTAGCAATAACGTTTTTTTTTTTTTAATGAATTAAAATGCAACACTTATGATCAGATTAGTTGCAACTCAAAAAACCAAATACAAAAGGAATCCAAAAAAATTACTCCTAACTAACATTTCCTACATTTCTGAAATGAAAAAAAGATTAGAAGCTTATTGTGGTTGTACGCTGACCTTGACAAGTCGAATAGCCTCCACCAAATCAAGAGGAGCAGGCTTTTCCTTGCCCTCCTTCTTCTTGATGAGCATTGGAAAAGGCACAGCCACGTTCTCTTCCTCTGAAATCCTAAAAACCCTTCTCCTCATTCGACCTTCCGCTTCGATTCTCCTTCTCTCCCTCTCCATCTCTTCGCTGCTCTCCAATCTCTGCTCCTTATTCGCTTCTTCTCCACCGGCGGAGATCTTATCCTCGGGAAGTGGCGCCACGCGAGAGGGGTACGAGACCGGGGATATGTTCGGCACGTCCTTGACGTACCGGATGTCCTCGCGGGTCCATAACGACGGCGTTTCTTGCTGCTGCGGGTTGCGAGGTTGTTGACGAGGCGGGAATGGTGGTGGCGGTGATGGCGTTGGGGATTGAGGAGTGGGTTGGTCGGGAGTGGAGGGGTCTTTGGGTTTTACGGTGTAGGAGACTGGTTGGATGGGTACGGTTTGCGAGGGTTTAGCTGGAGATTCGGAGTTAGGGTTAGGGTTTGAAGCGGAGGAGGAGGAGGAAGAACAGAGGGACCGGTGGGGGAATGAGGGTTTGGAGAGGCAATGGCGGCGAGCTTGGGAGAGAAGAAGCTTGAGGGCTGCCATTATTGAGAGTGAGAGTAAGAGTGAAAGAGTTGGGTTTTTGGAAATGGGGTTTAGTGAATTAGCATATGGGTTTTGGGTTTTTCCAAGACCAAACTATGATTCAGCAAAAAAATAAAGTCCAAACTATGGATTATAGAAATGCTTTTTTTTCCCCCTCACACATGGGAAATATTACCATTTTCCATTTTAACTAGAGGTGTATGAGTTTTCTTGTTTTGACTTTTCTCCCTCTCAATAATAATTTTAAAAAAAATAATTGAAAAAACCCTAATAATTTAGAGATGTAACTTGATATTTAAAAAAAATAACAAACTAAACATCATTTAAGTACCCATTTGAGCCTCTTGTAATTTTCAGTAACTTATTTAGATATTATTTATCAAAATATATAATTTTAGGTAACTTTTATACTAAATGTGTGAGTTTTTCTTCTTTTCTTTTCTTTTTTTGTCTTTTCCCCCTTTATCTCTTTCTCTCCTAATAATATTTTTTTTATTAAAAAAAACATGCATTTGAAATCCTAATAATGTAGAGGTGTAACAAATTAAACCTAAGATTTCAAAAAGTATCATAATAAGTCACAAATTATTTAAGTGGAACCACATTGTATTTGGATTTAAAAATAAACTAAGGGTTTAATTTGCTACCTTTGAAACTATAACATTTAATTTGTTATATCTCTTAAATTATAAGGTTTAAAATGTAATTTTTACTTTTTTCTCTCCAAAAATGGTTTCAAAGTTTTTTGTGAGACAATTATTTAATCGAATATTAGATAGTCCATAACATGGTGGACATTTTGTATATCCAAGTAGGTTGTAATACAAGTTTGATCTCATTTTAGTAAAGGAAGAATGTTGTTTGATCCCACTTTAGAAATGGACGAGTGTTATTAGCTCTTAGAAAAGATAGAGGAAAAGAAACAATAGAAAAAACAACTAAAAAATGCATTTGTATGACTTTGTCAAATTTTAGCCAAAAATGCTCAGCGGAAGATTCTTTTTTTTATTTTTTTTATTGAAAGTTAAAAAGAAAAAAAAAAATTGTTTGAGAATTTAGTATTTTCGCTGAAAACTCTAGGTTCACCGAATTTCAAGTGACACTATGTTGAATGGAAAATTCTTAGGTATTCTCGGAATATGGACAAATGATGCTACTCTTCTCACATTCATGGTGGATCCCACCATGAATTTAATTAGTGGACTTCACCATGAATGTAAGAGAAATAAGTATCATTCTCCATACTCCGGAAGTACCTAAAAATTACTCATGTTGAATAGTGGTTTATGCAAAATTTGTAACCAAGAGTTGCACCGCTTGACATTTAATGAAGGTTGGTAGATTGTTTCTAACTATTTTCTAACATATATATATATATATTTTTTGTTTGTTTAAACTCTTTTTTTTTTTTTTTTAGAATCATATTGTTTAAACTCTTAGCCTCCATTTAGATACCAATGAAAAATGAAAATTATTTCACTATTCAGCTTATTTTTGGTACTATTTATGGGCCCCACTGTACTATTTCAGCTAACTTTTACCTTTATCTACAGTATTTTCAGTAATAAGTTTTCAATTTCAGCAAAATAAATGATATCCAAACAAACCCTTAATATTCCAATCTAATGAAAGAATAATTTTCTCTTAGAAATATAAGAAATCTTGTGGGTCTTCTCCAAGTTGTTATTTGTAGAACACAATAAGCTTAGTTGTATCTTAGGAACAATTTTGCAATAATCCTATAGCAACACTTGTGGGGAGGCAAATATTGTCTAAGCAGGGGCGAAGCCATGTACATACCCCCCAAATTTTGAAATTTTCCTAAATATATATATAGAATTATTTTAATGTTTTCAAAATTTAGCCTACAAAAATAAGAGTTCCCCCCCCCCCCAAATATTTGAATTAGTCCAATGATACTCTTAAAAAAAAATTATTGGTCTAATAGTTATAGAGACATAACTTATTTTTCACAATTTTATTTTTAATTGTAAAATGTGCTCTTATTAAATATCTGATAAAGTTTGGCATCAAACATGTTTAGATTTATCTTTTTCAACCTGTTATGTGGCGATTAACAAGTCATTGACTCATTAAAAAATCTTGTCACTAAAACTGCACATGAAATGTCTCTTTAGTTGCTACATAATGAGTTAGAGTAAGATAGTTTCAAATATGTTTGGAACATAACTTATTCCTCAAAGTTTTGGGTCATTCATGTTTTTGAAAATTTCATTGGTCTAATTGAAAGATTTTTTACTTGCCTTAGTATAAAATTTGATAATTTGTATTGAAAATGAAACCTTTTAAGAATTTCACTATAAAAATGGTAAAAATGAATTTTATTTTATGAAAGATTGCCATCAAACATAACTTTGCTTAAAAATACTATGCTCTTTTCTTTTTGTTGAATGTGTGTATATAATAGCGTGTGTGTATGTGTGGGGGTTGTTTTGATAAATATATTAGTACCGCAACTTGGCCCCAAACAAAAATTCCTAGCCCCGCCCATCTAAGGATAACGTTAATATGTGCCTCTAAGGCATTATTTATTATTCATTTCATTGTTTACCCCTTATTCTCCAACATAACATATGTTTGCCTTTAAAGTTCTCCGTTTCTCTGATTTAAACAAATTGTACCTAACTACCTAAGAACAAAAACACATTTAGAAAACCTAACAACTACACATTTTCTCATTACAAATACATATACAAGCTGACTCATTCACATGGAAGGTGCAATTTTAGACATGCCTAAACCCGTCTCTAAACCTTCTACCGACGGTTGAATAATTTATTTGAAGTTAATATCAGAGAAATGAGAATTTACAATCATTCATTGAGAGGTGCACTTGCATTGTCTAGAGCACTTGAAACTCATTGATCATACATAGGTGGTCAAGAGGAAGCTCATGGCCATTAATATGAACTAGTTGAAGTCTCAGTTTCCTGGTAGAAATTTGAAATCACAGGATCTTCTGCAAGTCATTGCAAAATCCGTGGGATTGGAGGCATGCCTACTTCCAGAATTCCTTCCAGAATTTGTACTACTTGTGCCATGGTTGGTCTATCCTTCTCATCATCTTGAATGCACCAACAAGCAACTTTGCAAGCTCTAGTTAGCTCTTCTATGCTGTCACTATTTTCCAATTTGTAATCTAGCAGCATCATAACTTCTTCCCTTTGTTTATTGCATTTGCAACACTAGTCAGAAAGTAGTTAGATAAATCATCATTTAGCATGTCTGTATTTCTTCTACCTGATATAATCTTGAAAAGAAGCTTTCCAAAGCTGAAAACATCAACTTTTGGAGTGATAGCCTCACCTGAAAACCATTTTGGTGCGAGGTAACCTCTGGTTCCCTTCATGGTGGTAAGAACCTGAATGAAGTCCCGACCAACAAGCTTTGCAAGGCCAAAATCAGCCACTTTTGGATTATAATCAGCATCCAACAAAATGTTTTCAGGCTTGATGTCACAATGTATGATACAGTCTCTGCACTCCTCATGAAGGTAAGCCAATCCTCTAGCAGTCCCTAATGCAATATTATATCTTATCTTCCAATCCAAAATTTGGGAACCCTTTCGAAACAAATGTGACTCGAGAGAACCTTTGGGCATGTAATCATAGACTATAAACCATTTTGAAGCTTCTGCACAAAATCCTCGAAGGCGAATAAGATTAGTGTGCTGAATTGTTCCAACTATGCTCACTTGTGCACGAAACTGCTTCTCATCTTGCTTTACTATGGCAGTTGAATTGGGTAAAGTCCCCTTGAAAACAGAACCAAAACCACCCTCCCCAAGTTTTTGCAAGAGTTCCGTAGCTTTTTTTAATTCATGGTAGTTGAACAGCATCAAGGAATCATCCATTGCCTCAAATGTGCGAGCAGATTGTCTCCTCCATATTATTGTTAATACCATACCATAGAGGAGAAAAATTGCTGCAATTGCTCCAACAACAATCCAAATAGTTTTTCTATCTGTCTTCACTTTACTTCCCAAAAGTTCAAATGCTGCAACACGGACATGGATTTCTCTTCCAATCTTATTTTCAGATGAAAGTTGTTGTAGATTGACCAGTTCTCCTATCCAAATAAAACATCCATTATCATAAGCATAAGCAGTGCATGAACAGTTGCTCAAGCATGCTGATTTGCATTCTTCGATGTTGTTGACTCTTAATGCCACTGAATTCACTGGAAACAGCATGTTGGGAATTAGCAAAAATGCATCATTTCCACCGTGATCGCATTGTAATGGGGCTCTCCTCACACAGCCACCTGATTGATCTTTCAAATTCCATTCATCTAATTTTCTTGGTTCAAATCCTTGTATACAAGCACAAACAGTGGAATTTTGCTCATTGCAGCTACTAAAAGCACCACAGGTAGCATAAACCTCACACTGGTTCTTTGGTTTTATCCAAACCAAATTCCATTGCTGGAGCTCCTTCCACCATACAGAGAACGTGAGCTGCACAATTACATCCAGCACAGATCTAGTAAGTGCAAAATCGGATGCAGCAGAATATATAAAATAGCTCTCATTTTCATTTGAAACAAAGGTAAGATTTTTAACATAACGGTTCAGGTCTATTTCAGGCAGAAGGCTGAAAATCTTCCCTGACCATTCCCCACTAGTCCAGTACAAATTAGACCTATTCCATTTTAACGAGTAACTTGTACCTTTTGGTTCTAGTTCAGCAGAGAAGAGCCCAGGTGCTGGATTTTCATAACTTCTCCACGAAGTTAGAATTTGACTGTCATTAGTAACTTTATTATATCCAAACTTGGCACCAGGCAGCCATTTATCAGTTGGGTGATCAAAACTCTGCCACATTATGCTAGAGGAATCTAAAATTTTTCTTAAGATGAAATTTCCATTGTCAAGAAGCACACCTACAGTAGAATTAGGCAAGCTAGAGGTTGAATATGTAGACCAAACTCTAATCTTGTTTGATGTGAGTAGGACTAAGTCACCATCCTGAAACCGCTGTAATGTTGAAGATGATGGGTCAGAGACAGGTTGATTCCTGTTGGCCACCCAAACCACTGTTTTATTTGGTATTGGTAAACCTTTGTACCATATGCCTATGTAATAGTTGTGAGAGTTACCTGGTGTGAAGAAACCCAGTTCAAAAACTCCACCTTTGGATATTATGGTTTGGTTCCCAGAGAGAGACTAGCCTGGGAAGATGGTATCAGAGCCAGTGGAAAGATTGCCACTAGTGACTGGCATAAAGAAAAGTAGAACAATATGAAACAGCCATGGCTTCTTGCTTGTGCTACTCACTTCTTGCTTCTGGATTCTTGTTAGTGCCATTGTTGATTTTTGTTGTAAAAAAGCCGAATTTTGTTGAAGTAAGCTCAGATTTTTCTTTTCTATATATATTTTTCAAAATTGCTGTTTCAAATTTTTATTAATGTAGTCAATACTTTTTTTTTGGCTGAATTTTTAATGTAGTCAATCACTTGCACAAAATAACAAATATCCAGACTAGTTCGATAAATAAGGTCGGTGCCATTGTCTAGTGGGGTACGAGTTTTGCTTGTCCACAAATTAGTAGTGGTTCTCTTTAGCTAGCTAGTGCTAGATATCTAATTTGATTTGTTAACCTGAAGATGACAATTAAGTCTGAACACAGGTTGGAATTCTATAATAACTCACAAGTTAGTCATTGTACATTTACTCCAAAGACAACGGGAAATGACAATATTGATTACATGTCTGATCTTGGAGTTGGTCGGATTAGTTAAAAGAGTTTGAATTGGACAAGTAAGTTGGGGAGATGACAGTGAAAGGCTTTGTTTTTTTTTGGCTGTGTCATTTTTCAGTTAGTGACAGAAAAGAGAGGGGAATGGAAATAATAAATGTGGCAGAAATCTATGGGAATTGGTGGATGTTATAAAATATAGATGGTAAAGGCATTTGATCTACTGCAGTTTTGCAGTTGGAACAAAAGATAGGCTACGAAGGGGAATTTGAACCTTGAATGTGGAGTTGTGAACAGTTCATAGCATTTCCTAAGATGTCATTATCTTATAAAACAAAATTTCAAACGCAAATCTTATATATTCTTGGTCTAGCAGAAGAGCCAACCTGAGTATAAAACATCAAATTTTATTTATTTACTAATAGAATATTTCAAATTTCAAAGTAGTTTGATGATCTAGCACAAAATTTATTGTATAGATATTTGGTGTTGCATCTAGGAGAAGCCTCTATATATATGTTGGTTGAGGGAGTATTTAGAATTTGAGTAAGGTGGAACATTTGGGATTTATTTTGGCTCACTTGCTGTCCAGTTGCCTTACAGTAGATTTGAAGATTTCAGCCAAGCTTACAAGCACATTCAATGGACGCAACCAGGCCTATGCAAGAGAGAAAAGTTTAAAAAGTGAAAAAGATCAAAGGTAAAAAGTTAAAAATATTTTGATTTAATGACTGGGATTAAAATCAAATTTTTTTTACTTTCAATATTAATCATTAAAAAAATTGTAGCCCAGTGCACCGAATCTCAATCAAGAAGGGGAAACTAGAGGCTTAATTGAGATTTACCCTTCTCATTATTATTATTTGGATAACTTCTCGATATCTTCATTGAAAATACCATAAGGTGCTAACTAACTAAGCGATGAGGTTTTTAGCAGATCTACTCTTATTATTAATGTTGTTATAATTATTATTATATTTATCATCTTAGAACAAGTGAAAAAAGAATAATTCCAACCCAATTTTATATCCCATTGAACCTTTTGTATTTCATTACATGTTGCTCTATTTGTCTACATGAAATTTTATTCATCTTTACCATGCAATTGAAAGGATGCCATGTCTTTAAAATTAATCCCAAATGTTGTGTATTTCCAACGGGAAACAATCAACATGCCTGTCCGCGTTATGGAGTGCAAGTGCAACAATTTACAAAAGTAATAATAAATGAAGATGCAAGCAAAGGTGCTAAAAAAGAAAGAAAGATAATACATTATTTTCATCCTCATCCACACGCAAATGCAGAAAGAGAGTATACACAATACTTCATACCAGGAGCTATGTGTGATATTTTCCTTCCCATTTTAAGGGGGCCAATTCAACTATAAAATAAACTAAATTTGAATTGCTCGAAACAAATAGCAGATGAACTGTTAGCAAACAGCATTTCAGATTCATTTTATATTTTCTCTCTCTATCTTTTACCTATTAAGGGATTGAAGTAACTGGAGTCCCCCATTAGTAAATCAAGCATATCATCAGGAGTTAAAAAAGTTGTTCCACCAAGAAGCAATTCGATTTCAGGCCTTCCACTCTCAGATAAAGCCTCCTGAGCTTCACGTACCTTGTGACACAGAAAGAGGACAATGTCATGTTTCTTCTTAAGGTAATGAGGTTTCATGTTTTTAATAAGTAGACAAGAATCGTTTCAAAAATACATTAAAGATCTTTTCAAGGGCAAAGGCTAACATAACCTCCATTCCAGATGAGCCTCATTTGGGAAGGAAGTAAAAAATTATTTGTAATTGGATTGTTATTCAAATGATTTAAGTATAGCAATAAATTGTTGGGAAAGGCAGAAGAAAAATAAAGTTAACGAGCTCAAGAAATTCAGACCTCGAGACCATTGATGCCCCCAATAACAAAAACCAGAATGACGTTTTGGTCAGCAAGACTTGGTTTTGCCTGCAGAACTCAAAAAAGGCAATCTTAGCTTATTTGAATTACTGAAGCAAAATTCACATAATGAGTCACGGGGACCAAAACTTACCTGCCCAAGGCCAAATCTTCCAAACCCACTTTTGAAAAGTCGTCCAACAGTAGAGGAATGGTACTCCAATCCAGGTACATCATACTTGCCCAACACCCTTGTTAGAAGTTTATGAAGTAATCCTTTACTTGTATAGGGATCTCCACTGAAATTACTTTCTAAAGACAACATCCCATCCCTCAATGGTAAGTTCCTCCTCTTCAAGCTAGATAATTTATGAAGAAATTTGAAAAGGTTATCCACCCTATCACGCAACTCCAACTTCAGCTGCATGTCGCCATACACTTGCTCTTTGTTATTATAATTATCAGCATCTTCATCGCCCCAGCTAGCCCATTGATCATCGTCAAAATCATCAATTTCTAATTGATTTGAAGACACTTCTTTGGTTTTCTCTGATCTCATCCTGTTTAGGTTGGCTTCAAGGTCTTCCCTTAGACCATGCAAAAATTCTAGTTTTGCTACTGATGGGTTTTCAAGAATAGCATCCACAATTGCCTCTTTCAACAGATGCTCCTCTTGCCAAGAAAAAGGACCATCTGACCCAGATGTTGGGAAATTCTCACCGGCCAATATATATCCAGTAATTGTAAGCAGTAAAGCATCTTGAAAAGAAAGTACTCCATGTGAAGGCTCTGTTTTGCCATTTTTCTGTCCATGTGATCCCACCAAAGCACTCTTATTGACAAGATCACCAATTTGAGCAGCAAGACTCTGGGTTGTGTCTCCAGCACTAGCAGTCAATATTTTCTCCGCACTGATAAATGCATCCCATGTGGCACAATGTGATTCATCAAGGGCAACTAATGTAGCTGCAGCTAACTGAATGATTCCTTTGTTTCTCATCAGAGATGGCTGACTATTAGCCAATGCTTTGATCATAGGTTGCAACTCGGACTTTGTAACATAGCCAGGACGAGATTTCACATTCACAGTTATATTTTCCCGACGCAGAGTTTCTTGGAGCCACTTCTTTACCAGAATGCCCCCATCCTTGGTTCTCCTATCCATTATAGCTTCCAAGTATGGTGTTCCACGAAAATTTTCAGTGGAGACAAAGGACCCACTAAATAGCTCAATCTCAGAGTGAAGGGGCCTTTTATCGTTAACTTTGTTGCTGAGATTAGTTAAATCTACAATTTGAGAAGCAGAGTTACTAGAATCCCATGCACATAGAAAAGCTTCGATGCTTTCTAGAAGCCGAAAATTATCTATTTTACAATCTTCTTTGCTTAAAATCTTTTGAAGTGGGATCTGAACATCAAGAGGAGTGCGTTGCAGTTTAGAAGGACCATGTTTGAGTTGGGTTTGAGAGCCTTTAGTTTGGGTAGATGATGTTGCTCGTTCCCTATGAGGCAAAGAGGAGAACATGCGATCAACAAGTGAGTCCCCATGGCAGCAAGGGGTTAGAAGATCAAGTGTGCGGTCAATGAGTAATAGACCTGCTGATCGTCTACGACGGCCTACATCATAAAGACTTGACATGTCTGTCAATATCTTCCCAACGGTTTTTGACAAATCACCAATGGAAAATATCTCCATTTTCAACTCCATCTACAAGATTAAGAAAAATAGACCATGGTCATGAAGGGAACAACCTAAACTTACCACAGGGGAACGTTTACCTGTCAACTCCTAAAGGGACCAACATATGCTTTCAATGGGGAAAACATCATTTCTACTCTTACTTGATAAGCTATATATCATGGAAAGGACTGTAGGGGTATTTAGGTAAAGAGTTAAGCACTCATGCACCCATATGGGATTGGACCCTTGATCTTATCCTCAATCCCTTGTTTATCTGGCAACAAGATGCCATTTGGTCCAAAGACCAGTGGAAGTATTTTGGCATTTTGACCTTTAGATATAAAAGCTAATATTAGAAACAAGGGCTTTGCTAATTTCACTTCCATAGCAACTTATTGTTCATGAATTTGGACACGGGTAAGATATAGAGTACCAAGACTTAAAGGATAGGCATATCTGTTAAAAACATAGGAAATAAATGGTACGAACTCTAGAGCTCAGCATAGCAATAAAAGGCAACATATAAAAGGTTATAGCACACACAGAGCTTATTACCTTGGCGGCCAGATGGTAAAGAAAATGTGCTGTAAGAGTTGCCCCAGGAGGAACATCATCACCATCAGAAGGTAATCCAGTACTTAAGGGAGGCAATCCAGGACTAAGGGAATCCTCATGTTCAGCTGATACGTATGCTTCGGCAATTGATCCCTCTGAAGGTAAAACAAAGACTCTTGGTGAAAAAGGACACAAAAGCATGGGGAAGTGATGCACAGAAACAACCAATTTTTGCCCTACATCTTCTGCGTGACCTATCAGATTATTATTGTATATATCTCTTCCACTTGAACTAGCCTCAATGCGAGGAAAACCCTCTTCACTGGACGTGAGTCGTGACCATCCTTCATCTTCGAAGGGTAAATTATCCTGTAAGCTTTTATCTTCTGGCTGTGTAGACTTTGTCTCAGCTTTCTTAACAAGTTCCTCATAATCTTGGACAAGCAAGGATTCATATTCATGAAATGCATCTGGTCCCAGAGGTGAATCAGGATATGCAGAGTGAGATATCTGCATTTTGGTATAGCATTTGATAAGATTCAGCAGTAACAGGCAAAACAGTTGGAAAATAAATAATTTATTTAATGACCTCTCAGATCCTGTAACATGGATATCATATTTCTAATTTAAACTATTAGTTGCCAAATAAATTTCCAGTCACACAGAGTGAATTATCTGATGCAGTGTGCAGGTAAAAATCTTGAAAGTGGTCACTTTATGCATAAAATGTAGAAGAAAGAACCGTGTTCAAACTACCCCACCCAGGAACCCACTCAGATGGGACTTATAATAACCCTTTTTAACTACAACAAAATAATTGTACAAAGATAAAAAGACGTATGTGGATATGGTATGTAGTAATGAAATTTTATGGTTTTCTATTTCCATAATTTCAATAAGGTTAGAATTAAGTGGTTCACCAATCAAACTCTCAGTGGCATGAACCTTATATGTTTAGTTTTAAAAGGTAAATATATTCACGCAGGAATATCCACTGGTGGCAACCCAAAACAATTGACAGAAACTGGGAATAAAATCTTTACCCAGGATGACATTTTTCTTTTCCTTGTATAGATAACCAGGGACTATTTCTATGATTTTTTTATTTTATGATTCCTCTTTGAGACATTATCAGTAGAAATGGGTCTCAAATGCATACATCTCAGAAGCATAAGTAGTAATGCCCAGGACATTAATATGAAGTAGCAAAGAAATTTCATGGGTGAACACAAGCAAAAATATTTAAGCTAAGAACATTTGTGAGAGGAACTTTTCTCCTTTCTACAGATCTCCCAGTCCTGGGTCTTGCAAAAACACAGGAAAAAAACTTCGATTTCAGTTTTGGTACAGCAGTCAAGAAGTCCACATATAATTTTATATTTTTTCATAAGCAGATAGTGGGGGAGGGGGAAGGTGGGGCTTGAACCACAAACATGGGGCACCACAAAGGATTCTATTACCACTAGACTATCACTTGAACCCCCATGCACATTAAATGATATTGTCCTCCTGAGTACCCTTTTAAATATAAATTTATTTGATGAAATCAACTGTGGTTCTTATTCTTCTCATTCGGATAAAACAGTCCAAGTGTTCAACTAGTTTTTAATCAAATCAATGAATTTACAAAATATAGGGCCTTGAAAAGTAAAAGCAAGAATTATATTTAATATGATTGTCAACAATTAAAACGAGGAAAAATTAATTTATTTTACGTGCAAATGAAAATTATACACAACTTTCAGAAAAACATTGGCAAGTGCAGAAATGATAAAAAGAAAAAAAATGAATAAACTGCAGCCAAAAGCACTAATTAGCACCTCTGAGATTGATGTAAATATAATACAACGACGAACACCTTGATGTGTGCTTAGGCAACGTAAAATATACCGATGCGCGTCACTTAGTAGACGGGATGTGATGACCACTATTTTCCTTGCAGCATCAGATTTTGAGTTCCAATCAACCACCTAGAGTCGAAGCAAATACAAATTACAACATGCTTGAGATGAGAGCAATAAATGGTGTCTTATCTACAATGGTTGGCTATCATAGCTAGTGCGCGCACACACACACATACACATATTGATACAGACACTTTCTGTTTATGAAGTAGATTCAAATGTGAAGCCATTCAAACTTATTCATATCAGGTTGAAAGAAGCAATAAAAGACATTTTAGGAGACACATGACCCTTTTAGTTTACCGCATCGAGAGAACACATGTTCTCCAAACTGCAAACTGCACGTACTCCAAGGTCCAGCAACACAGGAAATGCCCCGATAAATTGGAAACTTTCTGTAGATCCAGCATCAAGGTAAAGAGTAGCATCTTCAATGTGCTCTGATATCTAAAGACAAAGGTGAATATAGAATATTAGAATAGATCAACTGAATGTTGGACTGAGATAATCACATGTCGAGTTAATACCATCAATAAATTTTCAAAACTCAAAAATTCATGCAGCACAAGTTACAGAACTGCAACTGAGAATTTGTGATGGCTACAGATAATACCATAAAAACCTCTCTTTGTCTTATCATGTACACCAAATTTTATATCAACTAGTGTATAGCCCATTGTGTGGTGGATTTTCCGCACAAGCTGTTTGTCCGCTTTGGGGAGCCAAGCTCACACGGTTTTGTTCTCAAGCGACATGAGTTTCCTCCTCGGGTTCCACCCATTTTTGGGAAGCCTTTGGATTCTGTCCCATATCGGCAAGAAATGCGCCCCACGCATGCCTTATAAGCTCTTGGGTGAAGGCATGGTGTACTGTGTTAGTGGGTAGTGTTGTTGGAAAAAAACCAGAACGGGCAGGGGGGCATTTCTTTACATCTTCTAAACCTCTCAGAGTTATGTCCTTCTCATCGCCCAATCCTAGGTCTACTATGAATATCATCTTTTTCCTTCTCTCTCTAGCTCGTAAACCCCAAACTGTAAGCCTTTCGTGCTCTGTGGCTTGCGGCTGAACCTGACAAGCGGGGCGGTTCGGGTATGAGTGCTATTACCTGATTGGATGCGGGTTAGAGACTGAAGACAAGTTGGACTAAACCAGTTTATTTTAGGATGCCAAAAATGCCCCCCTGCCCGTTCTGGTTTTTTTCCAACAACACTACCCACCCACAATTTCACATCATGGTCATTTTTCTCAGTTCCAGCAACAGTGCAGTGCTTGCTGCGTCAGAAAGCTTATACAAGCAGATTTCAGCTTGCTTACTACCCATTATTCATCACACTTCTTTAACCACCTACCATTGTATATAAGCCCAATCATCTAGAAACTAACAGCCCATTTGGTCACTTTCTACCAGAGAAAATAAAGAAGTGAAAAGAAAAGCAAAGAAAGTTACATGGTTTTCTCAGAACTGAAAGGAAAATAAAAAGAAGATATCTTTTACACCTTTTGTTCTTGCATCAATTTTCTCCCAAAGCTACCTATTTTGAAAACCAATTTTGGTGGGCCTCTAAGGAAAATTTTAAATTATTTTCTTCCCTCATTCGTTCCTTTTCACTTCTATTTACTAACCAAACAATTGAAAATAAGACAAATTTGAAACTTTATCTTCTTTTCCTTTCTCTAGTAGTAAACCATAAGCAGTGTAAAACATCAATCATGGTGTTGATTTTTTTTTTTTTTTTTTTTTTAATTCAATAGTTGGGGGTGGGGGATTTAAAACTTGGACGTCTTTGTTGGAAACACCAAGAGGTGCCAGTTGAGTTACAAGGCTCTTCACAATAGAAAGTTCAAATTATTGAATTGCATGCGAAATGAAACGTTCAAATTTGAACTGAAATAGTCTAACATGATATAACTTGAAGGATACATGAAATTTGTTCCTTTAGTTAACTAGTGTAGGGTGTAGGAGTAACCAGAGACAAGTTTTACAATTCATGCAGTTTCTGTTTTCCTTTTAAAAACTTTCTCTCTTTCACTTCAGATTATGAATGTCAAAGAATTACTCAAACCCAATGGGTGCATTGGTCTTTCTATTCAATATCATTTGCATTCAAAAGCGCCCACCCCCCCCCCCCCCCCAAAAAAAAGCCTCTAGATATCAGCCAATGACTATGGAATATACTGCACTAGTAGAAGACAACCATTGCATACGATACTTATATGGCAAAATTCAATATATTCTCAAGCAAATGAATAGATAATGAAGTAACTTTCAAAAAGCATGGCCTTTAGACTGCAGCAATTCAACATTCATCACCAAAAAAAAGACGTACCTGGCGAATGGAATCAATGCAAGATTTTGTCACATCAACCAAAGCCATGTTTCAAGGAAATAGTCTTTCACTCTTCAGTAAAAGATGCAAGGGCAAACCCAGTAAAATAACAAAGAAACTCTTAGATCATTCAATAAAAATTCCAATCTTTATGAGCTGATAGGCCAATCATCCGCATGCGATCAAATTCGTCTTTCAACTCATTTTCAACTGATAAGCAACCTACACATTTAACCCCATATTAAAACAGTGTCAAAGTTATAAAGAGATCATATAAGAGGCAATAGCAAATCATCTCTATACCTTCATAGAAATTTTATATTTAAAAAAAAAAATAGTTTTCATCAAATTCCATTTTTCTTGCTTATCCAGAAAGTGATTTAAGTGGCACTTGGATTTCACCTCCTAAAAGTTGCACTAAGCCAAAAGTTCAAGCAAAGACAAACACAGGGCCGGCCCTTCCCTTAGGCGAGTTAGGCAATTGCCTAAGGCCCCCAAGTGGAAGGGGGCCCCAAAATTTTAGAAAAGAACCGGGTAGTTTCAAATGAATTACAAAAATAATCTGGCACATCCTTTTAACCAAAAAAACAAAAAAATTTGGTAAATCCTATTAAACATTGGTTCTAAACAAAATCATTGACCAAAAATCAACCAGATAAACTACAAATCCGGTCTAAGAGATTAACCAAAAATCAAAACCCTAAAAATTTTACCTTTCTCTCTAGTCTCTGCTCTCCGCCTCTCTCTAGTCTCCAGTCTCCACTGTTCAGTCTCCAGCTGGACCGCCTCAGCCTCTCTCTGATTCTCTGCTCTCCGCCTCGCTCAAGTCTCAACTGCTCACCTCACCTCAGGAATCAGGTATAAAATTATAAATATTTGGGCACAGGGCACTCCATTTTATTTGCTAAGAACTTAAGATAACTTTGTTTATTTGGGCCCTCCCTGGCTGGTTTTGTAACTTTTTTGTTTATCACTTATCAGTCTATCATTATGGCTGCCTGGACCCTCCCTAGACTGGGCGTTAAGTTTGGGCCTTCAAGTTTTTTTTTTTTTTTTTTTTTTTTTTTAAGCCTGCATTTTTTTTTTTTTTTTTAATGTAGGTGGGTCTTATTAATAAGTCTTGTGTCAGTGTTATGGCTGTACTTAAATTTTTGTTGTGCTTGTGCTTAACTTTTTTTTAATTTATGCAGGTTGAGATTGCTAAAAACTTGTTATTGTTCAGTCAAACTACAACAATACTTTTTATATAAATCAGGTTCTATTTCTCATTTGCTCTACACTTGAAAGTTATTTTTTATTTTAGTCTTTATAAATATATTGTTTGATTAGAAATGTCTACTAGAAAATATGCATTTGGATATGAAAAACTAAAAAAAAAAAAAAAGAAGAAAAATTAATTGACTCTAAAAAATGATCAATGGATAAATTTGTTATTAGTAATAAACAAAATATAACACAAAATTTAGATCAAAATATCACAAATGAGCAAGAAATTCACCAAAATAATTTAGAAGAAAATGAAAATAGTGATGAAAAATATTAAATAAAAATTAATTTAATTAATATATAAGTATAAAAAATGCCCTATTTTTAGTTTTCACCTTAGGCCCCAAAATGTCTAGGGCCGCCCCTATTTCTCTTTCATCATTTCTCTGTCTCAACCCATGTCACACCGTGCTCCATGGCTGACCACCAAACTCTCCTTCTAAACCTCCATGGCCGGAGTTTTTCAAGCTCATCACCTCCAACCACGCACTATTGCCGAAACCCAACCAAAATCAAATCACGACCACCACCACGGCCAAAACCCAGCCAAAATCAAATCGCAACAAAAACCCAGAAGCCCACCAAATCACAAATCAAATCACACCCACCGAAATCAAAGTACAAAACCCACAAAACAACCAAAATCACAAAATGAAAACACTGAAAGTGAACCCACCGTTAAAAAAACATATATTGGTTTTGTTATTATATTTTAGAAGAAGAATCATCTTGTTGAACTAATTTTAGATCCAAATTAATCAAACACATACCACAAGCAAGAATGATAGATTGAAAGCAAAGCAAAAAAAAAATGATATTTCCCAGAAAAGTGTTTTCAGAAAAGAAAGGGTAAGCAAAATATAAAAACTATTTGCTTCATAATCTTAAATAAATAAATAAATAACCAAAAATCACACACCATAATCCGGTGAAGCCTCGTGAACTACAATTTCACCTAAGAGGATCGTCTAAGTTAAGAGGAAGAGATTTTCATAGTTTTTGGCTCAGTAGCACAATTTTCGATTTCCTTTCTTGACGTGGCTTTCGCTCGCTCCTCTCCTGTCAGCCTAGGCGACGTATAAAGAGAAATAAAAGGAAGAAGAACAAAACACCGCGTAAAAAAGAAGAAAAGAAAAATGGTGAGAAAAGAAAGACGGACTGAGATCAAGTGCATTGTCGTATGTATTTTTTTACATTTTTTACTCTTTTTTTTTTAACTTTTTAACTCTCCTTTAATATATTTTATTTAATGGTTGAGATTGAAAGTTGTTTTTTCAACTTTTAATTTCAGCCATTAATTACAATTGCATCAGGATATTGCACCTGAATCTGAAAAAGACAAAAAGACCTACACATACACATACACATACACATACACATAAACATACATAAATATAAGCACGCATAAACACATACACATACATATACATAAGCACACATACATACACATACACATACATATACATAAACATAAACACACATACACATAAACACGTATAAACTCACATAAACGTAAAAATACACACACATAAACTTAAATATAAACATAAACACACATAAAGGCTCGATTTAGCACACCAAAGTAACTAACTAAATTGTTTGAGGATTGGTGTTAGTTTGCAATTTTTTTCAGTCTATATAAGGGTTTAATTTTTCTCAGTCTATATGTGTGTTTATTTCTATGTATGTTTATGTTTATGTGTGTGTGTTAATGTGTATGTGTGTTTATATTTGTTTGTTTTTGTTTATGTTTGTTTATGTGCGTTTATGTGTATGTATGTTTATGTTTTTTGTTTTTGTGTATGTTTGTTTGTGTTTGTGTTCATGTGTGTTTATGTGTATGTGTGTTTATGTTTATATTTATGTTTTATAAATATAAACATACATAAACATACACACATACATAAACATGCATAAACATAAATGAACATGAACATAAACACACATGCATATATACATAAATATAAACATACACATACACATACACACACATAAACATACACATACACATACTCGCTCATACACATACACATACATAAACATACACACATACATAAACATAAATGAACATAGACATAAACACACATACACACACATAAACATACACATACACATACACACTCATACACATACACATACAAAAACACACATACACATACACATACATTTTTAGTTCTCGCCTTAGACCCCAAAATGTCTAGGGCCGCCCTTAGACAAACACATAGTCAATTATGAAAATTCAGATATTAAGATTTGGAGTAATTGAGCCAAATGAATCACACATTTTCACATATACACAGCCGTAAAAACCACACTTTTCAAAAGCTTAATTCTCTATTTGGTTGCCAATAAAACTTACGAACAGGAATTCTTTTTTTTCCTTTTAGATTAATTTAACATTTTGCTTCATGCATTTTTTAGGCATTTAGTCTGGGCGGAAGGGTCCAAAAATCCGAATTTTCAATAAAAACCCGAGATAATGGAATTTTACTACATTTTATCGGCAATCAAACAGGAAACAATAATGCGATGAGAACAATTGTGGGGTTTAATAGGATTACCTTGATAATTGAGATCCCAATGGCGCTGAAGAGAAGAGAGCCCTCTCCCTCTCGTTGAGCGTTGGATCGGAGCCTCGAGGTTGTTTGTGTTTCGGACTTTTGGGACTTGGGCCTTATTGTTAAGCACGGACTTGGATTCGGTTTTAACCTCACCATTTTTTTTTTCTTTATTTATATTTTAAAATGAAAATTACATTTTTTTTTTAAAGTGTCAAGGTTTTTTTTTTTACTTTATATGATATATCATATTTTGTGTAGGATTTTAATTTTGTTAATTCTTTTTTTAGGTGATGGTTTATATGATGTTTAATATAAAAATGAAACTATTGATAAAATTTTGTATTTAGTCACTAGTTTGAGTTTTCTTATAAATACCATTGTCACTCTAGTTTTAAGTAACAGTTTATCGGATATTTATCTCTCTATCATCTTTGTTTAATAACTACCAAATTGATTTTACGAGCAAGTGTTAGTCACTAGTTTCTCGTTTTCTCTTTTCAATTATTGTTTAAAGTAACAAAAATAAATACCATAGATGGAAGGAAGTTTTAAATTGAAATTAATCCATTAATTTGAGACTTTAATTAACAAAATAAGAATCTTTATCTAATATGAAATCTTATAAAATATGGGTCATTTTACTATAATTTCTCTCTTTGTCCTCCTTTAAATTGGCTAGGGATTCAAATCCCCCAACTATCGAATTATAGAAATAGATAAATAAGTAAAGCCCACATTGGTTGAATTTTTAATTAATGTATTAAAATATCTTAAAAGATAGCTCACCAAATGATGTTCCCTTACAAATTTGAATTTTCAGAATGAGACCAACAATTTGGGACCAAAAGAGTAATTCATTATAACTAGAGGGTGTACATAGATGATAAAGCCTAATAATTCAATGAATCGTTCGTATGAGCAACCAATCCAACTTGAAAGCAATTTGGTTTTGGTTTTGGATTTGGTTTTGCATTTTTCTCAATTGCTAAACTCAAACAAAACTAATATATTGCTTATACATCATCATAAAAATTAAAAAAGAAAAGAAAAGAAAAGAACGTATTACTTATATATTTTATATAAGCTAATTTGTTAATAAGTGCTTTGAAACACGAGTTTAGGTGTGGCTAATTGAGTAATTGTCACATAGATAGAGCCAAGTTGAACAAATCCTATCCTATCATTATCAATATCAATATTACAAAAGAATGCTAACACAAAAAAGCATGTTTAGGTGTATTTAATATTTTATGAAATAATATTTTTATCTACTAACTATATAAAAAGAGGCAATGCCTCTATAGTGCCACTTTTGGTTTTGTGAGTCCTTTTTTGTCCGTTTGTGGAGGGCTAAACAATGCGTTTGGCTGAATAAAACAATAAAAGGGAGAAAGACAATAACAATGAAAGGGAGAGAGGCCAAAGGGTCCGGAACTCTCTTTTCTCTCTGGAACTCTCCGTATATCTTCTTTCTCTCTTTTCTCTCTGGAATTCTATGTATCTCTTCTCTCTCTCTTTTCTCTCTATCATTTCAGGATGACAGGACCAGATCGGCTCAGGAAGAAAGAAAGAAAAAACATGGGAAGAAAGACCGACTAATTTTTACAGTAAGTATCTTTTTTTTAATTTTTTTTTCTCCGTTTCTTCAAAATTTCCTCTTTTTTTTTTTTTTTTTTTTTTGTTCTTAAAATCTGTGTTTGTATTTATTTCCTTGTGGGTTTCAATCTTTGATTGTTTGCTAATACAGGTCTTTTAGGTTTTGATAAAGAAAGGAGATTTGGTTCCATTACTTGCTTGTACAAAGTTTGTGTGGTTGTTTATCCCCAAATCAAGGAGAAATTATAAAGTCCTCTGGTGGATCACGTTACTTGTTCACCATTCCACTAAAATACTCTCACTTGTTTAAAATTGCTGAGTCAGTAATCAATTTCTGTTTTAAAAAAAATTCTAACTCAACAATCTTAAACAAGTGTGAGTCTTTTAGTGGAATGATGGACCACGTCACTTGTCCACTGTGTAGACCTTATAATTTCTCCGAATCAAGATCTCTATAATTCACATAAGCTTGCCTTGGAAACGATGAAACATAAGGAGTCATGTAGTTGTAAAGCTTCCTAATCCAGTCAAAATGCTTTGCTCCATTTTTATCACTTGCTTTTTGCCAGAGTCCCTCAAGTCCTGTCTCTGGAATTGGTTCTCTGACAAAGTCTGATTTGGCTTTGAAATAGTTCTTGAATATAACACTTTTTTTTTTCTAGAAATAAATATAAAATATAATAAATGAGAGATAATTAATGAGATCCTAATCAGAATATTAGCATTAATGAATGTTTTTTTTTTTACCATTGAATCTTCTTGGTAAGGTTCGTTCGCTCCGCCTAACCAGCCCAGGTTCGATTCCCGCTGCCAGCGCGCCCTTGTTGGTGGGCATTCAATTCTTGGGGGTATAATACAACCATAAAGGCCCCTATTTTAGATTCTCAAAAAAAAAAAGAAAAAAAAAGATGTAACTCTTTAGAATTACACACTAGCTGTTTATAATTCATTAGTTTGCACGAATATATATTTATATATATATATTTTTTTTATGGTTTGCATGAATAATTTCACTATCATTACGTGTGCTTTCCTTGATATCTGTACACAAATTGATTTTTTTAAATATACTAGTTAGGGCAGCACGTGCAAGGCACGTGCTTGCCATTATACTTAATAGTCACATAAAGTCAAATATAGAACCTATTATTAGCTTGTGTCTATAATATAAATTCCAATTTAGATAAAAAACCCACATCTACAATCAAATCCTAATTAAAGAAGACACATATATTCTATGTTATGAAACAATGTACTTTTCAATGCCATCAAAACATTGAACATTATCAAAATTCAAAACATCATAAAGAATTTATAAACAATGATCTTTCTCTCGACTTTTTATACTCTTAATCTCATTTGCTGATCCACACTTTCTACTATGTCAAAGGTTTAGGCTCTTAAGTATCTGTAGTGTTAAGCCATAAAACCTTCATGAATTGGCACTTCCACCGTAGCACATTAGGTGACCACCTGTTAAAGGAATGAATGTTGTTTACTACACCCTACATACAATACAAACAAAACAAAATCGAAAAATATATTAAAACATTTCTCCTTACATATTTGGAAAGAATGCCTAATACGCGTATACAAACAAAACAAAACCGATAAATAATATATTAAAAACATTTCTCCTCACATATTTGGAAAGGATGCCTAATATGCATTGTAATGGTATAACCAAACTAAACTAAAACTATATTCAATTAGCCAAGAGCCCTGTAACTCAATTGGTTAGCACCTCTTAGTGTTTTCATCCGAGACATCAAGGGTTCAAACTTCAAATTGCCTCTCCCACAACTATCGAATTATATATAATTTTTAAAAAGATTATATTCAATCAACCAGTTTCAATTTCATAATTCTATAACCATTTGTAATATTAAACTAAACTAAACTAAATTGAACAACATGTAAGAGACAAAATCAAAACATCCAAAAAGGAACAAAGCTAATTGATTCACAAAACTCTCTCTCTCTCTCTCTTTCTCTCTAGAGAGAACGAAGATATCAATTTAATTTTTTTAATTCTCTAAGTTAAATTCCATCATAGAGTTGAAAAATATCATCAAATGACAGGGATAATTTCTCCAAGTGCATTTGTTTCAATCTTCTTAGAGCTTCTTAATTTAAATGAGGTTGAAAACTGTCTGAATTTCAGCATTGAGATATTTAACATAAACAATATAATAATTTTGGTTCAATTCAAATACAACTTCTGATTTCCAACCGAATTTACCAATTACTCTAAAAGCTCAAGCTAAGAGACAAGAGTAACTACTTATTCACAAGTTCTAATAATCTCATTGCCTAATTATGCACCAAGTTTGATCCTTATTGATGAATTAAAAATCATTCACTTAATTTTATTGCTTAAAATTTGAACAACCTCTCCTAAGAGAGGCAAAATTTTTAAGCTCTCCATTTGTTTACTTAAGAATAGGAAAGAAAGCAAAATTTTGAGCAATTCATTCTTTTTTCTTCTATTGGGATTTTCATATTTTAACTCTGACCTCAGCTTCCTAAATTCATAGCTTTGACAAGACAAGTAATAAACTCTGCTTCTTTTTCCTTTTTTTCTCTTACTAAAAGACCCAAAATCCAAAATGACACAATCTGGACTATTATTTTTTTTCTTTTCTTTTTTATCCCCTCTTAAGTTTCTCATAATTGAACTCACATCAGCTCAACTTAGCTTATAGCTTCAACAAGAGAAGTAATAAGCTCACTTTCTTTTCCATTTTTCTCTTACCAAAAGACATCCTTAAATAACAAAACTCGTACCATTTCATTAATTTATACTTTTGTCAACTTCTGAATTTATTATAATTTAATTCTTACATAAGCTAATAGCTTCAACATGACAAGTAAAAAGCTCACTTTCTTTTCTATTTTTTATTTTCTAAAAAGCCAAAATTACAGTAAAACACACACACATATAGATGTGATATAACATTAGAAAAAAATGATATTCGGCCAAAGGAAACAAACACAACCTTATATATCATTATGTGATGTGCCATAAATCAAAATTGTCCATTCTTTTGGCTTTCTAATTACTGTTTACAATTCTTGTGGCTTGACAAGCAAGAAAGGAGCTTTAACTCCAAGAAGCACATTTTTCTAAATAAGTCACATTCACATAATTTCTTGCTTTAACAAAGAAGGCATAATTTCAACAAACCATGTAAGTTAAATTTCGTTTCTTTATTTATATTGGTGGCAAGAAATAAAAAGAGAGTCAAAATTATGGTTGAACTGAGTTTAAATTGCAAAGAGAAATCTCATTTAAACATCTATTATATCATTTGTCTTAATGACAATTGTGAACCATGAAATTGCAATATTACAAAGCCAAAATAGGCTTAAACCACAAGCAAGTATTATGTAGTTTCCTATAAAATGTAACGAATGAGGAAAAACCACACATTTGCACAACTATTAACAAAAACATATTTATGTGATATTCTTATATTAAAAAAAATTTAATTACAAATTACAAAAAGTATAAAAATAAATAAATAAGTGAAAAATGATAAGGCAAATAGAAACAAAAAGGGGAAAGATAATATTTGAATTCCAAAAAAAAACTTATAACCCAAAATATCTAAGAATTGTAAATATCAAATTGCTAATACTTTTCTTCTTATCCTTTTTGAGTTACCAAATAGACTTCCAATTCATTTTACAAACTGCATTTGCTTACATAAGAAAATGTTAGAAAACAAAAGAAATGAAATCCAAATTTTAATACTCACCCTTCACTATCCCCATATCTGAACAGACACACAACCCAAAAGATCTAAGAATTTCGAAATTTAGATCTCTATACTTTTCTTCTTATCCATTTTCAGTAACCAACAGCCTTCCAATTGATTACACACACTTCAATTGGCTAAATTAGACAATGCCAGAATATTAAAAGAAAACAAATCCAAATCTTGCTCTTAACCATTCTCATCTCAAAAGACACACATGCAACATTTTCAAAGCAAAGAAAAGAAAGATGGATATAGCTATATTCGAACGAAAATGTGAAATCTTACATGAGGAAAACTTTGGGCAAAATCAAGAACACCTTCTCCATCTGCAATGTACATAAATGGTGATTTTAGAAGCATAACCACAAAAAATAGCCTTGGAATCAGAATATACATTAGGGGGAAAGAGAGATGAGATATGATTGAACCTATTCTGCCATGATTAGGGTTTGCCTAGGTTAATAGAATCCGATCCTTGATAATTTGGATAAATTGGCACGTTGGTTTGGTCAAGCTCTGTTTAGTTATGCTAACTTGATTTAATGCAAATAATTTTCCAAGCCAAATTTGTAAAAAGACCTAGGATAAGAATTGAGATTAGCAACTCAAAAATCTCACAAACGAAAAGGCAAAGAAATTAGGGATGAAACATCTTAACAGAATTCTGATGATGTTGTTCAAAATTAATATTCATAGATGGGGTAAAAAATTTAGTCATACACACCGAGTTAATATACAAATATGCTTCAGAAGTTCAGATCACAGTGTAAGATTTCCCATTTAAAATATAAGAGATTTAAAATATAGGATATATATAACTCTCACGACGTTTCATGTTACTTACAAATAATGAGAAGACTTTGTTCCCCGACTATGACCCTCCACATGACCATAATCAACCTCCTCCTCCTGCATTGGACATGTCCACTTCACTTTCAAGTACATTTGATGATTTTTCTATATATTATCTTTTTTCTACATAAATTGTTGTGAGTAGTCAAGTTGGAATGCATTTTAATTTAGTTAATGATTTGGCAGAAACATTTTCTCAAAACAATTCATGTTATTTACAGATAATGAGAATATTTTGTTCCCCGATTATGACCCTCCACATACCTTTCGCTGGCCCCCTCCTCCACCATTGGATGTGTCCACTCCACTTTTAAGTATGTTTGATAATTATTCTATACAATAGTTATTTTTTACATAAATTGTTCTAAATGGTTGAATAGAAATTAATTTGTAATTTAGTTGACAATTTGGCAAAGAGAATTTCTTATGACATTTCAATTTATTTGTAGAGAATGAGAAGATTTTGTTCCCCGACTACGATCCACCACATACCTTTCGTCGGCCCCCACCTCCTCCGTTGGATGTGTCCACTTCACTTTCGAGTATGTCTGTTTGTTTTCCTATATAATATACATTTTCTAAAAATACTGTGAAGACTTTGTTGCCCCTATCCCCTCCACGTGAAACATTTTATAGGATTTTTTTTTATTTTTTTTTTATTTGACACCTGAAAATTATGGTGAAAAAATAACACATCAAGGATGTATTGTACAATTATTTTGATAAAAATTAATTTTTATTAATTAAAAAACAATTGAATCCTTGATATTTGAAGTTAATTTATAGAGATTAAAAAGATGTTATGAGAATTATAAAATGTTATTTTTCTGTAGAATAAATTAAAATTGTGTAAGTAGTCTAATAACTAGTGGTACCCTTACTCCTTCAACGCAAGCCTTATAAGGCCGAAGGGGGAGGGAGATTCTTTCGATGTGGGATCGTAAATTAAGCCGAGGACGTTGCACAAAGCATGCCTTGCGCAAAAAAAATACCCCCACAATATGCAAGTTGTCTTTTTTTTTTTTTTTTTAGACCAAATGCGTGTTGTCTTATTCACTATGTATGTATAGTCATTATAGATTAACTCAAATTAGATAAGTTAGATCTACACCAAATTGTTTTATTTTTTATTTTTTATAAATACAATAAAATTTAAATCTATAATGATCCCATCATAATGATTGTTTTTATTATCAAGCTAGAGCACCAATTATTTTTGGTCTAGGCAAAGTTTGAATTGTCAAAAGTTATAAATAATAAGATTTTATTTTAATTTCAATGACATAAACAAAGAATAAGTTACAAAATTATGGGTAACTTTATGGCGCCATGAACATGAAAAACTTTATGGTGTCTTTTCTTTTGTCATTTTTGGTCCAACGGCATGGAGTAACCTCTAATAACTTTATGGTGTACTAATAGGACTTCTTCGTTAACCCCAAAAATTTGTGTCATTTTACAGGTAATGAATAGGAGGGCTACAATCCTCTTCGTTCCAGAATGTGTGGCAACGTTTGCAAGACAAGACTAAATTTTTTTGATGATTGGTTAAATATAATAATATATTAGCAATAAATGTGGAGATGTCGCTTAGCATTTCCGGAAAGCTTTTGTATATTGTCATCTAATATCAAGCTTGTCAAGAACTTTGTAGCTCAAACTCAACTCTTTGGCAATTAAAATGGCACTTTCTATCCTAGTCTCTTTAATGTTGATAATCGGGTTCAAATATTCCCCTTCCCCAACTATCGGTATATTAAATAAAATACGTAGTTTTAAGCAATTACTTTCTTCTGTCATATCATTGCTCTCATACGTGAAAAGAGTTCAATTCTTAAATTTTAGGTATATATATTTTTTGGATGAATTATTATAAGAGGTCAGATCGAGGTCTAAATGGTATTTTAACTTCCAATCTTGTGCTTTAGAAGACATCGTGATCTTACTATTGATTTTGGTAGTGGGTCATGTTGCCTACATTTGCAAGTTCTTAATGGCTGGGACGTAACTATTAATAGATCAAGGGGACATGGCCCCTCCACAATTGTTTTTTATAATATATATAAATTATGTAATACTTCATTAATTGTTTGGGCCTTCAAAATGATAAATTCACTATTACTATACATCATTTGCATGATGGTCACTCCACAAGTACAAAGTTCTTGTGGAGTGAGGGGCAAGGCCCGGGGTTTAAATCTCTGGGAGGGAGCTTCATACACATATATACATTTCGATTTGGGTAGAGTAGAATTTATATCTTATAAAATAAAAAATAAAAAATAAAAAAATAAAAAAAGATGATAAGTTCACTTTTAATGGAGTGAAATTGGGGAAAGTTATTACTCTAACCTATTATAGATAATTCAAGAGATTATTCACTTGTAGTTTATTGAGTTGTCTCATTTGGAGTCAAAGCACGGGGAAAAGAGAACAAGCCCATGAGCCATAACCATAAGTTTTCTTTAGGTTCTAACTTCTAATATATATCCACAGTTTTGTTCAAACAGAAAATTCAACACTAAAAATTTAAATCTTATATTGAGAACTTTTTTTTATTGGGTGTATGCTGCGTATCATCAGGCGCGGTAATGATGAAACTAAAGAACATTTTTTGTTTTTGGCACCTAGCTACGGCAATATTTGCAGAAATCTTAAGCAGTAATGTTCTTTTCTTATTCGAAATGGGGTTATGTAATTTGTCGCCCAAATTGGTGTAAAGCATGAACTGAACACAAGTCGAAAATTTCATGTCAGAATTATCAATCACCTTTCATGCACTAAATTGAGACTTTTTTTATTACTTTTTGTTTAGAGAGATTTAACCAAATTTCAGAGCTCTTATTCGATGATAAAAGACTTTATCAATTGAGCTATTTTTATTATTTTGTTGGCCTACAAATGTTATTGAGTTTTGGTTAAGGTGTTACGGGTGTAAAGTAGCTTTGCTCCTTAACCTAAAGTGAATAGCATTAGTTACACAAAACATAATCTTACATGCGTTCCCACCCCATTTTTTAAAGAGACCATAACGAGCCTAAACCCAATGGAAGCCCAAATTTGTTGGCCTTTGAGAGTGACAACGCCCAAACTAAAACATTGGCTAACAAGTCCCCATTATCAAAAGGCAAAATACAACGAATTCCGCAGAATATATCAAGAACCCTAAATCTGCCACGATATGTTCTCAGCATATGCCCATAGTGGCCCAAGCCTAAAAATCCGAAGCCATGGGTCCAATAAAACTTGGGGAAGCTAGCCTAGGTTATGTCGCAGAACAAATACCCATTAGGAAGCCCAATTAGCAACCTAAGCTTGCAAAAGGAACCTAAGCCATCACCATTGAATCTAGGGGGGTACGATTTGTTCAGAAGGGGAGGAGAAATCTGAAGAAGTGGTTGTTCCTCTCTCCCTCTAATCTCACCTACCCATAGTTTCTCCTTTGAAATACTATTTTCATTAATTACAAGGATGGAAGAAGAATGTTCACTTTAGGCAGATCCCAAACCTCACAGCTTTGAACATCCTTTGATAGTTCTCAAGTTTGTCGAAGTTAGAGTGACTCTTAACATTTAAGAGGAATACTCATATATATATATATATATATATACACATATATTGGATTTACTTTATCTTTCACCAAAAGATAATCACTAACCCTTTTTACTTATTATTATGTTTCATAAAATGCTATTTGGGTTTTAATGTTTGTGTGCAGGCTAATAGTGGCCCAAAAAATAAAAAAAAAGGAACAAAGCCCATTGGCCCCATTCTACAGCAAAATAGGACCCAAGAGTGCTAATAGTACTGATGTTTTTATGCACAAACAAATTATTATTTTCTATATTTAAGATCGGGTTTGGGGATCGGATCGTAGGATCGGCATAAGTATTGTAAGATCCTACTTTTTAATTAAAAAAATATACTAAAAAATACTCATAATTATAATTCAAAACATGTATTAAAGAAACATTGAAAAAAAAAAGTATTTTTTTACACAAATTATTAAATTACTAATAAAAGGAAAAGTATCAAATTACAATTATATAAACAAAGTTCAAAGTTCAAAAGTTACCACTCACAAAATACCAAATTCTAAGTTAAACAACTCAAAGCATGTACAATTTCTCACATAAACAACTCAAACCAAACAGCATAATTAGTAAAATATGGTATGCATTTAATATTATTCGACATCTTTTTAAAAAGTATGTTTCAAAAATTCGGCATAAAAATATGAAAACGGTGAAAAATATGTATGTGCATAGCATATAATTTTTTTTAGATAAATACAATAATCTTTGCATCATGACATTTTAACTCTTACCAAGTGTGATATAATTATTGGAACATCCAAATATAGTCATGGTCACAAAACTAGCCATGATTATTATGAGTTATGTAGAATCAGGGTTGAAATCTTCATTCACCCTATTATTGAATCATAAAAATAAATAAAAAGTGAAAGTCTAAGGACAAAAAAAAAAAAAAAAAAAGCTACAATACTTTCATAACAGTCTTAGTTTTAGTTGTGGTGGGTTTGAATATAATATTTTATTATTTCATTTTATTTTATTTTGACCTATAGTGAGCTGACACTTCAACTATTATGACATTTTGTTGTATTTTTAGCACAACTCATAAAAAATGGATGTGTGGGTTTTTTTTTTTTTTTTTAACACACAAGCCCAAGTAGAAACAAGGATCCTAAGCCCAATACTTATTTTTTTAAAGGATTGGGCTTGGTTCACCGCTAGGAATGACAACGGGCTGGGTTCGGGCTGGGTTTTTGCATACCTGAACCCGATCCGCAGGCCTGGACCCTTGACCCAGACTCGGCCCGATTATTAAACGGATTTTTTTGCGGGGCCCAGACCCGCCCCATCGGGCCCCATGGCCAAACAACCAATCCCAAAAATCCATTCTTTTCAAATCTCCACAGCCATACCCAATTTTTTTTTTTTTTTTTTAAATCCCATTTTTCAATCCTCAAACCCAGAAATAACCAAACCAACGGAGGAGACTTCAGATCAAACAAAAAATAAATATAAAGAAGAAGATAAAAATAGAAATGGAGAGAGAAGAGAGTCTTGGCCCCGAGTTGGAGATCAGAGAGAAAGAGTTTGAGGTTTTCGGCCTTGGGTTTTAGATCTAGAGATAGAGGGAAGGGTGCTTAGGTTCAGCCATGGAGGCTCAACCTGGGGCTGGCTATTGAGTGAGAGAAAGAGACAGAGCTACCTCAGATGGTGGCTCGCGGTAGCGGCTTATGGTGGCATTAAGTGGGGACGGGACAACAGTGAACAGACCGGCGGTGACAGCTGGGGACGGGACTGGCGGTGAGAGGCAGAGAGCTTGGGCGGCGCCGCAGCAATGCTTGAGAGTGATTGTGTGAGTTGTGAGATTGAGAGTGAGTGTGTGAGCTGTGAGATTGAGAGTGAGTGACAGAGTGCTCTTGTGCGTGCTCTTGGGTGACTGAGTGAATGATAGAGAGATTGAGCGTGCTCATGTGTGAGGCGTGAGCTGAAATGAGAGGTGGGTAGGTTAGGGTTTACAATTATATATATATATAAGGGGTTTTTTGTAATTTCAGAGTAACTGGGTTTGGGTCCAGGTTCGGGCCGGGTTTTCAATAAAACCCGGACCCGACTCAGACTCAGTTCGGGTTATTTTTTTAAAACCCATACCCGACCCTATTCTTTATCAAACCGGGTAAAATCTGGCCCATTAGGGTCGGGCCGGGCTAGGTATCCATGGGTCGGATATAAATTGCCATCCCTATTCACCACAGCTAAATTAGGCTGATTTCGAATCAGGTGGTGCATAGAGCACGAATCCTACAACACATACATGCTAATAGACAAGAAATATATGCATTGAATAGCAAGAAACAGCAAAGGAACGAAATTGATCAAGAAGGAACATAAAATAAAGCGTTAGGGATCTTTAAATAATGCAAAATATTTTATTACTTTCTTGATTGTGTAATACACTATGCTCACTAGGACGTGTTACAAGGTCCAAATAAGTTCAAAAATTACAGACTTAGATGGCTCTTCAAGCCTCTAAGACTTGCAAAGTTTGTTTGAATCCAAGTGTATTCTTTAATGGCTATTTGAGGATACCAAACGGTATTTCCTTCCTTTTTCTCTCTTTTTTTGAATTCTGACAGAGTTTTCTCAATGATTTTTACTCTAATTCACTGTTGCTGAATGCCTTTCATTGTTGGCTGCTTCCCCTTTTATAGTGCCATCCTAGGGTTTCCGGGGTACCACTGATTCCCTCTATTTGTTCTTCTGGGTACCAGAACCAATGTTGTGTCAACAACATTGGTGGCTGGTCCCTTCCTCATTCTTCATTATTTCCTTCTTTTGAGATTTCCTCTTCAAAAGACCCCAGCTGACCTTCCCGTATTGGGGTGTCCTAGTGGGCTAACCTTTGGTCTTTCTTCTTTCAAGGCTTCTAGATTCCACCTTGTCAGACCCAACTTTAAGCTGCTTTTCCCTTTTTCATTTTTCCCAAGTGAGCTGATTCCTTCCTACCAGGCTGAAAGATACCCAGCCACATTCCCTTATGGTTCTTCTTCTTGGGTTCCTCGAGGTACCAGGCCTATACTCATGGGTTGTTGGTTCTTAAACCTTCTGACCCCCTTTCTGCATCATTGGGTGGTTGATAGGGACATATCTATTCTAGTTCCTTGTGTTTCTTGGTACCCACCCTGAGCTTTCTTAATCCCAACCTGGTTTTGCTACATGTCCCGAAGATCCCAGGCTCCTGGGAATCCCCAGGTATCCTGGCCCAGTTATTTTCCCGGGCTCCCCAGCGATTTTCTGACCTTTGAGGGCTAGGCTGGGCTTTTTTCCTTCCTTTATTTTATAGGGCCCGAAACTTGCCCATTCATGGATTTGGGTTCCTCCTTATGGACCCTTAATGAGTTTGGACCTCTCTTCTTTCTTATTGGAAGCCCAAATGCTTTATTTTTCCTAGGTTTCAATTCTTTACTTTGTTTTGGGCTTTGGTATAACATTGTGATTTTTTGGACCTCAACATTTAGCCCCCCGAGCTCGTGGGTTGCCTGCAGCCCACGCGTGAGTAGACAAGACTTCTTAATTTATGTGGGAATTCCTTCCTTGCTGTTTCAAATGATTTCAAGATCCCCTTTCTCCTTTCCTTGGAATCCTGCTTCCCCATGCTGCCCTTTGACATCCTGATTTTTTACGTGTTACACTTCCTTTTGTAATTTCTCTTCTTTGCACGGAACGTGGCAGTTAAGTGTCTGAGTAAAACTTCCCCATCCACTTTTTACGTTCCCCGTAACTCCATTAATAACTGCCAATAACTCTCTCTTATAAAAAATTAAATATTGGCAACTGGCGCGTCTTTCTATACATCGTCTTCTCCAATTGTCCCTACGCCATTATTGCCGTTACTTCAAACCATCTTTTCACTTCCAGAGATTTTGGGTCCGTTTGGTACATGTGTTTAAAAACTGAAAATTGTTGTTTAAAAATATTTGTGAAAGTACGTGTGGGTGAAAAAGTGTGTGAAAATACGTGTAATATTGTTTAAAAACTGAAAATTGTTGTTTGAAAACACAAAACAAACACCCTCTTTATTTTCAAACTTATCTTCTTCCTTCTAGCTTCCGTTTCTCTATCCCTTCTTCTCTGTCCTTCACTCCCTTAACTTTTCTATTTCCTATGGCATTGTCGTTCCATGACTTCTTCTTCCTCACGAAAAAGGAGGGAACGTACTCCCAGCCTTTCTGAAAGTGAAAGCCCTTCTGGGTCTGCACAGGGTGAAGTGAAGGAGGTTGTGGAGCACCCAGCCTTCCCTTTACAGGATCCCTAGTACACCCCTAGCTTGTTCTTCCCTCAGGTGTCCCACGGCGAAGCCCCTCCTTCCCCTCTATTGAAGTCTAAAAAATCATAACACCAAGGCCTAAAGAAATAGCACAATAGGCCAATCCCATGGAAAGTAATATTAAAAAGTTTGAGCCCACCACAAGGAAAGAGTATGGCAAGCCCAAAAGACTTGAAGCCCAAAATCCATGAAAGGACAAGCCTTAGAGCCCATGAAACAAAAGGGAAGAAAGAAAAAGGCCTGGCCCGCCAAGATCAGAGGATAAAAAGAAAGAGTCCAGAGGAACGGACTGGGCCGGGATCCCCAGAGGCTTCCAAAGGTTCGGGATCCTCGGGACACGCAGCATAGTTGAAGTGGGATTAAGACAACTCAAAAGGGGTGCCACGAAACACAAGAAACGAAGGGTAGATATGTCCTTCTCAAGCACCCAGTGACGCAGCAAAGAACCAGAAGGCTTGGAGAGCAACAACTCGTGAACAAAAGGCTGGTACCTCGGGGAACCCAGGAAGAAGAACCATAAGGGGAAGTAGCTAGGAAAGCCTTCAACCTGGCAGGGATGGATTCGGCTCACTTAGGAAAAATAACAAAAAGGGAAGGACAGCCAAAAGCTGAGTCTAAAAGGTAAGAAACCTTGAAAGAAGAGAGATTGAAGGTCAGCTCCCCAAGGACACCCCGGAATGGAAAGTCAGCAAGTGGCTTTTAGGGAAACAGCACCAAAAGAGGAAAACTATGAGAAATAGGGAAAGAACCAACCATCAGAATGGCTGGTATAACAGGGGCTCTTGTACCCAGGGAGCCAAGGGGGAGAATCAGTGGTACCCCAAACCCTAGAATGACACTATGAAAGGAGGGAAGCAGCCAACATTGGAGGGGCATTCAGTAATAAGGAATCATAACAGAATCATTGAGAAAACACTGTCTGAAACTCAAAGAAAGTAGAAAACAGCGCTCGGTATCCCAGAACAACCACTGTAGAATACACTTGGATTCAAAGGGATTCAAACTTTGCAAGTCTTAGAGGCTTAGATAGCCATCTAAGTCTGTAGTTTTTGAGCTTATTTGGACCTTCTAACACATCTTAGTGAGCACATTGTAATTCACAATTAAGAAAAATAATGAAATATTTCATACTAATTTGAGGATCTTTAACAATTATTTTGTGTGTTTCTTTATTACATTGTCTTCATTTACTATTTCTTGTTGTTCAAATACCTATATTCTTGCTTGCTAGTATGTATGTATTGTAAGATCCTTGCTCTATGCGCCACTTGGTTTGAAAAATAGCCCATTTAACTACGGTAAACCAAGCCCAGTCCTTTCAAACTACAACAACAAGGCCCAGGGTCCTCGCTTCAGCTTGGGCCTGGGCACTGTCCAAAAAGGGACCCTCACATTTTGGCGACTTCACTAGGGACTGGGTAAAAAATAGGGAAGAAGCAATCCCTTCGCAGAGCATGGCTCCAAGACCAAGGAACAGCAAAGGTTCCAATGCGCCACCTGCGGCCTCTGAGCCTGTGGGGGAAAATGAAGTGGCCTCCAGACATAGAGGCGAGGTGCCCCTAGTAGAATAGGAGGTCGTATCGAGACAAAGGCGCACAAGGCAGGAGCCAGACCCCGTGGCTCGAATGGCAGAAATGCTGAAGGATTTGCACTAAGAAATCCGCCTCCTCAAAGAGGGTAGGACACAGGAAATCAGGGACAATGTCCCCCCTATGGTCAACCAGGATAGAGCCCAACCAGAGGGAGGGTCAGCAGTAGGAGGGGGAGCCAACCCCCAATACCTGACGCTAGCAGATGTCAATGCCCTTTTGGAGCAGGAAAGGGAAAAACTCTCGAGGATCTCCAAGCAATTTTCTCAGGATCCCCCATTCTCACCAGAGCTCCTAGTCAAGCCATATCCCAAAGGATATGAACCCCTGAAGTTCCATCCTTTTGATGGAAGAAACAGAAGTGCTATGGAACACGTGAGTAGGTTTATTCACACTATGGGCCTTTACGCAAGGGACAGAAACTGTGTCTAAGGGAGTTTGCTAAGCCCCTAGTGGACAGAGCATATACATGGTACACCACGCTAAGGCCTGGGTCCATTAAGACCTGGGACGAAATGATGGAGAGGTTCTGTGCAAAGTATTACCCCGATGAGGACAAGGTCACCTTCCAAAGCCTTCAAATGGTAAGGCAAAGGCCTAGAGAGGATCCTGTTCAGTTCATCAAAAGATTTGAAAATGTTTCTCTAGACTGCTATGGAGACCTGCATATCCAACATGCTCTTTGATTACAAGCTCAACCTCGAAAATTTGTGCATCACTTAGTTTGCTGACCTGCTACTAAGAACTAGAAGGACAGCACAGACTATGAGAACAAAGAGGGTGCCAATACCCCAGGCCATGACAGCATCAGTGGGAGAGAAAAGGAAGAGGCCTGAAGGGAAGGTTTTTGAGGAACCACTAGTAATCCCATGTACTACAAAGGAATTGAACCATGTCTTGGACAAATGAATTAGAGATGGAATTGTTAGGCCATTTACCGTATCCAGGCCACCAACTGAGGAAGAAAGGAAGAATCCCTTGTTTTGCAGGATTCATAATTATGTCAAGCACTCCACCAAGGATTGCTGGACCCTCCGTAGGCTTTTTCACAAGAAGCTAAGAGAGGGAACCCTAGAGCTCACTCAAAAGGAGCCCGAAGTGCAGAGGAACCCCCTACTCAACCACAAAGGGAAGGGGGTAGTGGCTATAGTGATCCATGGGAACCCAGCATGTTAGGACATATGTGTTTCACTTGTTAGGAACATATGTCACTATTTTATGTAATTGACTTATCCTTTGACAAAACGCACTTTACTTGTATTTGGGTAGATCTAGGATGTGTTTAATACTTTAAGAAACTGTGTTTCAAGATCAAGTGTTGAAAACATGCAAATCTGTCCAAGAATCAAGTGAGAAAGTGTTGAATTTTAAAGCTCGATAGCTACTCGACACCTGGCTATCTGTCGAGCTCTTAGGCTGTTTCTTATCGCAATCTCGATAGCTTCTCAACACCTGGTCGATCGATCGAGATATCTCCTGTCCCCTTGACACCTGCTCAACACCTCCTCGATCGATCGAGATTTACTAAGCCTTACGAAATTCAGATTTTCATATCTGATTTTCAGCCCATGCTGACATGTATGTGTATGGTTTCTTTTCTCACAATCCTAGATATATATAAGGCTTGTTTTAGAGGTCGTCACATAAGAGAATACAAAGAAAATAGAAAGAGAATAAAAAGGAGAACATATGCAAAAGGTGACCGATGCCTTATTCTCTTTGAAAGAAGCTACTGCGTCTTTGTGCCTTAGGGTTTTGTAACCAAGTGCTTCTTGATCTTCATTGTTGATGAAGTGAAGAACTTTGCAACCAACATCTTCTTCAAGTTGGTGCTTAAGTCGCGTACTTGGATCCGGGCAATTGATTAGTCACGTACTGGATTTGTGCATCATCAAAGGGTGGTGTTCATATACTGAAGAGTTTAGAGGTTCTAAAGCGGTAGAAGGTTTTTGCTGTGAGTTCATCTACGGGGATTGTGGAATCTAGGGACAAAGGTTTTGTACTAGATCTGAAACTCCTTTTCATTATAGTGGATTTCTTTTCGGGAAGGTTTCCCCCTAGGTTTTTTACTGTGAAACTAGTTTGTTTCATTGGTTTTCCTGGGCCACCATATCTTGTCTTATTTACTTTTCCGCTGCATTCAATTATTGACATGATATTGATGTTTGTTTGTTTTAACAAGATTTATTCATAATAAACCTAATTAACAACTTGGGTTTAAAATTTGTTAATTCTATCAACCGGGGTCTAAATTTCCCAACAAGTGGTATCAGAGCCAAGGTCATAGGTTCGAGTCGTTGGAGTCGCATTGTGAGGGAGGGATTGTGAGGGATTTCACAATTTGCTTCAATACCAATGAGCTTGGTCGCGATCGAATGCTATAAAATATTTGTGCCCCCTCATCCTTCACCAATTGGTGGTTGGATGGATTGGTAAGGCACACAGTCTGACAAGTGGTATCAGAGCGGGTACACTCTGATTGGATTAATTTCCTGAGTGTGATCCTTGACCCCCGTTGTCATGGATCGTGGACAATCTCTTTTGATTCCTCATTTATTTGATGGCACTAATTATACGTACTGGAAAGTTCGTATGAAAGTCTTTTTGCAGACTCTAGGTGAACAGGTACGGCAAGCTGTTGAAGTTGGCTGGATTAAGCCAAAGGAAGCGAAGATGGATTGGGATGATGCAACAATCATAGTGGCAAATTTCAATAGTAGGGCCTTGAATGCTTTGTTTTGTGGAGTGACCAATGAAGAATTCAAGAAAATATCATCCACGGAAGTTGCCAAGGAAGCATGGACCATTCTTGAGACCACCTATGAAGGTATCAAGGCAGTAAAGACTGTGAAGTTTCAAAGACTCACTAGTAGCTTTGAAGAAATAAGGATGGAGGAGGATGAGACATTTGATGAGTTCTATGCTAAACTCAAGGATATTGTGAATTCTGCTTTCAACCTTGGAGAATGTATTGCAGAATCCAAAATTGTTAGTAAAATCCTTAGGTCCTTACCTGAAAGATTCCATGCCAAAATCACTGCCATTGAAGAAGCAAAGGAAATTGATCAAATTCCTTTGACTGAGCTTGTAGGTAACCTTCAAACCTATGAGATGGGATTAGGCTCAATGGGAAAAGGTGGAGAGAGTAAAAACTTGGCTCTTAAGAGTATAGAGGAAGAGATTGAGGACTTTGAAGATGAAGATGAAGGTGATGATGAGGATGAGGATCTAACCTTCATCACTGATGAGATTATCTAGCTTCTTCAATTTAGGAAAAAGGATAAGGGCAAACCTCCTAAGAAATCTAAATCCTCAAGGAAGGGCAAGAATGAGAAACCCCTTATCCAATGCCATGAGTGCAAAGGTTTTGGTCATATAAGGATAGAGTGCCCAAACTACCTCATGAATGAAAAGACCAAGGAGTCAAAAGATAAAGGGTTGGTTGCTACTTGGAGTGACACTGAAAATGACTCTTTTGATGAGTATGTGGGTGAATGTAGTCATATTATGGTCTTTGCTGCCTCAATCGATAAGGTGATTGTAGAAAGTGCTAGTGACAGTAAGGATTCTTCTAATCATGAAATACCTAAGAAGATGACCCTTCAGGAAGCCTATGATAAGCTATGCACTGAATTCATAAAATCTGAAAAGACTTCTCATCTTTGTAGAAAAGAGCTTAATGAGGTAAAAACTGAAAAAGCTGATTTATTAGTCAAACTAGATGAGACTACAAGGTTAGTTGAGACTCTTGTTGTGGAGAACACCTCATTAGAAGAGAAGGTCAAGAATCTTGAAGTTGAGCTTAGTCAAGCTAGAACTCAAATAGAGAGGATGTCTAGTGCAAAGCTTGATGAGGTCTTTAGTGCTCAAAAGCCTAGTTTTGATAAGACTGGATTAGGATATGCTGTTTCCTCCGGCCGCCCCTCTTCCATGGATTCTAGATCAAGGACTGTCTTTGTGCCTCAATTTGAGAAAGGTAATAAAGGTATGAAATCCAAAACTATTTTGGCTAATTCTAAATCCTTTGTTAGACCTCATGTTTGTTACCATTGTAGTATTTCTGGACACATTCGTCCTAATTGCTTTAAGTTGTATCCTCATAAGCAATTGTCCAAACGGTCACAGGTTTCCTCTCAAGGATCTACACCTTTGTTTGGAGAGTTATTAAAAGTTTTGAGTTTTTTAACTCAATTTCAGGAGAATTCTAATTCTTTTATGTCCTTTAGTAGACATACTAGGACACGTGCATTTTCATCTTCACGGCCAAAGACTCGTGCTATGTGGGTGAGAAAGGAGCCTAAGACTTAATTGTCTTTTCTGTTTGTCCTCTACTTTAATTCTTTCTATCTAAAGTAGGACGCTCTTTGCTTGATTTCTTATCTGCTTTTGAAATCATGCTTTCATGCATCTGCATCTTTCTATCATACCTTCTTGCATATGCATCTTTCTTTCTGCTTTCATATTGTTTGTCTGTTTTTGTTTGGTTGTTTAGTTTTTTTAAAAAAATTGAAAAATCAGAAAAATACAAAAAACTGTGTGTATATGTGTACATTGGTACTTGTGTACCTTGGATGGCCATTGAAACAAAGTTTTCTAAACTTTGTATCTCTTGTAGTTTAGATGGGCATCTCTATGCACAACTAAGCAAGTGAGCTTTGTGGCTCTTGTTTGTGATGAGTAAGATTAAGTTGTCTCTTGTACTTAAAACTCGTATCACTCTTTTTGACAAGAAGGATTAGAAAATCCTAAGAGAAATGCATAAATAACCATCTCACCACTGTTGCCCGCCAATCATGAATGACTTTTGTGTGCTTCGGCATAGCAAAATTGGAATGTCAAATGCTTAACATAATTGGGTATTTCTTTTCTATCTCTTATATGCCCATGCATGATTTGCTTAAAAAGAAAATATGCAAAGAAAAATCAAAAGCAAAAAGATCAAAAATGCTTTTAAATATGATTGCAAACGTGTATTCTAGGAGATGTGGGAGTTATAGGATGTACCTCGAAAGTGATAGTCCCCATCAAACAGTTATGATTTTGTGTGAGTTAAAGTGATTTTCTCATATCTCAAATCGTCATAACATGTTGACACATTTGCAATCTTGTGATGTTTTACACACACAACACGCAATATTCTTTGCTACTCTTGATACATGTGCAGGTACAATGTGATTTGGCCATCACAAGGTTTTACATGTGTTAATGTATGCTCACTAAACTGTCTTGACTTGTTTTTGAAATATAAAATTGGTTAGACTTGTTTAGTGTGTGTGTGTTTTGGGATCTATGTGCTTCACATTTTTCTTGTTGAGAGATTTGTTTTTCACATGTTTTGCATCCTTCTATTATCTTGTCATCCATAGCATCTTGTTTCATTACATTCATGCATTTTTATGGATTCTTTGTACCCCCTTGATCATCCTTGGTCATCTTTATGTTTCTCGGGTGAAGCTTTCCAGTTTCTTGTACCCTTTGTCAATCATGACAAAAAGGGGGAGAAATTGTGATGTGGTTTCTTATTTTAAGATTCTACATGTTAGGGGGAGAAATACATGCCTCTGTAAAGGGGAGATGTGTTTCATCTTGTTAGGGGGAGTGCTTACTTCCTTGTTCTTGTACACCGGTCTTGTGACCATGTTTATATACATTCTACTTATCTTCTTTATATGTTGATGTATGTTTCTTTCACCTACCTCTACATGTGTTGTTTCTTTTCTATCTTTATACACATGTTTCTACTTGTATACAATCTTATATTTCTGTTTCACACAAAGATGCTTTGATGAGTTTTGTTTAAAGTGTTTCAGAAATACAAGTTGTCAAAGTCTACTTGCCATAAACTCTCTTCTTGCAAAGTCTTTCAAGAGTTTATGTTAGGATAGATTTTATTGTATTCAACAAGTGAATATGAGTTGAGTGATTTATGACTTCTCTCATATGTTCATTTGTTTGTTGTGGTTTTGTCACGAATTGCCAAAGAAGGAGATTGTTAGGACATATGTGTTTCACTTGTTAGGAACATATGTCACTATTTTATGTAATTGGCTTATCCTTTGACAAAACGCATTTTACTTGTATTTAGGTAGATCTAGGATGTGTTTAATACTTCAAGAAACTGTGTTTCAAGATCAAGTGTTGAAGACATGCAAGTCTGTCCAAGAATCAAGTGAGAAAGTGCTGAATTTTAAAGCTCGATAGCTGCTCGACACCTCCTCAACACTTGGCTATCTGTCGAGCTCTTAAGTTGTTTCTTATCGCAATCTCGATAGCTTCTCGACAGCTAGTCGATCGATCGAGATATCTCCTGTCCCCTTGAAACCTGCTCGACACCTCCTTGATCAATCGAGATTTACTGAGCCTTACGAAAGTCAGATTTCCAGATCAAATTTTTGGCTCATGCTGACATGTATGTGTAGGGTTTCTTTTCGGCCCATCACATAAGAGAATACAAAGAGAATAAAAAGGAGAACATATGCAAAAGGTGACCAATGCCTTATTATCTCTGAAAGAAGCTACTGCGTCTTTACGCCTTAGGGTTTTGTAACCAAGTGCTTCTTGATCTTCATTGTTGATGAAGTGAAGAACTTTGCAACCAACATCTTCTTCAAGTTGGTGCTTAAGTCGCGTACTGGGATCCGCGCAAATGGTTAGTCACGTACTGGGATTCGTGCATCATCAAAGGGTGGCGTTCATATACTGAAGAGTTTAAAGGTTCTGAAGCGGTAGAAGGTTTCTGCTGTGAGTTCATTTACGAGGATTGTAGAGTCTAGGGACAAAGGTTTTGTACTAGATCTGAAACTCCTTTTCATTATAGTGGATTGCTTTTTGGGAAGGTTTCCCCCCAGGTTTTTTACTGTGAAACTAGTTTGTTTCATTGGTTTTCCTGGGTCATCATATCTTGTCTTATTTACTTTTCCATTGCATTCAATTATTGACATGATATTGATGTTTGTTTGTTTTAACTAGATTTATTCATAATAAACCTAATTAACAACTTGGGTTTAAAACTTGTTAATTCTATCAACCTGAGTCTAAATTTCCCAACACAGCAGAAGCAGAAGAATCTGAAGGATCCTTCCACCCAAGCACAGTCAGGACTCTCCAGAAGAACCCTAAGTTCAGGTTGCTATTCAACCAGTTGGGATTTGGGCTAAAGGCAAGAAGGGTGGCCACAGAGTCCCTCATGAGTATAGCAACAGATTCAGGAATGGAATGTTTCACAGCAGAATCCCATGCTAGTCGAGCTTACCTAGAGAAAACCAATGCAATAACCTTCACCGATGAGAACATCGAAGTTGAGCATCCAGACCACCGTAGACCCCTTTATCTAATGGCCACCATAAATGGTGTCCAAGTCAGAAGAGCATTAGTAGACAAAGGGACGTCACTCAACCTCATAGCCCTGAGTACCCTAAAAGTCGTGGGCCTAACTGGCAGGAGGATCCTGGGGACTCCCATGGAGATAACAGGATTTTGAGGATTAGCAGAATCTCCTGAAGGATGTGTGCAGCTGGCCTTAAGAGTAGGACCAATAGTGGCCCTGACAAGATTTCATGTGATCAATTCAGAGGTTTCCTACCATGTACTGTTGGGACACCCATGGCTCCATAAGCACCACCTTATTCCATCCACGTACCATCAATGTGTTAAAGGGAGATTGAATGGAAGACCCGTAAGGATCCCTGCCAACCATAACCCTTTCCGCCAAGGAGATGTAAACTTTGTGGAAACAATGTTCTATGATGAGTTAAAACCAGATGATGAGAGCCCCACGCTGGGGAAACTAGGAGCACCTATCTTGGAAGAAGAAGAAGGAGGGAGTACCTGTGACCTAAGAAACCTCTTGGAGAGAAAAAGGCAAAAGAGGGAGCCCAGCTCCTCAGGATCTCGGGAATGTATAGTGGTACGAAAACCCAGAGGAAGGTTGATTTATCGTTTATGAAGGATCCCAGAAGCCTGTTTTCATTAGTAGTCAGTTGACAGCACAAGAATATGAGCAATTAGTGGCCTTACTCAAGAAATACATGGATGTGTTCGTATGGACCTATGATAAGATGCCTGGTCTAGATCCCGGACTGGTGGTCCATTCTCTCAACGTAGACCTGGGAGTCAAGCTAGTAATCTAGCCAGCCAGGGTCTTTCACACCGATGTGGAAGCTCAGATAACTCAAGAAGCTGCTAGCAGCTGGTTATATCAAGCCCATCCAGCACCTTAAGTGGCTTTCCAACATAGTACCTGTGAAGAAAAAGAATGGCCAAATCCGTTGCTATATGGACTTTTACAATCTAAACAAGGCATGTCCAAAAGATGAGTTCCCTCTGCCTAATATTGACCTCATTGTGGATTTAGCTATAGGAAGTTCTATGTTTTCATTTATGGATGGGTATAATGGGTACAACCAAATCCGCATGGCTGCCAAAGATGCAGAAAAGACAGCATTCTGGACTCTAATTGGGAATTTTTATTACACTGTGATGCCCTTTGGCCTCAAAAATACAGGGGCCACATACTAGCGAACCATGACTGCTATCTTCCATGACATAATGCATAAAGAAATGGAAGACTATGTGGATGATATTGTGGTGAAATCAAAAACTAGGGCAGGACACCTTCAGATACTTGAACAAGTTTTTGAAAGGTGCAAGAAATACAAATTGTGCATGAACCCCATGAAGTGTGCCTTCAGGGTGTCTGCTGGAAAGTTTCTTGGGTTCCTAGTACATCACAGAGGCATAAGTGTAGATCCAGCAAAAGTCACAGCCATTGCAACAATGAAAAGGCCTACAACAGTAAGGGAGCTCAAAAGCTTCCTAGGGAGGGTCTCCTACATTAGGAGGTTTGTGCTAGGATTGGCTTCAGTCACAAGTGGTTTATCCAAACTATTGAAAAAAGGCGGCTAAGTTCACCTGGGAAACTGAGCAGCAAGAAGCCTTTCAAAGGATCCAGCAGATCATGAATCATCTTCCCACCCTCCAAGCACCAGTACGTGGGCGACCCCTGTTGCTATATTTAGCGTTAAACTCCCAGGCGATAGAAGTCCTGCTAGCACAAGAGGATGATAATGGGAATGAGCAACCTATTTACTACGTGAGCAGGACACTTAAGGACATTGAGACCAGGTACACCAGGATAGAAAGAGCTTGCCTAGTAGTCATCTACACATCCCAAAGGCTGAAGCGATATTTCTCATCTCACCAGATCCTTTTGGTGACTAAGTCACATCCCATAAAAGCACTCTTACATCAGCCCCTCCTGACGGGAAGGATAGCATAGTGGCTAGTCCTGCTCTCTCAATACGACAAAGGCATCAGGACCCCTAAGGCTGCATTGATGATTTCTCTAGATTTACATATGTGTATTTAATGAGAAATAAAAATGAATCATTTGACATGTTCAAACGTTATAAAACTGAAGTAGAAAATCAAAAGGATAGGAAAATAAAGATCTTACAAAGCGATAGAGGTGGTGAATATTTTCCTAACGATTTTTCTACATTTTGTGAGGAACATGGTATAATACACCAAAGTTCAACCCCTTATACACCCCAACAAAATGGTTTGGCTGAAAGGAAAAATAGAACTCTTGTAGACATGGTAAATGTCATGATCTTAAGTGCAGAACTCCCATTTAATTTATGGGGAGAGGCATTTATACTCAACCGTATATGATGGTTTAGATTGATTTTATTAGGTATGCATTTATTTGTTTAAAAGGGTTAGTATTTGTAGTTTGAGAATTAAAGAAAGAGATTGAATCACATTTTAATTCTCTATTATTGATTGAAAAAAAAAAAAAAAAGAGTCTTTGTTTCTCTATAATTTATAAGATCCTTCTGTAGTGGTGGCTATTTCAAGAGATGCTTTAAGTTCAAATCAATATATGTCAAATTGGCTAGCCAAAGCATCCGATGACTATAATTATGAAAAACAATAACTCAGCCCTCAAACAATGTTTGAATTTTGGCAGTGTTTAAATTTTCAATGTAGATTTAACAATGTTTCTTTCTTATTGTAATTTGTGATTTATGTTAATGATAATTCTAGGGTCCTCCAACTCATGAAAGTACGCAAGATTTATGTTTCTTTCTCATTGTGTTTCTTCCAACCCAGATGGATACAAGAGAGAAGTTTTGACGCTAAGGTTGACAGTCATAAGTGGAGAGATTCCTAATCCAATTAAATTTCTAATATATATATTCTCTTTGGATATGCTGATTTTTCATATTCTACATTGTTTTTGGGCGGTACTGGTAACTGGAAAGTTCAAAATGCTCATTTTCTTTTTTAGTAGCTTTAATTTTGTGCTTTCTCCGTCATATCTCTCTTCTGTTGTTGACCATTCAGTGAGGCCATTTATAAGTGAAATGAACCTTCTGTGTATTCTTGCTTTGCCAACACTATGTTAGTTCTTTCTTTTTTTTTGTGTATTACATCAATGTTGGTGTGTATCATATTTCTATGTTTCTTATTTTACTCATTGATTGTTTAGGGAAATATGATACCGAAACATTGAGCATGTGTGTGAATTTAATTAGTAATGTATATATGAAAAGTTGATTGTGTAATTTTCTTTTAGTGTTATTTGGAGCAGGAATTCCAGACCTTTAGTGTGGAGTACACCTAGAGGAGTGAGAACAAGTTCGCTGATGCACTAGCCACCCTGGGATCCTAAGTGCCATTCAAAGGGAAAGACACTCTAGTAAGAATAGGTAAGCAGGAACATTCCATCATAAGGATCCTCAAAAGGATGTTCCCTGAAGAACCTAAGCAGCAGGATTGGAGGAGTGAGGTTAAGGAGAAAATGAAAGAGGCAGGACCTAAAGGAAGTATCAAGGAACTGAGGGACTACACTCTGATGGAAGGAGAACTATATAGGAGGCTGCCTGGAGGGATCCTATCCAGGTGTGTCAATGAGAAGGAAGGAAAGCTGAGATTAGAAGAACTACATAGCCAGGCCTGTGGGGTTGCAGAAAAGATCAGCCTATACAGAAGGATGCAGCGCATGGGGTACTACTTGCCAAATATGAACAAAGAGGCAGCAACTATGCAGGAGAAGTGCCAAAAATGTCAACTTTCAATGGACAAGGAAGAGAGCTACGCCATATTTGTTACAGAAGATTGGAGAACTCCATTCATAAAGTACTTGGCTTAAGGGATCCTACCAATTGACATGACATTAGCCCGCCAGCTCAAGAAACTTGTAGTCAGGTACTTCTTACAAAACGAAATCCTATTCAAAAGGGGGTACAGCGGGGATCCCCTAAGATGCCTAGGGCCAAGGAAAGCCAGAGAAGTAGTCAGTGAAGTCCATTCCGGTGACTATGGAAGTCACCCAGGGAAAAGAAGACTCTACAAGCAATTGCCACTGTTAGGGTACTATTGGCCAACAATGAAAAAGGACTTCGAGGAACTAGTCAAAACGTGCCATGCCTGTCAAGTACTTGGAGATGCAATTCATACTCACCCAAATGTGCTGCAAGATATGACAACACCATGGCCTTTCCACACTTGGGGGCTTGATCTCATAGGGCCTATAAACCCTCCTTCCAATGGTTGCATATGGATCCTAGCGGCCACCGAGTACTTTACAAAATGGGTAGAAGCTATCCCTTTGAAAAAGGCCACTAGAGTAGCCATGCAAACTTCATTCAAGAACACATCATTACAAGGTTTGGGATCCCTAGGAGACTGATCAGTGACAATAGGACTCCGTTCATAAACAAAGACATGAAGAACTTGATTGTGGCGTATTACATCAAGCATGGAAGGTCCACATCATACTACCCACAAGGAAATGGCCAAGCTAAGGCCACCAATAGGGTGATGCTGAAGATCCTTAAAAAGATGAAGCATGAGTATAGGGGAAAATGGAGTGATCACTTGACAAATGTACTCTGGGCATACAGTAGCTCTGTGAAGACAGCCACAAGATTCTCACCATTCTCCCTAGTCTATGGGACAGAAGCCATCAGCCCTGTGGAGTTAGTTGTCCCTACGCCGAGGGTAGTGCTTGAAGAAAACCAGGAGGACACTGAGGACACAAACAATGAAAGGAGATTGACAGATCTAGAGGGGTTGGAGGAAGAAAGGGAAGTGGCTAGAAGGAGAAATCTGAGGTACCAGCAGGGGATGGCTAAGGCATATGCACAGGCAGTACACCCAAGGGCTTTCACTGAGGGGCAGCTGGTGTTGAGAACAGCAGAACATGTAAGAAGAAACCTCCTAGGACCCTCCAAATTTGCCCTAAAGTGGGAAGGACCTTACATCATCAGGGAAGCCCACGATAGTGGGTATTACTACCTCTCAAAGGAAGATGGGACAATCCTGGAAGATCCCATAAATAGGAAGTGGCTGAAACAGTACTATGCATAGAAATGGAGAGATCTCAGTACATCGAGACCCTTTTGCCAACTCTCCAATCTGCTAAGTGTTTCATCATTCTTTGCTTTTGTTATGAATTTTTGTTTAAGTAATTTTGTTTAGGAACCCAAGGTAGAAGGACATTCTGTGATCCTTACTATCTTTGATAATTTTTCTGTGTTCCTTAGATGGTAACTGTGCTTTGATTCAATGAAATCTCTTTTATTTCCTTTAAGTTACAGCTAAACTAAATATTGCAAAGTCCAAATGTAGGCAGACTTGAGGGGGGTACCTGGGCTAATGCAAAAAAAAAAAACTTTGACACATGACCCAGGACCCACACCACAATTAGTTCAAGATACATGGCCTGGGACCACATGCAAAAAGTAAGTGCCCGGGATACCTAGCCCAGTATCTGACAAAAGGGGACCTGCCTAGTTCATGATCTGGGACTTCAAAAAAAAAAAAAAAAAAAAAGCACCCAATATACCCAGTTCAGTACCTGCGCAGTAAGACAACCACCAGGGTACTTGATCCAAGACCTACAGTAAAACTTGTAGGGACCATGGCCCAAGACTCAATGTAAAAAAAAAAAAAAAAAGCAGTATACAAAAAGAGAAGAACAGATCCACATACTATTGAAAGTTAGAAGCAGTCTTTAAAAAAAAAACATATCCATGTCACAGAAAATAAGCCAGAAGTAGTGTTCAACAGAAAAAGATAAAGCTTATACAACCCAAATTGTTTGAAAAAAAATATACACATCTGAACTAGCTAAAAAAAAGAGCTAAGGAATAAGCCCGGCCAGCAAGGAACTGTCTGGAGAAATAGCAAGAACAGCTGAAGAAGAGAGAACTTTTTGCTTCTTAACCTTTAAGTCCTGCAAGATCTTGTGGGCACGAGCCAAAGCCTCCTCAGCAGCAACAATTTCAGCATCAAGATTCCTAGAGGCCTACCTCTGAAACAGCATATGGGCTAGTGAACGTAAATGCTCCAGCAAGAAGGATAGGTTGAACTTTGCTTCTATAAGATCCTGCACTACACCCCTCCATTCCAAAAGTCTTTCCTCAGATAAGGAGTCGAGAGAAGAGTTCCTCAAGGAAATTAGCACTGCACATAGCAACTCCATCAGGATGTTGCCCAAAAATACACCTCCCTTGAACCCACTGGTGAAATCTGCATGGATCTTGAACAACCCTTCTAGTAATGGCAGACCTTCCACAGGCATAGAGAAGCGCAAAAAGTTACCATAAGGAGGCCCAAAGCGATAAAAATGGCTTACAGGGAGGCTATTGAACTCCAAAAGATCAAAACGGGCCAGGAAAGTAGAGAGCCCTGAGTCAGGATCTGAAACAGTCACCTCTAGAGCCTCCCCCATTGTTGTATCTCCACTCATAGGGATTAAGGAGCTTTCAACCCTCTGGATAGTTTGGGGGGTCCTTGCTTGAAATTCCACAACTTGAGCAGACTCCACAGCTACCTCAGGAACTACAGGTTCAGGACCTTTGACACCTATGACAACACCTGCAAAGCAGACATAGTTCAAAGGAGGAAAGAGCCAGGAAAGAAAGGTAAAGTAAAAAAAAATAATAATAATAATAAAAAATAAAAAAAAATAAAAAAATAAAAAAACCAATATCAGCTTCCTATGGTGGAGCTTCCTCCTCTTGCTCCTCTGATTTCTTGAAGGACTTTGTGAAAGAACACACAGCACTATGAAGAAAGGGTGAGGAAACCTTGGCAAAATGGCTAAAGGAAGGTAAGGATACTGGGGGCTTCGCCATAGAAGGAAAAGGCAAGGGAAGAGCATAGAAAGGAGGAAAGAAGAGGAAGCACAATAAAGGTGAACAGCATGCACCTTCAAAACCCTCAGATTCCAAAGAAGAGGCAGCCTTAGAGGCAGATCTCACACTGGTTTGACCTAAAAGGGGAAGAGGAAATGGGAACTTTCAAAAAGAAAGAGATACAATAAGGTAAGATCAAGCATTCTTATAAAGGGTGAATGGGGCTCACCTGCTTGTATGGATGGAGACGCGCCCCCCAAGGGTTCTTTGCTTAACACAGGTTCAGGTGACATAGTTTTGATGGGATTGAATGTCTGCTCGAGCTGGGGATCTTGGGAAACAGGGGGCTGGGGAGTTTCAAGATCTTGAGCAACCAAGGGAACAAATTGCAGAATAGGCTGGACACTCTGCATTGGCTAGCTAACCTCCTCAGTTATACCACCACTAGGGGGCTCCTCTTCCACACCTGGTAAAACAACAGAGGGAGCAGCAATCACTCTTCCCCCGGAGTCCCACCAGTCGTGGGAGGAGGTACCTCCACCTGCAAAAGGAAAAGAATGCATAAGTACACAGTACCAAAAAAAGGGTGGAAACAAACAGAAAGAGGCACAAATAAAAGAGAGCCATACCACATCATTACCAGACGATTGACTCCTCCCTTTCTTGGGGTCTGACTTGCGCTTGGACTGCAAGGAATGAATAATCACTCATCAGTTAAAAAGAGGAAAGGAAGGACACTGCAACAACAATAATAAGCTACTGCAAAACATAAGAGAGAAGAAGAAAAGAGGCCTTGCCCTTCTCTCTCTCTCTACAGAGTCTCCAATGGTCTTTTGCTTACTATGGGTATGCCTAGAGGGTCTTAAGGGAGACTAGGGTGCAAAATCAAAGGACCCTAAAGAACCCTGGGCTGAAGAACTCACAAAACCTGAGAGAGAGAAGACTCTACCTTAGTCTTCACTCGAGTCTTGGGAAGTAAAGGATGCCCAACTTCCTTTCCCACTGTAGGGGAGCTTACTCTCCCGGGTTCCTCAGCAATTACTAACTGCTTCTGAGATTTTGTAGTCTTTCTCTTCTTGGTCTCAGATCCAGCCTCAGTACCCTCAACACCCTCTTCAAGCTCGACTTGCTTAACCTTTTCCTGCTTAATCTTCTTCTCTGTACCTTTGCCAATGGGAGTGGCAGCACCAATTGCCTCTACTGCCCTTCTTTTAATTGGCACGCCAGAGGAGGCACCAACAATAAGATCACATCCCGACCAAGTCTTTGGAAAATCTTATGCATAACACACCCAACTGCCCCTAGAAGCATGCCACTCCGTGAACCCTGTCTTGTTGCTTATAGCAGCAAATACAATACCAGCAATGGGGAGGGATAGGCGCCTGTTGGATGTAGGAGCAGAAAGAATATCAGGATTGGGAACTCTCTCAATCTTGCCGGAACCAACATAATCAATAAAAGATTTTTGAACTCTTCTCTAGTAGCCTGCAAAACCACTGGAAGTAAAGACTCCCCTCTGAGAGTTGGGCACGACAAATTAAGGACTTCTCCGTGACCAATAAGAGAAAGCTTGGAGCCTCAAGAACGGGTCCAAAGAAGGGAGAGAAGGCACTACATCCTTAAACACTGGCGGGATATCCTAATCAAAATCGAATTGCTGGAGTACCCGGTGTGCTAAGTAATGGGTGTACCTGAGGCCACTGGAGGAGGGAATTGGAAGCCATAAGGGACTAACACAAGCCAAGTAGGCCAAATTTCCTTCATCACCAGGACAAAGGTCAAAAGTATTTCCTAGAGAATTAAGAAAAGAAGCCAATACAGAGTCACAGGCAAACCCGGGGCTGAACTCCAGGGGAGAACGCCAACGTAAATGCCCTGCTTGTTCAAATAACTCAATCAAATTAAGGCCGCCACCTTTCAAACTAGCCCAACGAAAGATAATGGGGTGGCTATCAGTGGAGCTACCGCACAGACCTTTAATTACATTAGGGGATCCCTGGAACTTGTCTTTCACAAACTTCAAATTTCTGCACTTTGCTAAAGTAACTGAAGAACGGTCCCACGTGAATACCTGGAGAATGGCACAATGGAGGGACGAGGTGATCGCGTAGCAAGAGTCGCCTTCAACTTTTTCTCCATGAAGCAGATCCAATTGAGAATAAACATGGCCCAAGAACATGGGGGCTAGAGGATACTGAGCACCTCGGGCCAATTCGATTGCCAATAGGAAGAAAGTGGACTTAATCCCGTACCGGGGTACTCGCTGAACAAAAACTTGCTGAGCCAGAGTGCTAGGAGCCCGGCTCACCTGACTTCCTTGTCTTTCTCTCGCAAAAGATTCATAACCCACCTGCCCATCTTGGCTGGTTTCCCACCAGGGGAAGCAGTACGTCCACCAAAATGGCTGAATAATTTGTCTTCCATCATGAGATCCTCGTCGGAAAGACTGATGTCGAAAGGGTTCTCATCTCCAAACACGGGGAGGAGGAGGTTATTAACCACATCCTCCAAGGTAATCGTGAGCTCACCAACAGAGAAGAAGAATGCATGAAGGGAGGGACACCAACGATGTACCAAGTGCCTGAGACCTTTAGCGTCTTTGAAACCCTCAAGATTCCTAGAAATCGCCACTGCATTCAGAACCCCGACGCACTCCAGACAGCCCATAAATTCCTCGTCAAAAAGTTCCCTGTCCACCCAAATGGGCCAACCAGTGATCTTCCCAGGAACGAAATTGAAGAAAATGGGAACCGCCTCCCAAGATCCTCGTCTAATCTAAAGATCTGAAATCTCTCTTGGGTCTGGGACCTGAGCAGAAATGGCGAAACCTGCCTAACCGGAAAATACCCAAGTGTGAGGGGACGAAGGGGCCTCACCATGGGACACCAAAGGAAAGGGAGAGCCGGGCACTCCATGACCCCCTGTGACTCACCTTGTGCAGAACCAGAAGAACTCTCGCCCTCAAAGGGGCTAGGAGTATGCTCCCTCCTTTTTCGAGAGGAAGAGGAAGCCATAGAGCAGCAAGTACACTAGAAATAGGAAAGTTGAGAGAATAAAGAACCTGGGAATGGAAAACAAAGAAGCAAATTAACCGAGAGGAAGGAGATAAGCTTGAGAATGGAAGACTCTGGGAAGTAAAAGAAAAAATATGAAATGATTGCAATAATGGCACCAAAACCGGTTGGAGAAGACGATGTATGGAAAGACGCGCCAGTTGCCAAAATTTAATTTCAAAGAAGAGAGTTATTAGCAGTTATTACTGGGAGTTACGGGAAACGTAAAAAGTGGGTAGAGGAAGTTTTCACTCCAAAATTCAACTGTCACGTCCCGTGCAAAAAGGAGTTACAAAAGAAGGGAGCGCAACATGCAAAGAAGACCAGGATACCCAAAAGCAATGGGAAAGTTAGGATCTTGAAGGAAGGTAAAGGGGAACCCCGAGGATAATTAAAATAGTGAAGAGGGAAGTCCTACAAAAACTAAAATTCTAAATTACTCACGCGTGGGCTGCAGGCAACCCACGAGCTCGGGGGGCTAAATGTTGAGGTCTAAAAAATCATAACACCAAGGCCTAGAGAAATAGCACAATGGGCCAATCCCATGGCAAGCCCAAAAGACTTGAAGCCTAAAATCCATGAAGGGACAAGCCTTAGAGCCCATGAAACAAAGGGAAGAAAGAAAAAGGCCCATCCCGCCAAGATCAGGATCCTCAGGACGCGCAACACAGTTGAAGTGGGATTAAGACAACTCAAAATGGGTGCCACGAAACACAAGAAACGAAGGGCAGATATGTACTTCTCAAGCACCCAGTGATGTAGCAAAGAACCAGAAGGCTTGGAAAGCAACAACTTGTGAACAAAAGGCTAGTACCTCGGGGAACCCAGGAAGAAGAACCATAAAGGGAAGTAGCTGGGAAAACCTTCAACTTGGCAGGGATGGATTCAGCTCACTTAGGAAAAATAACAAAAAGGGAAGGACAGCCAAAAGCTGAGTCTAAAAGGTAAGAAGCCTTGAAAGAAGAGAGATTGAAGGTCAGCTCCCCAAGGACACCCCGAAATGGAAAGTCAGCAAGTGGCTTTTAGGGAAACAACACCAAAAGAGGAAAACTATGAGAAATAGGGAAAGAACCAACCATCAAAATGGCTGGCATAACAGGGGCTCTGGTACCCAGGGAGCCAAGGGGGAGAATCAATGGTACCCCGAACCCTAGAATGACACTATAAAAGAAGGGAAGCAGCCAACATTGGAGGGACATTCAGCAATAAGAAATCATAACAGAATCATTGAGAAAACATTGTCTAAAACTCAAAGAAAGTAGAAAAACAGCGCCCGGTATCCCAGAACATCCACTATAGAATATACTTGGATTCAGACGGATTCAAACTTTGCAAGTCTTAAAGGCTTAGATAGGCATCTAAGTCTGTAATTTTTGAGCTTATTTGGACCTTGTAACACATCTTAGTGAGCACATTGTAATTCACAATTAAGAAAAATAATGAAATATTTTATACTAATTTGAGGATCTTTAACAATTATTTTGTGTGTTTCTTTATTACATTGTCTTCCTTTACTGTTTCTTGCTATTCATATACCTATATTCTTGCTTGCTAGTATGTACGTATTGTAGGATCCTTGCTCTGTGCGCCACTTGGTTTGAAAAACAGCCCATTTTGCTGCAATAAACCAAGCCCAGTCCCTTCAAACTACAACAACAAGGCCTAAGGTCCTTGCTTCAGCTTGGGCCTAGGCACTGTCCAAAAAGGGACCCTCACACCCTTATACCTGGGTGTTTTTTAGCCAGTCTGGGTTTGCTAGTTCTACCTAGGCTCCAGATCCGAGGGAAATTTTAGACCTTCAGATTAGGCGAGGATCCCACGAGGCGGTTCCCATCTTTTTCGACTTCGTCCCGGGGAAGATTACTAGTTAGTCCAGTTGGGTGGAGACAGAGCTTTCTGATGGTAAATTTGTCAGTTGCTTGGGGCGCGCAGGGATCCTGAAATCAGTAGCAATTTCCAAGAATCTTGAAGCTTTTAAGGACGCCAAGGGCCTTAGACACTTAATGCGCCGCTGGTGTCCTTCTCTCCACACTTTCTTCTTTTTTGTTGGTAAGCTCACCATCACTTTGGAGAATGTGGTTAATAATTTTCTCCTCCCAGTGTTTGGTGATGAGAATCCCTTTGATATCAGCCTTTTCAGTGAGGATCTCGAGGTTGAAGACAAGCTTTTTAGTCACTTCGGCGGGCGTACGGCCTCTCCCGGGGGGAAACCGGCCAAAATGGGTAAGTGGGTCTTGAACCTTTCTGGAGAGAAAAACAAGGCAGTTAGGCAAGGTAGGTTCCTGACACTCTGGCTCAATAAGTTTTTATTCAGTGAGTTCCCTAGATACGGGATTAAGTCTATTTTCTTTCCTCTGGCAATCAAGTTGGCCCGGGGTGCTCAGTATCCTTTAGCCCCCATGTTCTTAGGCCATGTTTAGTCTCAATTGGATCTGCTTCATGGGGATGAGGTTGAGGGCAACTCCTGCTATACTATCACTTCTTCCTTCCACTGTGCTATCCTTCAGGGGTTCATGTGGGATTGGTCTTCCGTCACTTTGGCTAAGTGTAGGAATTTAAAGTATATGAAGGATAAGTTCCAGGGATACCCAGACGTGATCAAAGGGCTGTGTGGCAATTCTACTGACAGTCATCCTATCATTTTTCGCTGGTCTAATTTGAAGGGGGGCAACCTCAATTTGGTGGAATTGTTTGATCAAGCAAGGCATTTAAGTTGGCATTCTCCCCGAGAGTTCAGTCCTGGGTTCGCCTGTGATTCTATGTTGGCTTCTTTCCTTAACTCCCCAAGGAATACCTTTGATTTGCGTCGGGGAGATGAGGGCAGTTTGGCATACTTAGCTTACATCAGCCCCTCGTGGCTTCCAGTACCTTCATCAAGTGGTCCAACGTTCACTCACTATTCAGCACACTTGGTACTTAGACAATTTGGTTTTGATCAGGACATCCCGCCGGTATTCAAGGAGGTAGTGCCTTCTCTCCCTTCCCTGGATCCGTTTCTAAGGTCCTAGGCTTTTTCTTACTGGTCACGGAGGAGCCCTCAATTTGTGGTGCCAAACTCCCAGCGAGGAGTCTTTGCTTCCAGTAGCTTTGCTGGTTATTGGAGAAGAGTTCAGAAGTCCTTCTTAAATTTTGTTGGTTTCGGTAAGATTGGGAGGACTCTTGATCCTACTCTTTTCTCTACTCATACCTTTAACAAGCGTTTGGCACTCCCCACTGCTGGCATTGTGTCTGCTGCCATAAGTAGCAAAACAGGATTTGTGGAGTGGCATGCCTCTAGGGGTGGTTGGGTATGTCATACGAATGATTTTCCTGATGCTTAGTCAGGGTGTGACCTTATTGTGGGTGCTTCTTCTGGTGTGCCAATCAAGAGAGGGGTGGTAGAGGTAATTGGTGCTGCCACTCCTGTGGGCAAAGGTAGGGAGAAGAAAATCAAATAGGAAGTTGTCAAAAGAGCTAAGATTGAGGAAAGCGTTGAGGGTACTGAGGCTGGCCCTGAGACTAAGAAGAGGAAAACTACTAAGTCTCGCAAGCAGCTAGTTATTTTTGAGGAGCTTAAGAGAGTGGACCCCTCTACAGTTGGAAAGGAAGTTGGCCATCCTTTAATCCCAAAGAACAGAGTGAAAACTAAGGTAGAGTCTTCTATCTTTCAGGTTCCTGTGAGTTCCTCAGCCCATGGTTCTTCGGGGTTTGACATCACACTCGTCTCCCTTAAGACCCTTTGGGCGTACCCGTAGTAGACAAAAGACTATTAAAGAATCTGTAGAGAGAGAGAGAAGGGCAAGGCCTCTTTCCTTCTTCTCTCTTTCTTTTTTTTGCATCTGGCCATCTTGGCTTGCTGTTCTTGTTGTGTCTCACTTTTCTCTTTTCTTTAACTGATGAATGGTCACTCCTTTTTTTTTGTAGTCTAAGCGCAAATCAAACCCCAATGGAGGTAAAAGCCAATCCTCTGGTGATGATGTGGTATGACCCTCTTTCACTTGTGCCCTTTTATTGTTTGCTTTCTTTCCCTTTTCTAGTGCTGCGTACATATATTTATTTATTTATTTATTTTATGTCTGCCACATACTCCTTCTTGCTCCTCTTTTCTTTTGCAGGTCAAGGTGCCTCCTCCTGCAGCTGGTGGTGCCTTAGTGAAAGAAGTTATGGTAGCTCAGCCTGCTGCTGCCTTAAGTGTGGATAAGGAGCCCCCTAGTGGTGGCATAGTTGAGGAAGCTAGGCAGGTAGTGAAGGATGCCTAGCCCATTTCACCTTCTGCTTTCTTGGCCGTCTAAGACCCTGAAACTTTTCAGCCTCCTGTCCCCTAAGAGCCTAAGCCCGTGCAAACCCCTAGTCCAACTAAAACTGTGACACTTGAGCCCACTACTAAGTTTGCGTTGGGCAAGGAGTCTTTAGGAGGTGCGTCCTTATCTACTCGAGCAGGTAAGCCTCATCCATTCTTTATTAGCACCTATTCTTATTTCCCTTATCCTTTCTTCCTAAAGGTTCTTGTTCCTTTTCCCCTTTGTTTCTTTTAGGTCAAACCAGCGCCCAATCTGCCCTTGAAGCTGCTCCTTCCTTGGAGTCAGAGGCTTCTGAAGGTGTGTACTACCCGCCATCATTATTCTTCTCCCCTTTTCAGTTCTTTTTTTTTTCTTTCTTTCTATACTTCTTTTATGGCGAGTCCCCCGGTGTCCCTCCCTTCCTTTAGCACTTTTGCCAAGGTTTCTTCACCTTTCTTTCAACGTACTTTATGCCCTTTCACAGAGTCTTCTGAAAGGTCAGAAAGGCGGGAGGAGGAGCTTTCGTTGATGGTTGAAGTGGCTGCCTAAGCTCAAAAGGAAGCTCTACCACAGGGGAATGGTACTGGTTTTTTTTTTTCCTTCTATCTTTACTCCTTCCTTTCTCTCTCCCCCTTTTTTTGACTCTGTTTGCTTTCACAGGTGCTGACACAGGTGCTAAGGATCCTAAGCCTGCAGTTACTAAAGAAGCTAAGGAACCTGTTCCCACTGTCTAGGTTGTTGAAGCTCAGACAGGGATTCCCCAGACTATTCAAAGGGTTGGAAGTCCTCCAGCTCCTAAAGGTGGAGACACAACAATAAAGGAGGCCCCCGAGATGGCTATCTCAAATCCTAGCTCAAGGCTCCTTGCTTTTCTGGCCCACTTTGATTCTCTAGAGTTCAACAGTCTTCCTACAAGCCACTTCCATCGCTTTGGGCCTCCCTTTGGTAGCTTCATGCACTTCTCTGTGCCTGTTGAGGGCTTGCCACTCTTGGAGGGGCTACTCAAAGCCCATGGGGACTTCACCAGTGGGTTCAGGGGAATCGTATTCTTGGGCAACATCCTGATGGAGCTCTTGTGCGCCGTGCTGATTTCTCTGAGGGACTCCTCTCCTGATTCCCTCTCCGAGGAGAGACTTTTGGAGTGGAGATGAGTGGTGCAGGATCTTATGGAAGTCAAGTTCAATTTGTCTTTTTTGCTGGATTACCTGTGGTCCTTAGCTTACATGCTGTTCTAGAGGAAGGTTTCTAAGGACCTTGACATTGAGATTGCTGCTGCTGAGGAGGCCCTGGCTCGTGCTCACAAGGCATTGCAAGATCTGAAAGTTAAGAAGTAGCTAGTTCTTTCTTCATCAACTGTTCCTGCAATTTCCTCAGGAGGCTCTTTGCTGACCGACCTTATTCCTTAGTTCCTCTTTCTTTTTCTTTCTTTGAATAACTCAGGGTGTATAAGTTTATTTCCTCCATTGTTTTGTTTTTTTCAGACAATTCGAGGTGTTTAAATTTTTTTTTTTAAAGTAGCTACTTCTGACTGCTTTCTTTATGATATATATGGATCTGTGCTTTATGCATTTTTTTTTCTTTCTGTTTTCTCTCTCTCTCTCTCTCTCTCTCTCTTGTTTTTTTTTTGTATTGAGTCTTGGACCATGGCTCCTACAAATTCTTGTGGTAGGTCTTGGAATAGGTACCCTTGTGGTTGTGTTCCTGCGCAGGTACTAAGCTAGGTACATTGGATGCTGTATTATTCTTTTTTTTTTCCAAGTCCTAGGTCATGAACCAGGAGGACCTATTTTAGGGGAAGTACTAGGCTGGGTACCCCGGGGCACTCATTCTTGCTCGAAGTCCCAGACCATGTACTTGGACTGATTGTGGTGTGAGTCCTAGGTCATGCGTTAAGATTTCATCCTTCTTCCTTTTTTTTTTTTTTTTTTTTTTGCGCTAACCCAGGTACCTCTCCTAGAGTTGGCCACATTTGGGCTGAGCCATGTAATATTATGCAATCATACATCTTACTTGAAGCTCCATTTTTTTTTGAAAAGATTCCATCACAGTTACTAAGATAAGGAACATAGGATAATTGTCAAAAAGATAGTAAGGATCTTAGAGTGTCCTTCTATCATGGATTCTAAAAAAAGATGACTACATAAAGTTCTTTGCAAAAAACAACATGGCAAAACACAGAGAGTGAGGATTTTCAGTATCACCCAGAGTACATCTGTCAGGTGGGCACTCCATTTTCCCCCATACTCATGTTTCATTTTCTTGAGGATTTTCAATATCACCCTTTTGGTAGCCTCGGCCTAGCCATTTCCTTGTGGATAATATGGTGTGGACCTCCCATGCTTGATGTGATACGCCTCGGTCAGGTCCCTCATATGCTTATTTATGAATGGTGTACCATTGTCACTGATCAGTCTCCTTGGGATCCTAAAGCGTGTAATGATATGTTCTCGGATGAAGTTTGCCACGGCTGTTCCGGTGGCCTTCTTCAAAGGGATGGCTTCTACCCATTTTGTAAAATATTTGGTGGTTGCTAAGATCCATATATGGCCATTAGAATGGGGATTTATGGGTCCTATAAGATCGAGCCCCCAAGTATGGAAAGGCCATGGTGTGGTCATATCTTGCAGCACATCTGGGTGAGTATGTATTGCATCTCTAAGTACTTGGCATGCATGACACATTTTAACCAGCTTCTTGGAGTTCTTTTTCATTGTAGGCCAATAGTGCCCCAACTACAACAACTGCCTGTAAAGCCTTCTTTTCCCTGGGTAACTTCTACAATCACCGGAGTGGACTTCTCTGACTGCTTCTCTGGCCTCCCAAGGCCCCAGGCATCTTAGGGGATCCCCGCCGTACCCCTTTTTAAACAAGATTCCATTTTGCAAGAAGTATCTAAAGGCAAGTTTCTTGAGCTAGTGAGCCAGTGTCCTGTCAGTTGGTAGGATCCCTTGAGCCAAGTATTCCATAAATGGGGTCCTCCAATCTTCTGTCACGAATACGGCATAACTTTCTTCTTTGTCCATTGAAAGTCGACACTTTTGACATTCCTCCTGTACAATTGTAGCCTCTTTGTTCATATTTGGCCAGTAATACCCCATGCGCTGCATCCTTTTGTATAGGCTGATTTTTTCTGCAATCCCACAAACCTGGCTGTACAGTTCTTCTAATCTCAGCTTCCCTTCTTTTTCATTGATACATTTGGACAGGATCCCTCCGGGCAGCCTCCTGTACAACTCTCCTTCTATCAAAGGGTAATCTTTTAGTTCCTTGATACTTCCTTCATGCCCCAACTTTCCTATCTTTCCTTTTACCTCATCTCTCCAATCTTTCTGTTTTGATTCTTCAAGGAACATCCTTTTGAGGATCCCTATGATGGAATGTTCCTGCTTGCTTACCTTTATCAAAGTACTTTTTCCTTTAAATGGTATCTGGGATCCTAGGGTGGCTAGTGCATCAGCAAACTTGTTTTCGCTTCTTTGGGTGTATTCCACACTGAAGGTTTGGAATTTTTTGCTCCAACTTCTGTGCCCAAGTTCTGTAGGCTGCCAAACTTTGTTCTCTTAGTGCAAAGTCACCCTTTACTTGGGAGACTACGAGGTTGGAGTCTCCCAAAACCTTCATATGTTTTACCCCTATGCTGAGTGCTATGTCCAGTCCAGTCAAGGTATGCCTCGTACTTAGCAGCATTATTTGAACAGAGAAACTCAAGCTTGAAGGATAATGGCATGGTATCCCCATCTTCGCAACTTAACACAATTCCCAAGCCATTTGAAGTTGTCGTTGCTGACCCGTCAAATCTCATGGTCCATTTTTTTCCTGAGAGTTCTACTACTTCCACCTCTCCGGGGATCTCCTTGCTTAGTGATCACTCTTCTTCCCCTAGGAACTGGGCTAGCAGATTTGCTATGGCTTGGCTTTTGACAGCCTTGGGGGTCCTCAGACCGATGTCATATTGAGAGAGCAAAACCAGCCACTGTGCTATTCTTCCCTTTAGGAGAGGCTGGTGAAGGAGTGCTTTTATGGGATGAGACTTGGTCACTAGGAGGATCTGGTGGGCTGAGAAGTACCGTTTTAGCCTTTGGGATCCATACATAACCACCAGACATGCCCTTTCTATCCTGGGGTACCTGGTCTTTGTATCTTTTAGTGTCCTGCTCACATAATAAATGGGTTGCTCATTCCCATCATCATCTTCCTATGCTAGCAGGGCTCCTATAGCTTGGGAATTTGATGCTAAATATAGTAACAAGGGTCGCCCACGTACTGGTGCTTGTAAGGTAGGCAGATGGTTCATAATCTGCTAGATCCTCTAAAAGGCTTTCTGCTGTTCAGTTCCCCAAGTGAACTCAACCCTCTTTTTCAGCTATTTGGATAATTCACTTGTGACCGAAGCCAGTCCTGGCACAAACCTCCTGATGTAAGAGACCCTCCCCAGGAAACTTTTGAGCTTTAACCGTTTTTGGCCTCCTCATTGTTGCAATTGTTGTGGCCTTGGCTGGATCCACACTTATGCCTTTGCGATGTATTAGGAACCCAAGAAATTTTCCAGCAGACACTCCAAAGGCACACTTCATGGGGTTCATGCGTAGTTTGTACTTCCTGTACCTTTCAAAAACTTGTTCAAGCACCTAGAAGTGTCCTGCCCTAGTCTTAGACTTTACCACGATGTCATCCACATAATCGTCCATTTCCCTAAGCATCATATCATGGAAGATGGCTATCATGGTTTGTTGGTACATGGCTCCCGCATTCTTAAGGCCAAAGGGCATCACAATGTAATAGAAATTCCTGATCGGGGTCCTGAATGCTGTCTTATCTACATCTCTAGCAGCCATGCGAATTTGGTTATACCCACTATATCCATCTATAAATAAAAACATAGAGTTTCCCGCAGCTGAATCTACAAGGAGATCAATATTAGGCAGGGGGAATTCATCTTTTGGACATGCCTTGTTCAGATTGTGAAAATCCACACAACACCGGATTTGGCCATTCTTTTTCTTCATAGGTACTATGTTGGAGAGCCATTTAGGATGCTGGATTGGCTTGATGAACCCAGCTGCCAGTAGCTTCTTGACTTCCTGAGTTATTTGAGCCTCTATGTCAGTGTGAAAGACCTTGGCTGGTTGAACTACTGGCTTAACTCCTGGGTTCATGTTGAGAGAATGGACTACTAGTCCTAGGTCCAAGCCAGGCATCGCATTGTATGTCCATGCGAATACATCCACATACCTCCTGAGTAATGCTACTAATTGTTCTTTTTCTTGTGTTGTTAACTGACTGCTAATGAAGACAGGTTTCAGGGATCCTAGACCAGCCCCCAAGTTTACTTCTTCCAATTCCTCTTCAGACTGGATTTGAGCTTCCTTGTCTAGATCCTCTAGGATTTCTTCTTGAACCATCATACAATCTGGCAGTTCGGGACCCTCCTGCATAATGCATTCAAGCCCCGCGTACCTTTATAAACGATATATTAGCCTTCCTCCGGGCTCCCGCACCACTACACATTCCCAGGATCCTGAGGAGCTAGTCTCCTTCTTTTGCCTTTTTCTGTCCAAGAGGTTCCTTAGGTCGTGGGTACCTCCTCTTTCTTCTTCTTCCAAGACAAGTGCTCCTAGTGTCCCTAGTGTGGGACTCTCATCATCTAGTTCCAATTCTTCATAAAACATTGTTTCTATAAAGTTCACTTCTTCTTGGCTGAAAGGGATTGGATTGGCAGGGATTCTTATGGGCTTCCCATTCAATCTTCCTTTAACACATTGATGGTACATGGAGGGAATGAGGCGATGCTTATGGAGCCAGGGGCGTCCCAACAGAACATGGTAAGAAACTTCTGAGTTAATCAAATGGAATATGGTCAGGGCTACTATTAGGCCCACCTTTAAGGCCAGCTGCACATATCCCTCAGTCGATTCTGCTACTCCTCCAAATCCTATTATCTCCATAGGAGCCCCCAGGATCCTCCTACCAATCAAGCCCACAGCCTCTAAGGTACTTAGGGCTATGAGGTTGAATGATGCCCCTATGTCTATCAGTGCTCTCCTGATTTGGACACCGTTTATGGTGGCCATCAGATAAAAGGGTCTGCAATGGTCTGGATGTTCAACTTCCATGTCTTCATCCGTGAAGGTTATTGCATTGGTTGTCTCCAAGTAAGCTCGGTTGGCATGGGATTCTACTGTGAAACATTCCACCCCTGAATCAGCTGCTATACTCATGAGGGATTCTATGGCCATCCTTCTTACTTCTAGCCCAAATCCCAATTGATTGAATAATGATCTGAACTTAGGGCTCTTCTGAAGGGTCTTGACTGTGCTAGGGTGAAAGGATCCTTCAGGTTCCTCTACTTCTGCCGAGCTTCCATGGATTACTACAGCCACCACTCCTTTCCCTTTATGGTTGGGTAAAGGGTTCCTCTACACCTCGGGCTCCTTTTGGGTGAGCTCCAGGGTCCTCTCCCTAAACTTTTTTGTGAAAAAGCCTCCGAAGGGTCCAACAATCCTTGGTGGAGTGCTTGACATAGTTATGAATCATGCAAAACAAAGGATTCTTCCTTTCTTCCTCAATAGGTGGAATGGACACAGTGAATGACCTAACAATTCCGTCTCCAATCCATTTATCCAGAACATGATTCAATTCTTCCGCAGTACATGGGATCACAGGTGGTTCCTCGGCCATTTCTCCTTTAATTCTCTTCCTCTTTTCTCCTACCAAAGCTGTCATGGCCTAAGGTACTGGCACCCTCTTTGTTCTCATGGTCAACACTGTCCTCCTAGTTCTCTGTAGCAGGTCAGCAAATTGGGTTATGCATAGATTTTCGAGATTAAGCCTGTAATCAAAGAGCATGTTAGATATGCAAGTCTCCATGAGCTCCCTATCGAACCGTGTGCCTCACCAATCCATCCAACCACCAATTGGTGAAGGATGAGGGGGCACAAATCTTTTATAGCATTCGATCGTAGACCAAGCCCATTGGTATTGGAGCAAATTGTGAAATCCCTCACAATCCCTCCCTCACAATGCGGCTCCAACGACTCAAACCTATGACCTTGGCTCTGATACCACTTGATAGGCCACAAAGAAATTGACCCCTTGTGATTGAAATTAATTAATTAATTAGCCAAATTATTAATTAATCAATTTATCATGCAAAACACGTGGTAGCACAAACAAATCACCAATAAACTAATTATGCAGGCGGAAAATAAATAACACGGTAATTTGTTTACGAATGGAGAAAACCTAACGGCAAAAACTCCACCGAGTGTCACCACTCCTGAAACTCCACTATTATCACAACAAGCGGTTACAAGTAAAGGAATCCCAAGTACCTTACCAACCTACAGTTGAACCCTTACCCCAATACCCAATTGGACTTGTTCTGTAATGACAGTTCCCCCTTTTGATGCACGGCTCCCAAGTACGTGACTAACCAATGCGCGAATCCCAGTACGCAACTTCAATAACCAACTATGAAGGTTATTGACTGCAAAGTTCTTTAATTCATCCACATGATGAAGATCAAGAAGATGCTTGGTTACAAAACCCTATGGTGCACATACACAGCAACTTCTTCAAGAGAAAGAGATAAACTAGGGCAAGAACTTCGTCTTTGGTTACAAATTGCTTGAACAGAGTTTGCTCAATGCTTGTGCAACTTGTGTACTTTGACAGCTCTTAAAACAATCCTTTTATATGTCTAGGGTTAGGAGAAAAGAAAGCCCAAAGACACATCCATGGATCTCAAGAAAAATAGAACAGAAATTCTGTTTTCATAAACCTCGACAGATAGAAGCTGTCAAGCATCTGTCGAGCTAGCTGTCGAGCCACGGGGCTAAAACAACTTCTTAAACCTCGACACATGCTAGCTGTCAAGTTTTAATAACTCTGCACTTTCAGCTTGTTTTCTTGGACAGACTTGAAGGCTTCAACACTTGATCTTGAAACATGATTTCTTGAAGTATTTAAACACATCCTAAATCTACCCAAATACAAGTAAAGTGCATTTTGTCAAAGGATTAGCCAATTACATAAAATCATGATATATGTTCTTAACATGTGAAACACATATGTCCTAACACTCCCTTTCTTCGTGATCCCCATAGCAGTCCAAAGAAACATCCTCAAATCTTTTGATGAACTGGATAGGGTCTTTTCCGAGCCTTTGCCTTACCATCTGAAGGCTTTGGAAGGTGGCCTTGTCTTCACCTGGATAATACTTTGAGCAAAACCTCTCCATCATCTCATTCCAGGTCTTAATGGACCCCGGCCTCAAGGTAGTGTACCATGTGTATGCTCTGTCCAATAGGGACTTAGCAAACTCTCTTAGACACAGCTCCTTGTCTCCTGCGTAAAGACCCATGGTGTGAATGAACCTACTCACGTGCTCCACAGCACTTCCGTTCCTTCCATCAAAAGGGTGAAACTTTGGGGGTTCATATCCCTTGGGATAGGGCTTGCCAAGGAGTTTTGGTGGGAATGAGGGATCCCGAGAGAATTGCTTGGGGATCCCCGAGAGCTTTTCCCTTTCTTGTTCCAAAAGGGCGTTGACATCCGCTAGTGTGAGATACTAGGGGTTAACTCCCCCTCCTACTACTGACCCTCCTTTTGGTTGGGCTCTTTCTTGGTTGGCCACAGGGGGAGCGTTATCTCTGATTTCTTGAGTCCTTCCCTCTTTGAGGATACGGATCTCCTGTTGTAAGTCTTTCATCATTTCTGCCATCTGAGCCATGGGCTCTAGTTCCTACACCCCACACCTCTGTCCTAAGACGACCTCCTGCTCCACCAGAGGTACTTCATTCCTCTGCCTTGAAGTTACCTCATTTTCTCCTACGAGCTCAAATGTCGCAGGTAGTACATTGGTACCTTTACTGTTCCTTGGTCTTGGAGCCATGCTCTGCGAAGGGACTGCTTCTTCCCTTTCCTTTACCTAGTCCCTAGTGGAGTCGCCCTAATGTGTGGGTTCTTTTTTTTTTTAGCACACAGGCCCAAGTAGAAACAAGGATCCTGGACCCAATACTTATTGTTTTAAGGGATTGGGCTTGGTTCACCGCAGCTAAATTGGGCTGATTTCGAACCAAGTAGTGCACAAAGCATGAATCCTACAACACATACATGCTAACAGACAAGAAATATATGCACTGAACAGCAAGGAATAGCAAAGGAACGAAATTGATCAAGAAGGAACATAAAATAAAGCATTAGGGATCTTAAAATAATGCAAAATATTTTATTACTTTCTTGATTGTGTAATACACTATGCTCACTAGGACGGGTTACAAGGTCCAAATAAGTTCAAAATCACAGACTTAGATGGCTCTTCAGGCCTCTAAGACTTGCAAAGTTTGAATCTCTTTGAATCTAAGTGTGTTCTCTAGTGGCTATTTGAGGATACCGAACAATATTTCCCTCCTTTTTCTCTTTTTTTTTTTTTTTTTTTTTTTTTTTTGAATTCTAACAGAGTTTTCTTAATGATTTTTACTCTAATTCACTATTGTTGAATGTCTTTCACTGTTGGTTGCTTCCCCTTTTATAGTGCCATCCTAGGGTTTCCGGGGTACCACTGATTCCCTCTATTTGTTCTTCTGGGTACCAGAACCAATGTTGTGTCAGCAACATTAGTGGCTGGTCCCTTCCTTATTCTTTATTATTTCCCTTTTTTGAGATTTCATCTTCGAAAGACCCCAGCTAACCTTCCCGTACTGGGGTGTCTTAAAGGGCTGACCTTTGGTCTTTCTTCTTTTAAGGCTTCTAGATTCCACCTTTTCAGACCCAACTTTTGGTTGCTTTTCCCTTTATCATTTTTACCAAGTGAGTTGATTCCTTCCTGCCAGGCTGAAAGATCCCCAGCCACATTCCCTTATGGTTCTTCTTCCTGGGTTCCCCGAGGTACTAGGCCTTTACTCATGGGTTGTTGGTTCTTAAGCCTTCTGACCCCCTTTCTGCATCATTGAGTGGCTGATAGAGACATATCTATTCTATTTCCTTGTGTTTCTTGGTACACACTCTAAACTGTCTTAATCCCAACCTAGCTTTGCTGCATGTCCCAAGGATCCCTGGCTCCTGGGAATCCCCAGGTATCCTGGCCCAGTTATTTTCCCGGGCTCCCCAGCGATTTTCTGACCTTTAAGGGCTATGCTGGGCTTTTTTCCTTCCTTTATTTTATGGGGCCTGAGACTTGCCCATTCATGGATTTAGGTTCCTCTTTATGGACCCTTAATGGGTTTGGACCTCTCTTCTTTCTTATTGGAAGCCTAAATGCTTTATTTTTCCTAGGTTTCAATCCTTTGCTTTGTTTTGGGCCTTGGTATAACATTGTGATTTTTTGGACCTCAACAATGGACCCAATATTATTGTTGTTGTTGTTGTTGTTGTTTTGTTTTTATTTAATTTTAGGATTTAATAAAGTAAAATATATTAAACTATAAGTCTATAAGAGCATTAGCATCCGGAATTGCATAAAAGTTTCTATTTTACCATGTAAAAAGCTATTTTATCTATTATACAATATCATTTTACAATACACCCAACATCTCAAATTTTATTTTAACATATAACACATTAAAATAATATAAATTATACAATTAAATAATATAAAACTATCTATCTCTCTTCTCTCTAATTTCTGTCACTGCCTCTCTGTCTCTGTCTCTCTCTCTCTCTCCCTCTCTCTCAACCACACCACCACCAACAATATGAGGCACCACCACACCAAAACCCATTGTTTAACCACCACAACCACCACCAACCCAACCAGGATCAAAGCAGCAAACCCACCATCACATCAACCACCACGACCTAAGAACAAAACGCAACCACCATGCCAAGAACAAAACCACCATGGCCCAACCACAACCACGAACCACAACCCCCAACTTCCACCACAAACGCCACCTTGACCACAACCCACGACCTCCTTGGCTTGACCACAAACTACCACACCAAAACCCATTGTTTCCGCTACAACCACCACTAACCCAACCAAGAACAAAGCCCAGCAAACCCATTATCACTGCAACCACCGTGACCTAAGAACAAAACCACAATTACCCAGCCACAACCACAGCTCCACCATGGTTCCATGATGTCCACGCCTTCACCACAGAAGCCGATCTCCATGCCTCCACCATAAACCGTTGTCTCCATGTCGATTCGAGAGAGACCGAGACAAAGAGAGTGGGGAGAGAGAGGCTAAGATTACAGAGAGAGGGATGGAGTCTGAGCTGAGAAAAGAGAGACTTGGAAGAGAGAGAGAGAGAGAGAGAGGAGAAGTAATGAAATATAATAAAAACGATTTTACAACTTGCTACAGTATCTTCTAAAAGTACCATCTTACTGTAGCTAAGTTGCAAAAATTTTTATAAATAGAAATTGGGATAATGCTTGTTTTTGTTGGTTTGATGGTAAAAAATAGCAATTTAGGGGTTGCAATTCTAATGCTCTAACTATATAACTATGTGTTTGATTAAATAGGTTTGAGATTTTTTTTTAACGCTTCATACCCCTTGTTTCATGTCTGACACCATCAGGGATTCGTAATTCACTTAACCAACATTTTTGTTTTTTTTTTTTTTTTGGAAAGTTGGAAACCAACGTATTTAAGAATCTGTCAATACCTATTGTCCCACACAAATAAAAATATTTCAAATAACACCATAATGACACTCAATCATCAAGACCAAAGGTTTGGCTATCTTGGATGTGTTTCTCAAAGTACGGTTGATCATTATAAACATCATTCTAGTCATTATTAGCTGAATTAAATTATTAAAAAAAAAAATCACCTTTGTAGTTAATGGTCTCTCTCATAGTGGCATCACCCTCGGATTTCTTAGCTTTTCACACTCGCCTTCCATTCTCTAGTAGTCTAGTCTCTTCTCTTCTTTTTTTGTTTTTTGTGATTTTATTTATTAGGTTAAAGTGACGACTGGCGACTGACGTGAGCGTTAGGCTTTTATTTTTTACTTTTTTTTTCAATCAATTTTGGTTAGGGCTACTGGGCTGATCTGTTTATTACATTTTTTATTAGTTTGGGGTCTTTGAACTCCATTTGGAGGCCTAAAATAAGCACACACAAAAAAAATTAAATTTTCCTTTATAGCACAAGATCTTTAGTATCTCTATGGGATCGGAATTCTATAAGATCTGGATTGAAATCTCACACAAATTTCACTTTATTAGAGATCCTAGTGAGATCCATAACATTTTAGGGATGTAGGATCTTAGTATTTTAATATCCTAAGATCCAGATAGGGATATTAATAACCATAGACTATACTACTACTATTTAAAGGGTTTCTCCTGTTTGGAATGAACATTTTGGTGGTTAAAAAATACCCCTACATCCAATGTTTAAGTAAAGACAAAACTTGGGGATAACCCAGTAAAAATACATATAACTCTCACATAAATTATCTTAAAATTTAAGAGTGATATACTTATTGGCCCCCCTAGAATTTTGGAAAAAAATGACTTTAGACCTCAAATAAATTCACACTTTCAACCTAATGAGAAAATTTTGATAGGGTAAATTACAAAATTAGTCCCTATCCTTTACACCATATCTCAATTTGGTCCTTAACCTTTCAATTGTTTCAATTTGGTCCCTAACCTTTTTAGTGTCGTGTCAATTTAGTCCATGTTGTTATCTCTTAGATGAAAAAAACTGATGTGTCAAATGGAATAATAAAAATATATTAATTATATCACATCAACGGCCAACTGTACTGCCACGTCAGATTAAAAAAAAAATCTATTGCAAATGTTCACACATGAGATCAGATTAGGGAAATTTCTAAATCCCTAAATTCCTGTCTCTCATCAGGTTCATCTTCCTCTCCTCCATCACCTTTACTCTCACTCTCACTTTCCCAAAACGCTTTCCCGCCAAAAGCACTTACTTAACTCTTTCAAATGGCCCCTAGTTTTGCTTTCTCTCTCTGTATCTCTCTTCTTATATAACACCATCTTCCACAACCTCGCTCACATTATTATCTCTTTCTCTGATCTTTGTCTCTTTTGAGCTTTTTTATTTTTTTCCTTTCTTTCAAACAAACCCATTTATTTCCAATCTTAATCTTATCAATTTCAAAAAGCTGAGAAAGATCGTGGTTTTGAACCTTTTGATCATTTTTAGCTTCTGGGTGTTATGTGTTGGGCTTTGGATTTTTTAAGTTGAAGTTGATATTGCTGGCTTAAAAAATCCACTCAAATTATTTTAAAAACAAAAATAAAATAAAACCATTTCAGATGTTCACATGTACAAATCAGTCTAGGGAAAATTCTAAATCCTTCCAATCTCTCATCAGATTCACCTCCCTTTCTTCTCTCTCTCTCTCTCTCTCTCTCTCTCTCTCCCCCCCCCCCCCCCAACTCTCACGTGAGTCAAGAATCAAGATTACAAATCTCACATGTGAACATTTGAAGTGGGTTTTTCTTTAAAAAAATTGATGTGGGGTAATTGATATGGCATGAAAAATATTTTTTTATTATTCCGTTTGACACATCAGCTTTTTTCATCCAAGGGATAATAGAAAAGACTAAATTGACACGTCATTGGAAATATTAAGGACTAAATTGACACAAGTGAAAGGTTAGGGACCAAAATTAAGATATGGTGTAAAATATAGGGACTAACTTTGTAATTTACCCATTTTGATATAAAGAACCCAGAATCAAAAATGAAATTTGGCCATTCATTGATTTGTTGACCCATAGCTCCACCAAAATAAGCAACAAAATAATTTTAATAAATTCAAACAATCACAAAAGGATAAATAGAAAAAATAAATCCAAATCTTTTCATTCAGGACTCTTACACTCCGTTTGAGAGTTCATAAGGGAATGAAATGGAATGGAATAGTCATTAAAGGAATGGAATAGAATGAATTTAGTAGGGAAATGAATGATTTTGAATTAAAAAATCTTGTTTGGATGTTTTAAAATAAAGGAATGGAATTGAATGGAATGTAAGTAATATTGTTTGGAAGTGACATTGGAATGAATGGAATGAAAAGAAATTATTTTATAATAACATTACTATTATACCCCTCATTTTAAAGAACATAAATAATGATTCTAGTTTAGGGGGAAAAAAATTTATTGTAGCTAAAAATTAAGTTATGTATATTTCTATGTTGTAAAGAAATTCACGCATCACATATTTATTTTCAACAAAATAAACATTGTCTAAAAAATACAAACAAATATCTTTTTTTTTTTTTTTAACTATAATGAGTCTTGCCAAAACAAAACAAAATAACAAAATAAAGCAAATCTAAAGTTGGCCAAGAAATCCCACACTTTTTAATTTTTAGGCTTAGACATCAGTGTCAATAGAACACATTTGCACTCATGATCTGGGCAACCAAAGAACATGTAGGTCTCAGTCTTTGATATTGGATCCAAGTCCAATACGCCCAACGCTGCATGAACTTCTTCTCCATATGACTTTGAAAAACACTTTGCCATAACCTCAGTCACCCTATCAATTTCCATTGATACATTATCAAATGACTGGGAAATTACATTCCCAAGTTCGTCATCTTCTGCCAGTCTTCTTTTCTTGCTTTTAGAAGACATTGCATCTTGTGATGACGCTCGAGAACATACAACATTAATTTATGGTGACCTCTGATCATCTTCGACTTCAAAGTTCTCCAAAGAAACTTCATTTTGAGATACCAAATTATCAATCTCATCAATAGTGGTCGATGCAGCATACCTAGCACGTCTCTCCTTTGCAGTTTCAGCATGATCACCTTTTGCTCTATCTTTAGCCCAAAGTTGTGTCATCTTAGAGTAGTTGGGCATAGGTGTTGTCATCCACTTCTTGGCCGCAGGTTTAGACTGTTACAAACCAAGAAAAATGGTTATATTACAGATATAATTATGTAATTCAAAATTAAACTCACAAAAAATGGTAATTTACTGCTATAAGTGGCTCCCAAACTTCTAGTTCAACTGTCTATATATTTAAAGAATCATTCCATCCAGAACCACTCAATCCATCTATAAATATGTCATAGCATTCATGAAAATTCTTCTTCAATGTCTTTTGTCGATTTTTCACCTTATCCTTATTAATCTCCATGTGAAATTTTTCAACCAACTCTTTCACTATGTCATCATATGCCTTAAAGGTAAAAGTTCCATTAACTTTACCACCGATGATCACTTGATGTAAAAAAAAATCCATTAAAGCATCATCCATAACACTACTCCATTGTACTTCTTTGCTTGGATCTCCACCATTCTTCTTTTATATCTTACCCATGCTATAATTAATAAGACAAAAAACACATATAAAATATTGTTTAGATATTAATATTAATTATCAAAAGATAGAGAGCAATATCAAAATGAAAAGAGAAATTTGCATAACATTTAGGTCTAAGTAATTGAAACATAACATAGTCTTAAACAACATGACAACAATAAACCCAAAAGCTATCACATTTGGACATAGTTTTGCCACATGGCTAATGCTATAGAATCTCTTATAATATCTCATTGTCTAGCATGCTTATCATCTTCTCTAGGAGTAGGGACCACACGTTCACAATGAGAATGTAAAACCTCTTCATCAACTTCAGCAATAAGACTTTCATCAGGATCGACACCCATTAAATAATTATGAAGTATGCAACATAATAAAATGATTTCATTTTGTGTGTCAACACAATAACTAGGCTCTATTGTACTTGCTATGATAGGAAATCTCTTTTTCAGTACACCAAATGCCCTTTCAATAGCATTGCGCAATGGCGCATGTCGCAAATTAAACAATTCTTTAGCATTTTCAAGAGGACGAGCAGAGTACTCTTTTAAATGATATCACATTCCGCTATAAGGTGCAATCAGACGACTTCTATTCATGTATCCCGCATCAACAAGATAATATTTACCTAATAAACACTAACAATGGTTAATTATATACTATAATTTTTTTAATTATAAAGAATACATCCTAATACATATTTGAATTAAATTTACCTTGTGGGATTTTCAAATTATCGTTTCTAGTTAAAGCGCTCTTTATTATTCTTGAATCTGAAGCAGTTCCTTCCCAACCTAGTAATACATACGTGAATTTCAAATCAAATAAGCATGCCGCCAACACATTTTGTGTTTGGTAACCCTTCCTACCCCGATATCTTGGTGCATCCTCATTCGACACTTTGACACGAACATGTGTTCCATCAAGTGCCCCAATACAATCCTGAAATTAACAATATCTCTCAAAGACATTTATCTTAAAATATATTTATACTAGACTACTATCAAATATAAAATATAAACATGATATATTTACCTTAAAATATGGGTTGAACCTACTACTCTGTAGTATTTCAAGTGGAACTTGGGTTCCATCAAGTTGTCGAAGAAACTGATCCTCTAACATAATTATTGATCATAACACATTATGAAAATGGCAACTAATGGTCTCACTGGAACAACAAAAAAAGAAGGAAATTGTACGGTTCTTCACATTATGTGATAGAATGTGAAGAAACTTGGCAACTTGCTCTTCAACCGTGGCACGTTGTGTGGCTTGAAGATCACCGTCTCTTCGCAAAATGTCACACAAACCATGAAAAGCTTGTGGACCCATGCGTATTACATCATAGCTTTTTTCACTAGTCCTAAGTTGAGACATTATTTCATCATGAACGTGTTGTCTTTCTATGATTGATTGTGTAGGAATGTGGGGAACACGACTTTTTAGTCGTTACCTTCAATGGATAATGTAGCACAAATAATGGCATGCAGCATGAACTAAGGCTAGTTTCCGCATAGAGTCCGAAAAAATTATGGTCTCAAGTACCTCATCATTCAAATCTATCTAAGTAAATCAAGACTCTCCTAATAAAAATAGGAAAAAAAAATCATCTTTATATAAATATATATATATATATATATATAAATCAAACAAACAACCCCATATCCTTCCCCCATCGCCGCTTGCTGCAAAGAGCTCCATCAAGTTGAAGATCTGACCAGCCAACTAGGGACAATCGGCGCAAATCTAGCCTTCAGGCCCTCTACGTCTCCACTACTGTATTTATCTCTCTTTGAACCCCTCTCTCTGTTTGTATATTCAAACATGTTCACTTTGAGTTTAAGACTCAGCTGCTCTTTGTTTTAGTTAAGTGATGGAAAACTATAGTAACTCATAAAATAGTAATATAAAATAGGATTGTTAATTATATTATTATTTTATTGATTGATATTTTTCATTGATGAATATAGATTGATATGTTGATACGTGTAGTTCAATCAAACAAAATAAGATCATTGTGTAGAGTACTGTAGAGGACTAGTAGCTATATTGTTAACTTGTGAGTGATCATTAGATTGCTTTATATTCAATGTAATTTTTATGTCTACATTGCAATTTCAATGTAAACTTACATGATAGACATACAAAAAGTAATATATATTGTACATATTTGTAAAGAAATGGTAAATATTGTATATGTTTTGCAAATATATATAATATTTGCCACTTTTTTTGTATACAATATAAATTTATATTATAACAGCACAATGTAAAAGAAGAATTTCCCTATATTTTAATTTATAATAGTGTTTCTATAATAATAGTATTTGCTTGAGCAATTAAATTAAGCCATTCACTCATTCTTATAGACTTGTTTATTAATTTTGTAAAATAAAGTTTTTTTTTTTTTGTCATGATTTTTTTAAGTTAAAAACTTTTATTATCTTTGGCTTGGCCTCCTATAAAGTATTTTTGGTTTCGCCACTAACTATATGGATGCTTATTTGAAGTTTTTTTTTACTTATACTTTGCCCCCCTAACTTGAAATCTTGGGTCCGTCCCTGAACTATAGGAAGAAATTATCACACGTGACACAGTGGATATTACTTTGGAACACATTCAAAAACACTTTCGAATCAAAGAAATTAGTCGAACTCGTAAAGTGCAAAAACGAAGTCTTGACATTGTTACAATTAATGGCTAAGGTGATGCATGAATAAATCAATCATGTGCACGTTGCAGTACTTGTTGAATATTGGTTTTTAGAAAAAGGTAAGGTATGAGTATGACAAATTTACTTGTGCAATATAGTATTCTCATTTCATCAAGAAGAGGAAATTCTTCTTTTATCCTTTTTTTTTTTTTTTTAATTTATGTGAAATCAATATTATTCATAGATTTTATGAACACATATGGTTAGTGACGGGACTTGAACCTTAACTCTTGCCCCACACACTCCACAAGCACCTATACTTGTAAAGTGACCATCATGCCAAAGATACATGGTGGTAACTTTTTTTTTTTTTTTTAAATGCACTTAATTTTCTTCAGGACTTAACTCTTAATTAACTTAATCTATAAGTAATTAGTAGACTAAATCAAGGTATTAAATGGTGCAGGACACCATACAAATGATATCCCAAAATGTTATATTCACTACTCAATTGAAGCAGGAATTATATGAGGACAAAATTTATGTACAGTACCTTAGGTATTGTTTCTTAGGTCCCTCTTTTAAGATTCTGCCATGTGGCTAATTAACTTAAAAAATACACTTCCATCCATGAGAAAAAAGCCACATGGCAGAATCTTAAAAGGGGAACCGAAGAAACAGCACATAAGTATTGTACCTAAGTCTTGCTCATTATGGCCATTAGGGGTAGGTATTGATAGTCGCTCTCTAAGGTTCTAGGACGAATCTATTCCTTTAACCCCAGTGGAGCTTTTCTGTCCTTGTCCCCGTACAGGTATCCCGTTTCCCTCTAGTGTCCTGTCACTAGTAGGGCGTCCCAAATCACCATCCAAAACACAATCATTACACACCTCACTACCTGTACAACTTACCAACATGGAATCCCTTAAAGGATTATGGAAAAAACTCTCTCTATTAGACTAAGAAGAAACTGGAATAGCATGCCCAAAGCGGAGCCTGACTCCTTTACTCTTGCTGCAAAATTCTTGACAAAACGAGTCGTCAATGTGGAATCAGTGGCTCGTACATTCAGGCCACTTTGGAGATCGAAAAAGGATGTTCAAATTAAAGATATAGGCAACAACATCCTGTTTTTTAACTTTGAAGATGAATGTGATTTAGACAGGGTACTTGAACATGAGTCTTGGACATACGACAAACACCTTGTGGTCTTTGAGAAAGTGACTGCAAATGTGCCCATATCATCACTCGCCTTCCAGTTTACATCATTCTAGATCCAAATCCATGAACTACCAGTCCAATGTTTAAACCAAGAAACTCGGGATGCCATTGGAAGCTCATTGGGCACACCATTACTCATGATCGATTCAGAAAGCGAAGGAGGTAAGGGAAACTATTTACGAGTTCGAGTTCGAATTGATATTACTAAACCTTTGAACAGGGTACGCAAGGTATGGTTCGAGGGGTCTGTCATTGGGTGCACAATTTTGAAATACGAGCGCCTCCCAAACTTCTGTTACTGGTGCGGATTGGTCTCCCATGATGATAGAAATTGTGAACGCTGGCTGAGAAGCAAAGGTTCACTGAAAAAGTCAGACCAGAATTTTGGGGATTGGATGAGAGCAGAGATAGACCTCACTACCAGAAAAACCTCCATTACTGTACCTGGAACCAGACCGAGACACCCAAATAACAAAAACCTCCACCACAAACACCCACCGTCCCAAACACCCAACCACCAACATCCCAGCCACGTGATCTTCCACCAACCCCGGCGACAATCCCAACAACTGTCACTACCATGACAATAAATGAGGTCATAATTGCTCATCAATCCAGTGCTGATTGGCAAGAGAATCACACATTCAATGCCCCTAACGGCTGCATTTCTGGCACTGAGGAAGCAACCGTTAAAAAATCCAGCATAAATGCCAACATTGATGACAGAGAGAAAGTCTTAAACCCCACACACACTGAATCCGAGACCAATCTGGACTTAAAGCCCAAAGTTCTAACCCAACACACTCCTACCACTATTGGGCCGTGCACCACTCATCAGCCCACCATCACCACACAAAGCCAACCCCAACACACCCCTACCACATTGGGCCGTGCACCACTCATCAGCCCACCAATAACACACAAAGCCAACCCAATCCTTTGCCAACCAAAACAACGTGGGCCAGAATTCCACGTGACAAACAAAGCAGCCCAAGTGACGTGCTCATGATTGAGAGAAAACACAAAAGAAGTGATGAGTCTGAAGAAGGTAGCCATCCCACAAAAAAAATCTCAATGCCCTATAAGGAATCCCCAGAAGCTTACCCAACAGTGGTGGCTGCCAAGCAGCCCCGCCGACACCAATGAACACCATAAGCTGGAACTGCCGTGGTTTGGGATGACCATGTGCAGTTCAGGAACTCACCAAGATGGTGAAAAAATACGCTCCCACAATTGTTTTTCTCATGGAAACAAAATCAAAAGACAACTACGTGAAGAATTTAAAGGTAAAACTGCAGCTAGACAATGTCCACATAGTCTCTAGACTCAATACAGGTGGTGGCCTCGTACTGTTTTTGAGCAGAGACATCAATCTACACGTGATGGATGCAACCCCAACTTACATTGATGCAGTGGTGAACCCAGGAGTGGATGACGCCTGGCAGTTTACGGGATTCTACGAAAACCCTGTAACGGCCAACCGGGAACACTCCTGGGCACTACTAAAACATTTAAGCCTCAAAATGGATCTCCCTTGGTTTTGTGCGGGGGACTTCAATGAGATTGTCAGAGCATAAGAGAAACTGGGTGGTGCAATGTGTCGGGAGAGACAAATGATTGACTTTAGAGAAGCTCTTGACTTCTGTGGATTCCAGGACTTGGGTTTTGTTGGCTCTCCGTTCACATGGTGCAACAACCAGTTTGATGGTACAGTGACTTGGATTAGATTGGACAGAGGAGTAGCAACCAACCCATGGATTCAAATGTTCCCATCAACCAAAGTTCATTACATCTCTGGTTCGCTCTCGGATCATAGCCCATTATGGATTTGTACTGACGATGAAAATGCCCAGTTTTACAGGAAAAGGAAACCTTTTAGGTTTGAAGCGGTCTGGATGAGGGATGAAGGGTGTGAAACGGTGATAAAAAACTCATGGGAGGACCATGCAATTGAAAATCCGATTGGCAGAGTGGCAAAAAATTTAGAGGCATGCCGATTATCCCTTCAGTCTTGGAGTAAACATTCATTCGGCAACATCCGTCGCATGCTGCAACAAAAGAAAAAATTGCTAAAGCAGGCAGAAGCAAACTCCATGAACGGATCCAACCATTTTTAGGTGAGAAGTTTGAGGGCTGAGGTGCATGATTTGATGGTCAAGGAAGAATGTCTATGGCAGCAAAGATCAAGGGTGAATTAGCTGAAAGCGGGGGATCTAAACACAGCCTATTTCCACAGTCGTGCAAACCAGAGAAATCGAAGAAATTTCATCTCCAAACTGACCCTTGACAGTGGGGAAGTTGTTAAGGATGAACAGAAGATCGGGGAGGCCTTTGTGCAATATTTCCAATCTATCTTCCAATCAGTCAACCCAGCCGGGTTTGATCCAATCCTTCAAGGGATTGAACCCAAAGTGACATCACAGATGAATGCCGATCTAACCCGGCCTTTCACAGCCATGGAGGTGGAGCAAGCACTCAAGCAAATGAAACCTATGACAACTCCTGGCCCCGATGGTATGCCCCCAATCTTTTACAAATCTTATTGGAATACTGTTGGGTCTGATGTTACAAAAGCAACCTTATCTGTCTTAAATTCGGGAATAATGCCTCCAAACCTAAACCATACTTTCATTACCCTCATCCCCAAAACAAAATCACCAACAAACCTAAAAGATTACCGTCCCATAAGCCTATGCAATGTCATATACAAAATAATCTCAAAAACCATAGCCAACCGACTCAAAAAAAATCCTCCCTAAACTTGTCTCCGAGACTCAAAGTGCTTTCATGTCAGATCGTCTCATTACTGATAACATTGTTGTTGCCTTTGAAACACTCCACCACCTAAAAAATAAAAGAAAAGGCAAAACGGGGTTCATGGCTCTAAAACTTGACATGAGTAAAGCATATGATAGGGTTGAATGGGATTTCTTGGATAAAATAATGGAGAGATTGGGTTTTGATGGTAAATGGAGGAATCTAGTGGGTTGCTGCTTTCGTTCGGTCTCTTTCTCTATCATGATTAATGGAGAACCTCATAGATTTTTTCACCCAAGTAGGGGTCTCCGTCAAGGAGACCCTCTATCACCTTACTTATTTCTTTTATGTGCAGAAGGTCTACATTCTTTAATACAACAGGCAGCTGACAATGGAGAATTACATGGAGTGTCTCTTTGCAAAGAAGGGCCAAAAATCACCCACTTATTCTTTGCGCATGATAGCTTGCTCTTCTGTAGAGCCAATGATACAGATTGCCAAACGGTGATGAATATCCTCACAATGTATGAAGAAGCGTCAAGTCTAAAAATCAACCGTGGCAAAACACAATTATTCTTCAGCACAAATACACAAGAAGTCATCAAGAATAGGGTGAAGGACTTGGTGGGGGTAGAGGTGGTGACTCAATATGAAAAATATTTGGGTATGCCATCCTTTGTAGGGAGAGCAAAGAAGGAAACCTTCAGCTATATTAGAGAGAGAGTGTGGCACAAAATCCAAGTTTGGAAAGAAAAACTCCTATCACAAGTAGGCCGGGAGATCTTAATCAAAGCAGTCATCCAAGCAATGCCGACCTTCACTATGGGGTGTTTCAAACTCCCCAAAAATTTGTGCAAGGACATTGAAGCATTGACTAGAAAATTTTGGTGGGGGTATTCGGGTGAGGCAAGAAAAATCCATTGGATAGCTTGGAAAAAACTTTGCTTACCAAAATTACATGGTGGTTTGGGATTTAGGGAATTGGAAAATTTTAATCTAGCTCTCCTAGGTAAACAGATTTGGAGATTAATTCATAATACCGATTCCATGTTCTACAAAGTCTTCAAAGCAAGGTTCTTCCCTACGTGCTCGGTTCTTGAGAGTGGGGTAAAATCCAATGGGTCATACGCTTGGCAAAGCATTCTCAAGGCTAGGGAGGTGGTCAAGCAAGGAGCATATTGGTGGATTGGGGATGGTACTTAAGTGTAGATTAGGGGTGATAAGTGGCTGCCTGATATGTCAACAAAACATATCATCTCTCCCCAAAAAAACCTCCCTATGAATGCAAAGGTATGTGCTCTTATTGATGAGGATGGCCCAAGGTGGATTAAAGAACGAGTAACACAAGAATTCTTTCCCCATGAAGCCCAACAAATTCTGGGAATCCCACTAAGCTCAACCCGAGCCCCTGATCTTCTCATTTGGGCTGGCACCAAGTCAGGGAGATACTCGACTAAGGGTGCATACAAAATGTTGACGTCTATGCAGGATTTTTCCACTCCTAGCCCATCTGATGCTTCGGCCCAAACGAGTTGTTGGAGAAGAATTTGGTCCTTGAGTGTTCCAAATAAAATCAAGCACTTCCTATGGAAAGCTTGTCGTGAATCACTCCCCACCAAAAAGAATCTGCTGGCTAGGAATGTCACAAGGAATGCACTATGCGAATGGTGCAATAAGGAAGTTGAGGACTCTGTTCATGCCTTGTGGGGCTGCCAAGTACTCAAGGAGGTCTGGTGGGAAGAAGAAATCCTTATAAACCAGCTCTCCATGCGCTTCGTGGACTTTAGAGATCTGTGGATTGGAATCACAAATTCAAAAGAACCAAACCTGGCTGAATGGTTCGCTTTTGTTGCCTGGAGTATATGGAACAAAAGAAATGCCACAAGAATGCAAGCATCTTCCCTTCCGTTTCAGCTGCTGTACCAGGACATGCGAGAGAGATTACTCGAATACCGATTAGCACAAGAGCCTCACATACCCAAGTTCAGGCCCACAAGTGCAACACGTTGGTACCCCCCCCCCCCCAGACTTCACAGCATAAAGTCAATTATGATGGTGCTCTGTTCAAAGAAATTTGGCAGGCGGAAGTTGGAGTAGTAGTCAGAGATGCTGATGGAAGGGTCTATAGGGCTCTCTCAGACAGAACGGCACTACCTGGAACAGTGGAGGAGGTCGAGGCCATCGCATGTAGAAAAGCTGTACGGTACGCCCTTCAGCTTAGACTTGCAGACATGGTTTTTGAAGGGGATTCTGAAACTATCACAACTGCTATCAACTCGGGCACTCCTTGCTACAGCTCATTTGGTCATATTCTGGAGGATGTTAAAGCTTTGGCTTTGAACTTTGTATCAGCTACTTTTATTCACGTAAAGAGACAAGGGAATGCCATAGCAAATAAACTGGCTAAGGCTGCTAAAAATATTCCTTGTCCCCATGTTTGGTCGAATGACATCCTAAGTGATGTGCAACAGCTTGTAATCCATGATAGCATTCATTGATCAATAAAAGTATTGACTTGATTCTCAAAAAAAAAAAAAAAAAAAAAAGACTTGCTCATTATATGATATACAACATGTTCTTTTTACATAATAAGGATGGCGTTTAAACTTTAAAGTTCTAATTACTACTCATTTTTCCATTTTCTAACCATAAAATCAATTTTCTATTTTCAATTATTAATTACAACTATTACAAAAATGAGAGAACTAATGATTCAACAACCAAGAATTTTGGGGTTTTGATCCTTTGAAAACTTCAATGAAACAATGATTGCCGAGCTTGCTTGGTGGATTCTATCCGACAAGGATAGTTTTTGTATCAAAATAGTGAGAGCTAAATACCGTGTTGGATCTAATTGGCTTACTTTAGAGCTCAAATATGAAATATCTACTGGGCATGTGACAGAAGTTTGTACTCGTAAGATATGGTGTTGTAATACTATAGTTAACACATTTTATAGGACATGGTGATTATGCTGTCAAAATTCGAATTGGGAGAGCACTTTTTTTTCCTAGTAATTAAAGTGTCAAATACATGTTTAATTTTTTTATAAAAAAATTTTCTAAGCTATTTAAACAGCAATTCTAATTAAAGGACATGTTGGTTATGTTGACTATTTCAAGATTCGAATTGGGAGAGCACTTTTTTCCCCCTTGTAATTAAACTGTCAAATCTCAAATACATGCTTAATTTTTTTTTTTTTTTTTCTAAGCTATTTAAACAGCAATTCTAATTAAAGTGCCAAACAAACTAGTTTAAACTTTCTAAATATGTACAAATGATTAAATAAGTTAAAGAAATAAAAAAGACATGATTGAAGTAATCTTGCAAATTACATCAATATGCATTTTATAATTAGGTTGACATGCACAAACAAAATCAATTAGTAATTAATAAGAAGATTGATATAATATGTTCTTATTTAACATATTCCCTAATAAATTCTTAAGAAAATTGTGTGAGTAAATTACATCAATTTTAGCATTTTGTTATTGGAAGTAATGATACTAATGGCATTAATAAAAATTCTATACAAGTGAAAGTCAAAATAATTATATAAGATATTTAACTTTACAAAGAAAAAATAAGTAGCAATAATACTTTTCATACAAGTGAAAGTTTTTTTTTCTTTTTTCTTTTTTCTTTTTTTTTGAGAAACAAGTCATCCATTGTAGTAATTATGTGCTGGAAAATCAGCATAAACTATATTGTCTATATCTGGTGGAACAAACTCCATCCAGACCAACAAAAGAAAAAAAAAATTCTTGCTCTCTAAGTTAAGGCATGTGCAACCACATTTCCTTGCCTCAAAGTATGAGAGAAAGAGAAACTCCTTAAGGAGCTAACAAAAGATGAAGTATTAGAAATTGGTCCGTTTGGATTGAAGGGGAGTAAGTAGAGTAGAGTAGATTTAGCCTAAAATTAACTTATTTTTAGCTAACTTTACTCTACTCCCCTCCACTCTGATCAAAACGGTGATTCATTGCACAAGCACAGAACATGATGAACATGATGAACCTAGAACATGATCAAACCTAGAACATGATTCATTGCACAAGCCCAGTAAACCCATTCTTCGTGTTCTTCACCGATCAAACCCAGAACATGATGAACCCAACAAACCCATGAAAACAGAAGATCAAAACAGTGAAACCAAAACCATATGAATCAAACCCATGTGAAAAAAATTAAACTGATCAAACCCAGCAAACGTAACTGATCAAACGAATCTACCCACTGCCGATCAACAAACGCAACCAATCAAATCCAGCAACCGATCAAACCCAACAAACGTAACCAATCAAACCTAGCAACTGATCAAACCCAGCAACTGATCAAATGGATCTACCCACTGCTGATCAACCCATCAAACCCACCGCCGATCAACCCATCCACCACCATCGAGGGAACTCGATCTTCGTCGGCATCGGACTGGGTTGTCTTCCTCAGCTCTTCGCCGACGTTGGACCAATGTAGGTCTTCCTCGTGGATTTCTTGAAGACACAGGCACTCGGGTGGGTGAGGAGTGAAAAAAAAAAAAAAAAAAAATAAGCTGTATCCAAACGAACCCAAAGTCAAATATAACACTTTTTTGGGTTTAGAGATAGACATAAAATATAATAAATGAAGAATAATTAATGAGATTCTAATCAGAATATTAGCATTAATGAGGGTTTTTTTTTTTTTTACCATTGGATCTACTTAAATCCAATGATTTAAAAAATGTGTAACTCACACCAGGTGTAACTTGAACCCATCTCATCACAATTATACATTCTTTTTAGAAGAGTTTCAAATTATACATAGTATTAGCTTATATGTTTTTTTTAACCCATACATTTTTAAAATATGTGATGGTTTCTAATTTTATATATATATATATATATATTTGTTTTTTCACCCAATAATTTACTTGCCACAAATATTTAAAAAATAAATAAATGAACACATGGCAAAAAATTGGATTCCAATTGAAATCTAATTTAGAATCTAATTAGATTTGGACTCTTCGATTTTTACACCCAATAATTCACTTGGAACAAATTTGAAAATTAAATGGGACACATGTCTCATATAAGTTTTTGAATTTTTGTGCTAAGTGAGTTATTGTATCAAGATTCACGAAACCAATTCCCAAGGAAAAAAATCAATAAATTATATGATAGTAACAACAATAGGAAAATTAAAATAAAATTTCGAATTTAATTGTAACAATCTGAATCAAAAGTTCCAGTAGAAAGACAAGGTGGAGTGATCCGATCCACTCCAAGAAGGCGACCAAACTTGCGTAAATATAGAATAATAAATCTCTCTCCGAAAAATTTACATTGTTCATAACCTTAACCTTCATTGGAAATTTTAAAAACATAGTGACTCACATCTGCCATCCAAACATCTACAGCCAGGTCCTCTCCAATTCGCATGAGATTCCATTGATCACTAAGTTCCTTTGTAGCCTGCAAAAAGTATCGTCCATCGGTCCACAACAGTGCTTTCTTCATTGTTATAAGTGCCAAACCTGAACAAAAAGCCAAATATAAGGGTAGTGAATTTTAGGCATAATGTGCATCTAATCACATATTAGCAATTTATAACAAATGTAAAGATGCAAACTTTGTAAGTGAATAGTAAGCTAAACTCAGTGCCAGAACCAAGAAGAAAGCACTTTAATCTGAAACTCAATGCAAATGTCAAGATGCACTTTGTAAGCAATTTAAAACAAAGATGCAAACTCTGGCTCTGCTATCTTTTTAGAAATTCCTTGTGTTCACCTTTTTTTTTTCTTTTTTTTTACTGAATAGTAAACTCAGTGCATTTCATCCCTATAAAAATAGTCACGTGTTGCCATCCTAATGGCTGGATGCAATGTACCCAAATCAAGTTCTTATTGTAATCTCTTTGGTTTGTACGTTTAGCAGCAAAATTAAGAAAACTTAATTGATACAATAACTCACTTAGCACAAAAATTCAAAAACTTATATGAGACACATGGCATAAAATTGGAATTCTAATTTAGAATTCTAATTTGATTTTCTCTCAACTTCACCTATTATTATATACTAATCGCGGACCCTGCGCGTTGCGCGTGATCATTTTTTTAGGGTGATCTCATTAAATTTATTTATTATTTCATTTTGAACTAATTTAATAAATAGTAATGTAATTTATAATCATATTTTAATTTATTATAAGGACAATCACAAATGTAATATATATATATATATATATATATAGATAGATATATATAATTTTTGTCGTACCAAATCAAAACAATACAATTTTTCTCAAGAATTCCAAAGCTAAGTTAGCTAAAATATTAACTTTTTAATCAAAGTTATTTATAATATTTTGCGTATCATTTAAAATTATATAAAATTTGAAAATCTTTCTTTTAGTTTTAAACAAACTTTCTCAAACCAAAAATTTTCTACCATACAATCAAAAACACCGAGAAACTTATCTTAAAAATTAATAAAACTCAACAAAACTACAATTCAACAAATAAATAAATAAATAAAAGATTGCAACTCTTTTTCCTTAAAACAAAAAAACAAGAGTTCAATTCCAAAGGGGAAAAAGTAGAGAAGTTTTTTTTTTTTTTTTTTAAAAAGGAGTACTGTGTTAATGTTGTCATAATCTAATCTAATATCAAATCCAACATATGAAAAATGAATAGATAAATAAATAATTTTAAACACAAAATAGAATTTGTTTTCTTAAAAATCTCAAAGAACACACTAATGAAATAAAGAAGATGAAAAATAATATAAAATATTCATAAATGCTTGAAAAAATTACTTAAGCATCTAAGAACATCATATAATAAGGACATAACAATTTGCCGCAAATATATTAAACATAATATTTACAATCAATGAAAAGAAATTGCACAAAGACCATTGTCTTCAACTACACTTACTATTCTTCATTAACTTGTCCAGATTATCTTGTATTTTTCCAAATAAACTAAAATCTGACAACAACACAAAATATGACATATTATAATATGATTTTTTCCCAATTCAGATCAACATCAAACATCATTCATTAAAAGTATTTAGTTTGTAAATAAAATAATAATAAAAATACTTGCATCAAGGAACATGTATGAGTTAGTTAATAATAGGACAATAAGGGAACGAACCTCTAGTAGGAGATCCTCCTATGGGCAGTGAATATTTTTTTATAGAAAATTTTTAAAAAGTAGAATTCTGAAAAACAAATATTCATCAATCAAAGGTAGAGATACAAGGAAAATTTTATAAAAAAAAATCTAACAAAAAATGAAAAAAAAAATTGAGAGAGAGAGAGAGAGAAATAACCTTTTTTTTTAGCTAATAGAAATAACCTTTTTGTATGGGAAAAATATGCATAAATGGGAGAGACTGGTAAATTTATAGTAAGATGATGGGAATAAGAAGAACCAAAATAAAGGAAGATGAAGGGGAAAAATAATATGTAAAGTTAAATCCACCCAAGATGAATATATATAAATAATCCTATTGTTTGATTTTCCATTGATTTATTATATAGATTACAACATCAAAATTAAAGTAGATGAATATGTAAAGTTAAAACCGCCTAAGATGAATTTGTAAAGCCAATTTGAGTGTATATTACCTAATAACATGTGCTCTTAATTCCATACAAGTATCTAGTTTTAATTGATGTTTCCATTTCACTCTATATACCATACTCATACAGTCTTACCTGACAACAATTTTCTTGCCAATAATCCCAATTGTTACTCTCTCTCTCTCTCTTTCTCATCAAGCCCATACAATCATTTATTTTTTTATTTAGGAATCATCCATAGAATCATAGTTACTAGATATACGATATGTAGCATACTAAGTGAAAAAAAAAAAAAAAAAGGTACGGTATCATAGATACATATTGATTATGTTCATAAATCATGCAATACAAATATATGTATCATATGAATTGTATCGTATTGTAAAATCACACGTATCATACAATACATACATACACACACAAATATATATAGGTTTAAATCGAGTTTTTTTTTTGTGTGAAATTTTTTATCTGATTTAAGTCCAATACATTGTTAGACTTGTTTCTAACATAAAATCATTAGGCTACTTGATTAAGCCCAAGAGAATAACATGTCCATGAGTTTTTCCCCTCTCTCTCTCTCTCTCTCTCTCTCTCTCTGTGTCTCTCTCTCTCTCACACACACACACAAAATTTGGATTACACACACACAGACTTGATGCTTCACTTTCATATTTGCAAATTTATTTTCTATACTATGATGAGGTATTAAACGACAATGTAACTACCTTTGTATTATTGTTATAAGTCAAAGAAGCAAGAATACCAATAACAAACTTGTAAAAAAAAGAATAAGAAAATACTGTAAATGTTGTAGATAAGTAAAAAAATGACAATAAAGAAATAATTTTGCAAGATGGTGAACATGATGATAACATTGACTTAGACAAATTTGATATATATTTTTTTTTTTTTTAGAATTTGGCCAGCAGGCCTATTTATTTAAATTGCTAAATAGTCAGATACAAAAAAACTTATAAATGTCTGGAGGAACATACTCCATCCAAACTACAACAGGAAAAGAAAATCTCGCTTTCCTGGCTAAAGCATGTGTCAAAGCGTTGCCTTGCCGTCATATATGAGAGAAAGAAAAGAACTTGCCGAAGACGTAATGTCTCTAATCAAATGACCATAGGATGGATGATGAAAGGTTTGATTTTTGATAGCTGAGATGGAAATTTCTGAATCACCTTCAAAAATTGAACCCCGAAAATCCAGTTCTTGAACAAAATAGACTGCCCGTCTAGCTGCAAGAGTTTCCAACACAACTATTGATGAAGGCATAGGGATTATCTCAAATAGGACTTCCATAATTTCTCCACGAGAATTGTGAACCACAACACCGATACCTGCTGCATCTAGATCTTCAAAAACGGCACCATCAAAGTTTGTTTTCAAGGTAGTCAAGTCAGATGGCTTCCAGATTGCTTTCTTTGGAGGCTGCTTTGTGCTGGGCCTTTAATGCTGCTGCTGAAACTCCTGGAGATGCTGTTTAGCCATGGCTGAAATCTTTCCCAAAGGGGCTACAGTTTCTTCTAACCTGTATTTGTTACGCCTAATCCAATGAAAGGGAAATTATTATTTTGGCTCAAATGTCATATATTACACTTTTGGGTTTAATTAATTTTAACGTGGATGTTATAAACACATGTTAATTACTTAATTTGAATTGTTTAGATAGCTTTGGGAACTTACTTATTAATTTGATGCTTTTTAATATATATATGGTTGGGTTCAAATTACACCTGATGTAATTCTAAGCAATGTTATACTACCCAATAACTTGTTATTGAATTAATATTTTGAAAATCCAACCGTTGAATTACATGTTTTATATGTTCTTAACATACATGCCAATTTTCATATTAATCAGATGTTATTTACCATTTGATCCATAAACTCATCTTTTATGCATTATTTTAAACTACAAAAATTTGAATTTTAATAATTGATTGATAACATGGCTATTAATTTTTTATCACATTGAAATTTTGCAAGTATGGAAAATATACGAAGATAATATAATCTAATGGTGGATTTGTCAATATTCGCAACTAATTAAAAAATATTGAGTGGTGTAACATTGTTTAGAGTTACACCAGGTGGTGGGTTCCAGTCAGCTCAACTGGTAAAGTCTCTGATGGTTGTATAAGAGATCTGGGTTCAATCTCCGCCTACACCAAAAACTGATTGGTGTCTTGGTCTGATGATAAAGAGCTATTATTAGGAGCAGACGCCATAGGTTGAAACTCTCTAAAAAAAAAGGGTTACACCAGGTGTAACTTGAACCCAACCCACACACACATATATATATATGTGTGTGTGTGTATTGATGGATGTATTTATTTTATAATATTAATATTGATGGATATAGGAAGCTCGTTTTGGATTAAAATAAATATTGAAATATAACTATATCAGGGTCTGTTTGGGATCTGCTTATTTTGTTGAAACTGAAAACTTTTTGCTGAAAGTTTTATAGATAAAGGTAAAAGTTAGCTAAAATAGTATAGTGGGACTCATGAATAGTACCAAAAAGTACAGTGAGTCCCATAAATAATAGCAAAAATAAACTAAATAGTAAAAAAAGTTGGTAAAATTAATCATGTCAAACAGACATGAGTGCGAGCATTTGGATGTTTTGAGCGCAAATGTGAAATATGTCATATTAATGTGGCCTTTGGATGTTTGAGCCTAAAAATGAAAATATGTCATATTAAAGTGGGCTTTTGTATGTTTGAGCCTCAATACTAATGCAAAAGTATGAATACTATTGGAAATAAATGGCCCAATAGACCTTACAAAATAAGCCCAAATCAAACATCCCATACCAATTCAAAATAATGACTTGTAGATTAGTTTTTTTTTTTTTAGAAAGGACTTGTAGATTAGTTTGGAACTTTGGATTGATTATTATTATTTTTTATTTTTTATTCATTGGATTGATTATTTTGGTACCTATTGATTGGTGTTTCTCGACTTGATTAGATCACTTTTGGTTGAAATTAAACCCTCCAAAATTATTCCATACCAATCAATGCACCCCCCCTTGATTAAAAAAAGGTTATATGATGCTAGTCGGTCCATTCACTGAACTTATCACATTGGGAGTTGGGTGCCCTGATTTTATTGTTTGTTTATTCACTTTAGTGACAATCTAAGTAGGTATGTGTTCTTATCAAAAAAAAAAAGTAGGTATGTGTTTTTCTTAAAAAATAAAATAAAAAATGAGTAGATTAAAGTATTTAGCCCAAAAAAAAAAAAAAAAGTAGAGTTGATTAAAGTGGAACGATATTTGGACTCGGGCATATTCTTAACCTTGAGAGGAGGAAGAGAGTAGGCCCCATAGCTTATGAAAGAAAGCTAAGTGAAGTATTTCAAATTGGCATAACAATCAATCAATTTCTCACCTTTTGTATAAAAAATTTAAAATTTTTTTTTCTCACCTTTAGAGTCTGTTTGGGATCCGCTTATTGTGCTAAAACTGAAATTTTTTTGCTAAAAGTACTGTAGATAAAGATAAAAGTTAACTTAAATAGTACAATGGAACCCATGAATAGTACCAAAAAGTGTAGTGGGACCTATAAATAATAGCAAAAATAAACTAAATAGTAAAATAAATTAGCAAAAAATAAGCTATCCAAACGCAATCTCACTATTTTTTTTTTTTGGAGAAAATTCTAACCTTTAGTACAACTCAAAGAACAAATGACACTACAAATGAAATAAAAACTAATAAAGTATTAAATGAATCACGTTTCGCCAAGCAAACCTATAGAGACCATCTTATCCAAAAAAAAAAAAAAAAAAAAAAAAAACTCTTATAGAGCACACTAAATTAGGAGTGATATTGGGTCGGGTCGAGTCGGGTTTACTGTAACTCGAAACCCGACCCGATAGAAATCGGGTTTGGCTGCCTGAAACCCGACCCAACCCGAAAAATTAGGTCGATTTTCTGGGTCTCGGGTTGGACCTCTTTTTCTTTTTTTTCTTTTTTCTTTTTTTAAATGTGAAAAATCAATAGCACTTGAATGGTTGTATCTCTCATTATTAATGAGAAATGAATTTCCAATCAGTAGCAACAACAAAAGAAGTGGTCACAGTACTCATATACTATCAACTTAATTAAACTAGGCCCTATCGCCTAATAGTTCAAAATTTGAACTTCGTCTAGATACATGAATGAGATTTATTGGAACACCAGCAATCCATTATGTCAAACACTGAGTCGTGTGGTACAGAACACTTCTTGTCCTACCAAATAGTCGAGCTCAACATTTTCCATGTAGAGCAATGAACTTGTAACTTATGAATACTTATCACTAACAATAACATGTGTTCGTGCCCCATTTATGGGACAAGCTCCACAAGTCACCAAGCAATAAAACAAAGAATAGAAGCTAACCAATCAGTCGAACTAGTTGGTGTGCCAAAGAGAGAGTACCAAAGTATATAAGTTGACAATCATCCAATATTGTCAAAAAAATCAATAATAAAACAACCTGAATTCATCAATCCAAATCATCCAATATTGTTAAGAAAATCAATAATAAAAACCTAGATTCTAAGAAGCAAAAGAAAAACCCAAATCATTACAAAGTATATAAGTTTTTGCATTAGCAGATTTATTTAATAAGATTTCTTTATAATAGTCCAGCAAATCAGGCAAGAATCACCCTTTGCCCTTCTCCAAAAAATAATAATCAGCACGTCACGACCTTCTGCTTAGGACCCAACCTCTTTTACCTTCAAAACTGCAACACCAAACAAAGAAAAAGCATATCATTCCTAACCAAAATTCAAAGAGCTTATGTACACATGACAAAGATGCAATGCAAAATAATGATTCCCTTGACAATGACATTACTAGGATGATTTTGATACCATTTGTCACAACATGAAGAACACATTACACACACTCATCCAATCCAATTTACATAATCTAGGTATCACAATAAACTAATAGTCTTAATTGAAAATTCCAAATTTCTACAAGATACTATTGTATCTTTGACTGTCCCTTTTATGTTCTGAACGATAGCTTTATCAATATAAGCATGAGATGATGAGAAGAATAAATCTGAGAGTTACTCTCAATCCCAATAGCATGGATAAAAGTTGATCAAACCTGCTTAATCATCAAAGGATCAATGGCTATCCATATACTACATACAATAAAACCACACCAGTACAAATCTAGATTCTTATTCAAAAGGGAAAAAAAATCAAAAGCATAAGCATTTTTTAGTAAAACACCAAAGTTGTTTTAGTAAGTAGGTTACTATCTAATTTTATAGATATTTGAAGGACCGTTTGAGAGGTTTTCCCTTTTAAAATTAAAGAAAACCAAAATGATTTCAGTTACCAAAGATCTCTAGTTGAGATGGTGTATGAATGTATACATATGAAGTTAAATAGAAGCAAATATGAAAAGTATGTACCAGCATAAATCTGACATAATAAGCCATCTGCTACATTTGGTTGAGTGATTGTATACCATGAAGGAAACGGCCACAAAAAGAAAAAGAGTGACATGTTCCACGGGAAAGAAGTCCATGGTTGCACCAAGAGACATAATAGTAGCATGGGCTGCTAATGAGAATGCACTCATGTCTAACCCTAAATAAAAGTGTATTAAACATATCAAAGAAAAAGATTGAAGAAAACATAAATGATAAAAACTTCAATCAGTAACAATAGCAACAAGTTGCAAATGACACCCAATCCAAAAAAAAAAAAAAAAAAAACACAGAAGCAAAACTCACCAATGTATGTAGGCAGATCAGTCAAGATTAGTAACAGTGCTCGATGGTGAAGGTGATGCTGCTGAAGGTGAAGCTAACTTCGCTTCCAAAAAAGCTTCAAAACATTTTAGAACAACAATATATATTAAATTCCATTTAATGCACTAACAAGATATATTAAATTTCAGTTAAATCACAAGTTAATAAATTTTAAGAACATTACATTTTCCATAATCTTCAAATAGCTCAACATCATCCATGGCTTGTCGAAGCGAAATTTGCACTGAAGATTGAAGCCATTTTTGAGTACATATGAGAAATTGTACCATCTCAGGAGCAAGTGAACTACGGAATGGGTCTAGTATGCGTCCTCCCGTACTAAATGCCAACTCAAAAGCCACAGTAGAAATAGGTACAGCCAACACATATCGTGCCAGTCGAGATAGTATAGTATTATACTTCCACTAAACCAGTATATTAAAGGTTTTGTCATTTTCCCCTTCACTATTCTCCATCAAGTATTTTGTAACCTCATCTACACACCTAACAAATTGGTTTCCTTGCCTAAAGGCCTTGTATTGAGAGGCAATAAATCTGTCTGGATCATCATCATCATCATCATCATCATCATCATCAACATCAACACTTTCCATTCTTGATATCTCACTCGCACTTTGTATAGACACATATGATGAATGAGTTGAATTATAATGCTCATACAAGCGTTCCAATACACCTTTCACAAGGTCAGTGATATCCTTAGCAACATTCTCTCTATACAAATTTGATAAACAATAATTTAAATAATCCAACTTCTTTCGAGGATCAAGCACCACAGTTCCCTTTTTTGATGAATCCTCCACACTCTCCCAATACTTGTCAAACTTCTCTTTCATTGTTTTTGTCATTTGTTAGGACATATGTGTTTCACTTGTTAAGAACATATGTCATTCTTTTATGTAATTGACTAATCCTTTGACAAAACGCATTTTACTTGTAATTGGGTAAATCTAGGATGTTTTTAATACTTCAAGAAACAAGGTTTCAAGATCAAGTGTTAAAGTCAATCAAGTCTGTCCAAGAAACAAGCTGAATAGTGCAAATTCATTAAAGCTCAACAGCTGGCTCGACAGCTGCATCTATCGAGCTTAAGAAAGCTGTTTCAGCCCATGTGCTTGACACCTGCTCGACAGCTCCTATCTATCGAGGTTTAAGAAAAACAGATTTTCTGTTTTGTTTTCTTGAGATCCGTGAATGTGTCTTTAAGCCTTCTTTTCTCACAACCCTAGACATATAAAATGATTGTTTTAAGGGCCGTCAAAGAGTTCACAAGTTGCACAAGTGTTGAGCAAAGTTTGTTCAAGCAAATTGTGACCGAAGACAGAATTTGCCCTAGTTCATCATTCTTGTGAAGAAGTTGCTGTGTTTGTAAACTGTAGGGTTTTGTGACCAAGCATCTTTTTGATCTTCATCGTTGGGATGAACTGAAGAACTTTGCAGCCAACAACCTTCTCTAGTTGGTGATTGAAGTCGCGTACTAGGATCCGCGTAATTGGTTAGTCACGTATTGGGAACCGTACATCAAAAGGGGAAATTGTCACTACAGAACAAGTCCAATTGGGTATTGGGGTAAGGATTCAACTGTAAGTTGGTATAAGGTACTGGGATTCCTTTACTTGTAACCGCTTATTGTGATAATAGTGGAATTTCGGGAGTGGTGATCTGAAAATCACCCGGTGGGGTTTTTGCCGTGTTAGTTTTCTCCATTCGTAAACAAATCACCGTGTCAATTTAATTTCCGCTACATTTAGTTTAATTGGTAATTTGTTTGTGCTATTACACATATTGTATGTTAATTTGATCAATAAGTAAATTTGGCTAATTAATCAATTAATTCATCACAAGGGGTCAATACGTTTTTTGGCCTATCATCATTGAGTACAAAAAATGGTCCTCACTCCTAGAAAATAGATTTATCTTTCTTTTAATCATATATATCTCATCAAAGAAAGCATTTAATGTCACATACAAGGAAAACCCAAAGCAGCTTCTTTTCAATAAGATTTTTGAAAACCATGAGACCCACTTATTGAAACAATTCAATATGCAAAACCCTGACCTAAACAAAGCCTATCATCTACAAAATCATTTCTTTTCACTTCAGTTTTCAGTCCAATCATCCTCACACAAAAGAGGAAATATATATATATATATATATGTATGTATGTATGTATGTATGTATAAAAGCGTAATCATTTTTTTATAGTTCTATTAGAGTAATAGCAACTATTACAACCAAAGAAGAAAAAAAACCCAAAAAAAAAAAAAAAAAGATCCAAGAAAATCACATTTGCAATCCACAACAATTTCATAAACAAATTACAGAAACATCAAACCGTAGATCAATCTTCAATATTAGCAAAAATAAAGAATACCCAATTCATATAATCAAACACAAAACCAAAATGTACAAAAATGCCAAAAGAGAATAGAAGAAAAAACAATTAAACAGAGCAAAAAAGAAGAAGAGTATTAGCGAGAAGTACATAACAACAACCAGAAAATAAAACCCAAAGGATATTGGATATTCACATCAAAAAAATAATTATACCTTAGAATCCAATCTGTTAAAGATTTTGCTGAAACCAAATTGCTTTCCTCTCTGAGATAAATAAACCAATGAAAAAAAAACTCCCAAAATTAGAGACTAAGAAAAGGAAATCAAGAAGAAAAAAAAAACCCCACAAAGAGAAGGATGAGTGGATGACTTACATTGTTACACACGTAGAGAGAACTCAGTGAGAGAGGCAGAGGAGCACAGCTCTTTAGTTAAAAACCTGAAAAAAATCAAAATGAGTCCTTAAAAAAACGATTCAAGCCAAACCCACATCAAAAAACGCAAGAAAATCAAACCCAAACAGGATATTCACATAGAAAAAAAACCCCAAAATTTGAAAGTATTAAAAACCCAACTAAATTAACAAAGAGAATGATGACTTACACAGAGATAAAGCTTTAAACTGAGTGGATGACCAAAAATCTAAATGGATGTTGAGGGAGGCGGAGAGATAGAGCAAAAGACCAAACAATGTTCACCCTTCTTTCTTAAACTAAGCTTGTAAGGATGAGGTTTGAGGAATAAAGAGAGAGCTGAGGGAGGCGAAGAGAGACCAACAAAGAGTAGGGTTTTTTTTTAAAAAAAAAAAAATCGGGTTTAGAAGTACAATATTTATATGACCCGACACCGACCCGACCCCAAAAATAACCCAAAATTAAGACCCAAAACCTGACCCGAATATTCTCAGACCCGCCCAAAACTTGTCGGGTCGGTCGGGTTTTCGGGTGGGTCGAGTCCATTGCTCAGTCCTACACTAAATTATAGTCATTTTTATTTATTTATTTTGGATAGATAGGATAATATTTCAACCTATAACATTTGCTTTATAATGATTGTTTTTTATCATCAGGTCAAGACACCAATTAATTTTTTGTATAGGCATGGTTCGAACCCATATATCTTTTTCAACAATTAAATATTTTACAAGTTAAGATGACTGGAACCCACTTTTTGTGTGTGTGTGTGTGTGTGTTTGTTTCCAAAAAAAAAAAAAAAAGAATGGATAATTGTCTCACATTACTTAAGAGAGTGTGTTGTGTGTAGTATAACTTGCCCCACCCTTCCTTAAAAGTTACCATGGCTTTTGAATGGAGTTGTGGTATGCCTTTGTGTTAGAACTGCTTTCCCTCTCCCTTGTGTGTGTGTGTGTGTGTTTGTTTCTCAAAAAAAAAAAAGGGTAATTGTCCCACATTGCTTAAGAGAGTGTGTTGTGTGTAGTATAACTTGCCCCACCCTCCCTTCAAAGTTAACATGGCTTTTGAGTGGAGTTGTGGTGTGCCTTTGTGTTAGAACCGCTTTCCCTCTCCCTTTTGTATGTGTGTGTGTTTGTTTCTAAAAAATTAAAAAAAAAAAAAAAAAAACTCTTATGGATACCAATAAAGTTTGAGGATGCATTAAAATAATTTTGAAAAGAGTTTATATGACAATTTTTGTTGAAAACAATTCAAAAAAGAAAGAAAAGAAAAAAAAAAAAAAAAAAAAAAGAAAAAGAAAAAAGAAGCTAACATGATCCCTGTTGGGGGCGTTTTTCATTGCCCGCATGATGTTAGGGGAGTCAAAACCGAGACTCGACTTTAGGCTTAGAACATGGCCCAAAGGCTATTGGTGAAGTGTGAAAAGCCCATTTTGCTCAAAGTCTAGGTTGCATCCAACAAAGATTATAATAAGGCCCCAAAAATACCTCCTGAAAAGATAAACTAGCATAAAGGATGGCCTATCACAACAAGTGCTTAAATAATAGTCTAGCGGTAGGCAAGAGAAACGTCCAACGGTAGATGTTTGGAAAATCAATAAATGTATTTGCATAGTAAAAATTATGCATTTCCTCTATAGTTGGTTAATATAGAAGTTGGCCCATTATAACAAGTACACAAAAGGAAAAACAGTCCAGCAGTGATATGACAGACCTCCAGCAATAACGTCTGATTAGTCAATAAATGTGTTTACATGATAAAAATCATATAGTTTCTTTATTATTATCAAGTTATCATGAGGGAAAACTTCTATAGTATCCAAAACATTATGGCTTTCATCATAATAACAATAAATAAGGATTAAAGGCTTCATAATTACAAGTAAAAGAGATAAAAATAGGATGGAATGAAGGGAGAGAGAGATTCCAGCTCAGTGCAGTACATATTGAACTAAGATTTTTGGAATATCTATATGTGGGGCATGAATGGTGTAGTGTAGGCTATTTTTGAGTGAGTGGGTATTTAAGCTTGTGGTAGTGTGATAGAGTTAATGTTGAGGCTAAGGCTTTTATGGGTAAAGAGTTGTTTGTGTCTAATTAGGAAACATTTATGGGTTATGAATATGCACAAAAGAAAGGGAATGTTTGAAGCTAAGTAAGTGTGGGCTAAGGGGAATGATTTATGAGCTTGGGGAGAGTTGAACCACAAGCAAAGTGACAAGAAAATCAAAAATTTCAGATTGGTTGGTTGGTGTCTATTTTAAGGTGCTGGGATTTTCTGAGAAGATGGAATGTGATGTTTATGGGTAAGTGTATATGAGCATTTATGGACTAAAGGCTAGTTTCTGAACTAAGGGACTGACTTATGGGCTGAAAATAGCATGATGGGTGAGGAATTTTATGATAAGATTTGTTGTCCTCCATGAGTTGATGGTAGTTCCCTTTTATAGTGAAGTTTAAGGGATTGATTAGCAAAAGTCCAAAAACGTAGGACTGATCAGGGGCAGGATAACAAACTAAATTATCTTAGGATTTGGCCTAAAATGGGAGATTTGCTTTTGGGGCTATTTTGCTTCTTTGGGCAATGTCACACATGGGTAAAAATCAGCATAATCTTGCATTAAATGCTAAGAATTCTGAGATTGTGTTCAGCCAATGGGATTAATACAGGTATTAAAGAAAAATCTTAGTGCTGTAACTGAGATTTGGACCTTAGGAAGTAGGAATCAACACCCTAAGCCAGGTGTCAAAGTTTAAGTCCATTTCAGAGGGTTTCACTGGAGATCCCTTTATGCCCTTCAAACCACATGTTCCCAAATTTTCCCCTTTAGGATTCATGGGCTTGGTTTATAAACCAATTACATACATTTTTAGTAATAAAATAAACTATTTGGTTGAGGATTTCATGAGCTTGGAGGTCTTGGTTATGGCTTCCTTGAGTTATGACCAAAACTTGGGGAAGAAGGGTATTTATTGCCCATTAGCCTTTAGGTGTCAGCCTCTGGTACTGTTCACGTTAGAGTTGGCAGTGGGACAGGTGGCCAGCTCCTAATTTGGTTTAGGAGCTTGGTTGCTTCTTGAGTTGACCTCCAGCGGAAGGCAGAACTAAATGGAGTTCTCCAGCAGGGTCAGTTTGCACACATGGACTGTTTTGGCTGAGATTTCATGTTGGCCTTGGCCATAAGGGCTAAGTATTTTGATGGGCCTTTAACTTGGTGGTTCTCTTCACTTGTGCCTATCCTTTTGCTTTCTCATTGTGAGCCCTACAAAATGGACAAAACTATCATATATTGCCATGAATTTTTATTTCACATGGGCTTTAGTTTTTTTTTTTTTTTTTTTTTTGAGGGGGGGGGGGTCTTTAGTTGTTAGTAGAAATAAAATGAATCCATAAGTTTTAATAAATATTTATGATAGGGCTGACAATCTAGTCATTTGTTTGAATGAATTATTTTTTCCTCTTCTCGCTGTAGGAGCTTTCCCTCTCGTTCCATAACGAGTTTCCTCCCTCCCTTAGGTAAAACCTAAAGGTATTAGATTTTCTCTTTTCCTAGATCACTTACCTACCTACCCATCTACTATGTTTCTTATACTAATGGCTGACGACGTTATCAACGAACTAGAAAAAATGAAACTAACTGTGGAAAAGGAGGAAGTTATTGAGATACCAGACGAGGATAGAGCAGATGAACTTGAGAGTTGCTACCTCAGTCTCATTGGCAAACTATTAACCTGCAAATCCTTCAACAAAATGGCGGCTAAGAACACAATTCGAAAAGCTTGGGGAATGGATACAAAGCTCCAAATACTCAATGTAGGACCAAATCTGTTTCAATTCAAATTTAACTCTGAATTTGATATGATGCGTATACTACGTGGGGGGCCGTGGACTTTTGACAATCAACTACTCATGCTAAAGAGGTGGACCAAAAGTATGACTGTTGGGAACATAAAGTGGGAACACGCATCTCTCTGGGTACAAATCTGGGGAGCCCCTTTCGACATGGTTTCTCCAATTGTTGCAGCAAAGGTTGGAAGCAGATTGGGGATTGTGAAGGAAGTTGAGAAGCGAAGACAACAGGATGCACAGAATATTTTTATGAGAGTCTGGGTGGCTCTACCTATTGCAAAACCACTACATCGTGGGAGCTACATTGCTGGACCTGATGGAGAACGGACATGGATACAGTTTAAGTATGAGAGACTACCTGTCTTTTGCCATTTTTGTGGTTTGTTGGGCCATGATTTGCGCCACTGTGCGAGTCATTATGCAGCGAAAAAGAATGGTGGTGTTGGGGAATACCAGTATGGTGACTGGCTCAAGGCAGTGGGGAATCGTTCAAAACCCAGTTGTAACCATGATTCAGAATCACACGATGAGCCAAATAATGCCACAGTGAAGGAGCAACACCGAGCAGGGGCGGAGGCAGCCGCAATTAATGTGTTACCTGAGAATAGCCTGGTGGAAAGCGTTACAAAAACCGTTGAAAACGGTAGCAATCATGAGGGTAGCCCGAAACGGCAGCAAGTAATAATTGAGAATCCTAGTGATAAAGGCGTAATAATGGGAAACGTTATACAGGATAAGGCAAAGACCGTTGACTGCACTAATTCAAACATTGAACCAGACTTGGGCCCAACTGGTCTGGACTTGGCAAGTACACAAGCAAGTGGGCCTGATGGGCTGAAGCCTAAGCCTAAAGCAATGTGGGTAAGGCTCAATAGAATGGAGTGTGGGCCTAATGAGTCTGCTAGGGATGTTAGCACGCCAACACTGGGAAAAAGAAGTGTAACGTGTACCTTGTTTGCAGAACACGAAGAACACCAATGGAAAAGAGGAAGAGTAGAGTCTGGTGAAGCAATCCATGATGAAATATCGGCGGGGGTGAAAAGCCACCCTTGCCGGGAGCAATGAGGATCCTAAGCTGGAATTGCCAAGGGCTTGGGAACCCTTGGACAGGTCGAAGCCTTCGCAAAATTGTGAAGAAACAAGATCCCATGATGTGTTTCCTAATGGAGACTAGACTGGACAAAGAAGGTTTTGAAAAACTTTACAAAGACTTACCGTTTCAGAATCGTATTATCGTAAAACAACCGGATGAGGGGGGTGGACTTGCGTTGCTGTGGAAATCTGATGTGAGTATTGATCTTGTGAACTTCTCACCAAATCATATTCTTGTCACTATGAAGGAAGTGGACGGCTTTGTGTGGCACTTAACGGGGTTTTACAGATGGCCAGATACAACTCAACTCAACAAATCTTGGGCGTTGCTTAAACATATCAGAACGTTGGTGGAGGGCCCCTGGGTTTGCATTGGAGATTTTAATGCAATTCTTCATACATCGAAGAAACTCAGTAAACGTCCAAGTCAGAGGAGTCAAGTGAATGCTTTTGGGGATACACTAGACTCTTGTCAGCTTCAGGATTTGGGTTACCATGGCTACCCGTATACCTGGAACAACAAAAGGCCAAGTGAAGCTAATACGAAGCAACGCCTAGACCGCACCGTCGCTACAAAAGATTGGGTTGACAAGTTTCAAATGAGCAAACTGATCCACCTTTCTTCACATGCCTCGGATCACTTGCCCATTCTTCTTCAAACCCAATCTTATAGGCATCAACGAGTAAGGGGGAATAAAGGTTTCAAATTCGAAGAAACGTGGCTGTTGTGGGAAGAGTGTGAAGCAGTGGTGGAGGGAGCATGGAATTTAGGTGGTGCTGATGGGTTCGGGTTGGCTGATATACAACACATAATTGAAGCTTGTGGAGTGGAATTGAAGACATGGGGTGTTGGTAAGCTTAACCCGGATGCTGAGGAGATAAAACAGCTTCAAAAAAAGATAGACACTATGATTGGGGAGGATGTCATAAAGGAGTCTAAAGCAGAGTTCCCAGAAGTCTCAAAAAATTTGGATGAACTGTTACGAAGGCAAGAAATTTTTTGGGCTCAAAGATCTAGAATTTCTTAGCTCAAGCATGGGGATAAAAACACAAAAATTTTCCATGCCAAAGCCTCACAGCGGAGACGAAGAAATCATATTCAAAGGATTAAAAACTCTGAAGATTGTTGGGTGGAGGAAGCAGAAGACATTGCAGATGTGGCAATTGAGTACTTTGATAACCTCTTCACTGCAGGAACCTGTGACCAGATTGATGAATGTCTAAACACAGTAACATGTAAGGTTACTCCTGATATGCTGCAGATCCTGACCAGTGATTTCAGTGCTGATGAAATTAAGGCGGTGTTGTTCCAAATGGGACCAACAAAGGCTCCTGGACCGGATGGTATGAATCCTCTGTTTTACCAAAAATTTTGCCATGTCGTGGATGATAATGTTATTACTGCTATTTTAGATTTTCTAAATTCTAGTTGCATGACTCCTGGTATTAACCATACCAATATTGTGTTAATTCCTAAAGTAAAAAATCCCATCAAAATGTCTGATTTTAGACCAATTAGTTTATGCAATGTTATCTATAAAATCATATCCAAGGTTTTGGCTAACCGTTTGAAACAGATCCTCCCATATATTATCTCTCCCACACAGAGTGCATTTGTCCCTGGCAGACTCATTACAGATAACGTATTACTTGCCTATGAGACTCTCCATGCTATGAATATTTGGAAAAAAGGAAAAAAATGTGCTTTGGCATTGAAGCTCGATATTAGTAAGGCATATGATAGGGTGGAATGGCCTTTCCTCCAGGGCATGATGGTGAAATTGGGCTTTCCAGAGAAGTGGATTAAATGGGTGATGGAATGTGTGAGTTAGCCCTCCTATTCCATTATGCTTAATAGGAAGCCGTATGGTCACTTGCAACCTTCAAGGGGGATTCGCCAAGGCGACCCTCTTTCACCATATTTGTTTCTTTTGTGTGCAGAAGGGTTTACAACTCTATTGGAAAAGGCATTTATGGAAAGGCGAATTAGTGGGGTATCTATTTGTAGAAGTGCACCAAAAATAACAAACTTATTATTTGCAAATGATTCTCTACTATTTTGCCAGGCATCCCAAACCGAAGTTGCAGCCATTACTGAGATCCTCCAAAAGTATGCAGGTGCATCGGGTCAATCTATTAACTTACAAAAATCTTCGGTATTTTTTAGCAAAAACACACCGAGTGGCCAAAGACAAGCAATTGCCTCGTCTTTGGGGGTGAAGGAGGTGGAGAAGTTTGACACTTACTTGGGCCTACCAACCTTGATTGGACGTGCAAAGTACCAAACCTTCTCTTTCCTTAAGGATAAGGTTTGGAAAAAATTGCAAGGGTGGAAGGGGACGATGTTATCTAGAGCGGGCAAGGAAGTACTAATCAAGGCAGTGGCTCAATCAATCCCCACATACACTATAGGGGTGTTTCTTTTACCTTCGACGCTTTGTGATGATCTCAATGCTTTGTATGCAAAATTTTGGTGGGGTCAAGTGGGCAATGAGAGGAAAATACATTGGCGAAGTTGGGATTTTTTATCAAAGCCAAAGAAAGATGGTGGTATGGGGTTTAAAGATTTGAGAAGCTTTAATCTTGCTATGCTTGCTAAGCAAGGGTGGAGACTAATACAAGATCAAGACTCACTATTATTCCAATGCCTTAAGGCTAGATACTTCCCTCGATGCAATTTCCTTGATGCGGCTGTTTCACCAAACTGCTCCTACACATGGAGAAGTATATTGGCAGCTATGCCTATCCTAAAATCGAGGTGCTGTTGGAGGGTGGGTGATGGACTAAACATTAGAGGTGCAGAGGACAAATGGATACCTAACCACCCCACTAACAAAATCCTATTTCCAACCGTGATGGAGGATGAGAACTGGTGTGTGACAGATCTGATTGACCAGGACCTTTATTGGTGGAACCGTGACCTCATCTATGCCAAATTCCATAAAGTTAATGCTGATGCTATCTGCAAAATTCCATTAAGCCAAAGGTCTGCACCGGATGCCATTTTTTGGCTGCATAGCAAGGATGGGGCATACTCATGTAAGTCGAGGTATCAAGTTGCAAGACAGATTGCAAGGGAGCTGGATTGGACTGAATGCTCCACGGGTCCAGCAAGAAGACAAGTATGGCAGAAGATCTAGAAGCTAGGAGTGCCAAACAAAATTAAGTTGTTTGGTTGGCATGCTTGTCAGGAAATTTTACCAACCCGTGTGAATTTGGCAAAAAGGAAAATCATTGATGATAATCTATGTCAGTGCTGTGGGAGAGAACCTGAAACTGAAGCACATGTCTTGTGGGAGTGTGGGGCTGCTCAAGACGTTTGGGCAGGATGCGTGCCTAGACTCCAGAAGATGACAAGTAGCCACAGTAATGTCATTAAGCTCTTTGAGACTCTGTTCGACAGACTTGATTTCGCAGAGGTTATAAGAAATTCAGAGTAGGAAAAGATTACTATCAATCACAGAACAAAGAAACAGAAAAAAAGAGAGAGATTGAAGAAATTCTCTTGATTCTCTATATTGATTGAATCTGTACAAGTAAGATGGTTTTATACAGAGATTAATCAACTAACTACCCTAACAAACTAAACAAATTATCAGGGCACACGTGTGACAGTAAGTTGCTAACTGTTACCTCACGTGTGAACATTCTAACTAATAATTACATTACAAAACGACATAAGGAAGATAAGTCCTCAATGCAAAACGACTTGTAGTGCAGCTCATTACTTCTTCTTTTCAGTGTTTGATTCTTGCTTCTTCCTCTAATTCTGATTACTGCAGTCAACAATATTTTGACACTCCCCCTCAAGATGAGCAGCTGAACTATGGATGTTCACTATACTCATCTTGGCAAGTAAACATTTCAATTGTTGACTACTAAGAGCTTTAGTTAATAAATCTGCCAACTGTGAATATGTGGGAGTAAAGAACAATCTAATCACATTATCTTGCACCTTGTCTCTGACCAGATGGCAATCAATTTCTATATGCTTTGTTCTTTCATGAAAAACAGGATTCTCCCCAATGTAAATAGCTGCCTGGTTATCACAAAACAGTAGGGCTGGTTGAGGATGATGAATTTCCAAATCCTTTAACAAGGCCAACAGCCAAGTCACTTCACAAACAGTCACTGCCATCGCTCTATACTCTGCTTCAGCAGAAGATCTAGATACTATAGACTGTTTCTTAGATTTCCATGAGATTAAAGAGTCACCCAAGAATATACAATAGCCTGTAGTTGACCTCCTGGTATCAACACAAGAAGCCCAATCTGCATCTGTGTAAGCCTTCAAATGAAAATCTGACTTGGATGACAATAGAATACCTTGACCAGGACAGCCTTTGATGTATTGCAGAACTTTGTAGGCAGCATCTAAATGTGGTTTTCTTGGTTTTGACATAAACTGGCTTAGCTTCTGCACAGCATAAGCTATGTCAGGCCTAGTAATAGTCAAGTATAACAATCTTCCCACTAATCTTCTATAAACTCCAGGATCAGATAGCAACTTCCCTTGAAATTTACTTAACTTCAGGTTTTGCTCCATTGGCACCTTACTAGGCTTGCAAGCAGTCATCCCTGCATCTTTCAGAACTTCTAAGGCATATTTTCTTTGATTCAAAGAGATGCCCTTGTCTGATCTAGCCACTTCAAGTCCAAGAAAGTATTTCAAACCTCCAAGATCTTTCAGCTTGAAATGCTTATCCAAAGAAACTTTAAGTTCATTAACAGCTTCAACATCATTACTTGCTATAAGAATGTCATCAACATATACTAGCAAGGCTATGAAAGAACCATTAAACTTCTTAGTAAACAATGAGTAATCAGCCTTAGACTGCTTAAAACCATGTTTTAAGATAACAGATGAAAACTTGGAATACCATTGCCTTGATGCCTGCTTAAGACCATATAAGGATTTGTTTAGCTTGCAAACTAAGTGCTCCCCCTTGCTGTGAAAACCCTGAGGAAGCTGCATATATACTTCTTCATGGAGATCACCATGTAAGAAGGCGTTATTAACATCTAATTGGACCAAATGCCAACCTTTCACAGCAGATATGGCAAGCAAAGTTTTGACAGTAGTCATTTTGGCAACTGGTGAAAAAGTATCAGTGAAATCCAAACCCTCTTGTTGAGTGAACCCCTTAGCAACCAATCGAGCCTTGTACCTCTCTATAGACCCATCCGCCTTATACTTCACCCTATAGACCCATTTACAGCCAATAGCCTTTTTATTTGAAGGCAAAGGAGTAAGTGTCCAAGTGTGGTTAGATTCCAAGGCCTTAATTTCAGCATCCATAGCTTCCTGCCATTTTGGATCCTTAACAGCCTCATGATAAAATCTTGGTTCAGGAACAGCAGTGAGAAGTGAGCAAAAATTGGCATAGGAAGGGGACAATTTAGAGGTGTCAAGGTAATTAGAAAGGGGATATTTAGTACCTGGTTTGACTGTGGAGGAACCAGACTTGTTGTGAAGATTGGAATGAGTAAATTCAGGAGAAGATATAGAGCTGCACTTATAATCCTGCAAGTATGAAGGAGGCCTAGAGACCCTACTAGATTTTCGTAAAGGTGGTGCACTGTCTGTATAATCTACAGAAATGACAGGAACAAATGACAAGGCATCTGAATCTGCAGAAACTATAGGAACAGGTGCTGCCAAGTCATTTGAAGCATCAACGGGAATTGTTAATTCCAAAGATGAATCAGAAGGGATAGGAGCAGAGGATTCCAAGGACTGACCAGAAGGAACATCAGGGAAAACAAATTCAGTAGATGTAGGTGATGTACTTGTGGGTGTAGGAACTTGTATAGGCTCAAGGAAAACCGGAGTAGGTGGAGTTGCCACAGAAGGAAAAAGATGAGGAAGGGAGATGTTTGAATTTGGTGAATAGCCAGATGAAACAAAGGGAAAAACTGTTTCATGGAAACAAACATCTCTTGATATGAATATTTGCTTAGTAGACAAATTGAGAAGTTTATAACCCTTAACACCAAAGGGATATCCAAGAAAAACACAAGGAACAGATCTAGGTGCAAACTTAGATCTATTGTGAGCTAAGGTAGAGGCAAAACAAAGACACCCAAACACCTTTAAGTGTTCATAAGAGGGAAATTTGCCATAAAGCTTCTCAAAAGGTGTCTTATTATCTAAAACAGAACTAGGCAGCCTATTTATAATATGAACAGCTGTTAAAACACAATCACCCCAATAACATATAGGCACATTAGATTGGAATTTCAATGCTCTTGCAATACTTAAAATGTGCTGATGTTTCCTCTCCACAACTGAATTCTGTTGTGGAGTGGCAACACAGGAATGTTGATGAACAATTCCATGATTAGCATAAAAATCTTTGAGGAAAAATTCTTGAGCATTGTCAGTTCTAATAGCCTTAATGCTTATGTGAAATTGTGTACAAATCATGTTGTAAAAAGAAATCAATAAGGGCCTAGTTTCAGTTTTAGACTTTATGAGATAAATCCATGTGGATCTAGTTGCATCATCCACAATAGTAAGAAAATATCTAAAACCATCATGAGTAGCTTTAGCAAATGGTCCCCAAACATCACAATGTATGAGATCAAATGAATTAACAGACAAATGATTAAAGAAAGGAAAAGGGAGTCTTTTCTGTTTTGCAATGGGACAAACAACACAATCTTTATTGCTATGAAAAGTAGTTACATCAGGAAGAGAATGATGTAAAATATGAAGCTTATTATCTGATACATGCCCTAATCTGAGATGCCAAAGAAATGGCTTAGAAGCAACAGGAATATCAGAAACAGAATTAACCAAGGAACTAAAAACAGATTCTAGAATAGAAGATGCCTCTGAAACAGACTTGCAAGTGCTTGAAGTTTGCAGCAAGTAGAGATTATTATGAAGTTTACCCAACCCAATCATTTTCCAACAAGTAAGGTCCTGTATGAAACAATAATTGGAGAGAAAAATAAGACAACATGATAAGGATTTTGTTAATTTGCTCACTGAAATCAAATTGAATGTAAAGGCTGGTACACATAGGACATTTTCAAGAGTTAAGGTAGGGGTAATTTGGATTGTGCCAATGTGTGTGACTGTGACTTGTTCACCGTTGGGTAATTGAACAAATGAGGTAACAGAACTAGTGATTTTAGTGAACAATGTTATAGAATGTATGATGTGATCTGTGGCTCCTGTGTCAAGAACCCAAGTTTCTTCATTGTAGGCTGTTTTGTTAGCAGGATTGACAGTAAAAATGGAATGCTTCATATTCAGGCAAATGGAATCTTGAAGGAAATCATGAGAAATACCTGAAAGTGCTGAATTAGCTGAGTGAATGGCATCATTAGAAGCTGAAGTTGATGCTTGAGAACTCAGCAATGAAAGTAGCTGTTGACACTGCTCAGAAGTGAAAGGAAAAGAATTGATCTGATGTGCACCTTCAAAATGAGTTGATTCACCATCAAGAGTCACTTGATTTGCCATAGCAACCTTGCCTTTCTGCTTGTAACCTGGTGGATAACCGACAAGTTTATAGCATTTCTCCATGAAATGACCAATCTTGCCACAATGACTGCATGTAGGTCTTCCTTTTCCTGCATTTCCCTTGAAATTCTTACCACTCTGATTCGAGCCTTGATTCTTGACAGCAAGTGCAGTGGACTCTACTGAGATACCAGTATTAAAACCTAGAGCCCTTTGCCTTTCTTCTTGAATTACCAAAGAAAAGGCCTTATCAATTGAGGGAATAGGCTCCATCATTAGAATTTGAGTCCTAACCTGAGAATAAGCATCATTCAAGCCATTGAGGAACTGCATCAATGAATCTTGATGCTGAAAAGTTGTGATTTTGTCATTCACACCACAAGTGCATTTGCCACACGTACAACATGGCAAAGGCCTGAAGTTAAGCAACTGATCCCAAGCTGCTTGAAGACCAGTAAAGAAGGTTGTCACAGTTGAATCACCTTGCATTACTGTAGAGATTTGCTTTTGTAGCTGCGAAATTCTTGGTCCATTGGCCTGAGAAAATCGATTCTTGAGTGCATTCCAAACTTCGAAGGCTGTATCTCTGTAAATCACACTAGCAGTGATGTGTGGTGACACTGAGTTCAAGATCCAGGAAGAAATCATTGAATTATTCTTCGACCAAGCTACCTTTTCCAAAGGTGTGACTGCCATAGATGCAGTAATGGATCCATCCACAAACCCTAGTTTACTCTTCGCATCCAAAGCCATTCGCATTGCCCTAGCCCAAGTAGGATAATTTTCCTCCGTTAAAAACTGAGAAACAAGAATCGCACCAGGTGTTTCACCATGGTGCAAAAAGAAAGGGCTTCGAGAATCCTCCATTGGAGAGAGTTCTCGCTGAGGAGTGGATTGCGATGAAGAAGAAGAGGGATTTTGATCGGAATTGGGAGCCATTGACAGAGGCTCTGATACCATATAAGAAATTCAGAGTAGGAAAAGATTACTATCAATCACAGAACAAAGAAACAGAAAAAAAGAGAGAGATTGAAGAAATTCTCTTGATTCTCTATATTGATTGAATCTGTACAAGTAAGATGGTTTTATACAGAGATTAATCAACTAACTACCCTAACAAACTAAACAAATTATCAGGGCACACGTGTGACAGTAAGTTGCTAACTGTTACCTCACGTGTGAACATTCTAACTAATAATTACATTACAAAACGACATAAGGAAGATAAGTCCTCAATGCAAAACGACTTGTAGTGCAGCTCATTACTTCTTCTTTTCAGTGTTTGATTCTTGCTTCTTCCTCTAATTCTGATTACTGCAGTCAACAATATTTTGACAGAGGTTGAGCTGTTTTTTGTCCAAGCTTGGTTCATATGGAACTAGAGAAATACGGTCTTATATGGAGGAAGCTTTAAGGATCCAAAATGGCTCAACAAAAGAGCTAGCGACTACCTAAGAGACTATCAGCAAGCACAGCGACAACTTGTTATTGATGCAACAACAACAACAGCGAGAACCATCTGGCAGCCACCACCACAATCGTGTTTCAAGCTTAACTTCGATGCGGCTATCTTTGATGAGCAGAACTGTACGGGCTTTGGTGCAGTAATCCATAATTACAGAGGTGAGGTGATGGCTGCCATGTCAGCCAAGGGTCCGCCGGTGACAACTAGTGATGAAGCAGAAGCATTAGCTTGCAGGAAAGCGCTCGAATTCTCAATCGATGCGGGTTTTCTGGAGCTAATCAGTGAAGGGGACAATGTGCATGTTATGAAGAATATTGGCTCACCTCTCCCAAACCGTTCTTCGCTGGGCATAATTATAGATGATGTCAAGTGTCTTATAAATGGGATGCAAAATGTCTATGTAAACAGTATTAGAAGGGAAGGAAATATGGTGGCCCATGCCCTTGCAAGGTTTGCTAAAAATGTTTCGGAGGACTTGTATTGGCTGGAAGAAGCTCCGCCTCCAGTGGTGGATGAATTGTACTTTGATATGTTGAATTTGAATGAATGAAATTATGCTAGTTTGGCTTTCAAAAAAAATAATAATAATAAATATTTATGATAGGTTTTGGGTATTAACTTCCATGGGCTTTAAATAACAACTTGTATAGTTTCTCATAATTTTTGCTATGGATTACTTTGTAAATGATATTTTCTTTGAGCTTTTTAAATAATGTCCTCCAATATTTTCTTGAGAATAATATTTACCATGGGTTTTAAATAAAGGCAATATCCATGGGTTTTAAATAAATATGGTAACAACCACTATAATGGAATAATGTGATATTCTCATGAGTTTTTCTATAAATAATCATAATAGGCATGTAGGATGAATAATTACCATGAGTTTTGGAAATAAATATTTATGAATGTTGTGATGTAAGATAGATAGTGAACATGGGTTTATAATATGATATGAAATAAATAAATGTCATGGGTCTAAGATAAATAATCATAACTTTTCATGGGCTTTTATAAGATAATTGCCATGGGTTTTAAGAATAAATAATTCATAAATTCCATGAGCTTGTAATATTATAGTAATAGGTTTAAGAATCTAAAGTATTGTTCATTATTAGACTTTTAAGTGAAATAATTATGATATAGTATTTTGTCAAGTGTTAATAACCTTGGATTTTTTGATAAAATAGTGTCAAGTAGTTAGCTTAGGCTTTTAATAGTGCCAACGTAAGTTGGGTTTTTGATATTACCAATAAAAATTAGGCTTTGATATTGTCAATGAGAATTGAGTTTTAAATATTACTAGTGAGAACTGGGCTTTGATATTGCCAATGAGAATTGGGCTTTGATGTTGCCAATGAAAATTGAGCTTTAAATATTGCCAGTGAGAACTGGGCTTTAATATTGCCAATGAGAATTGGACTTTGATGTTGCCAATGAAAATTGGGTTTTGATGTTGCTAATGAAAATTGGGTTTTGATATTACCAATGTGAATTGGGCTTTGGATAAATAAATTGCCATGGGTTTAAACCATGAGCTTTGAATATGGATTTGAATTCCATTGATAAAATTGCCATGGGTTTAAATTATGGGCTTTGATTATGGATTTGAATTCCATTAATAAAATTGTTTTGCCATGGACTTAAATCATGAGCTTTTCAAATATTGCCAAGCATAAATATTCTTGGGCTTTAAATAGAATAGCTAGGATGTATGTATTGGGTTCATAGGGCCGGTTTTGGACTTAACTAAATAATAATAATAAAATTGGATATTTGAAAACTCAATAACTTATTAGTGGTATTTGAAAATAAATAGGTGGTACTCAAATAAAATTAGTTGTAAAAAAAAAGTACCCTAACAATCCCTAACCCACCTTAAAAAAATATTTTATATAAATAACTAAATATATAATATAGAGTGAGTTTCAGTTAGTTCAATTAGTCTTAGCATGCTAATAAAGATAAAAAGTAGTGAATATGGACATTATACATTTGATTTTTTTTTGGAATTTATCCACAATATTCTTGGAATATCCAGAATGTTTATAGGAAAAAATTAATTATTTTCATCAAAATATTGAATATGAATATTATACATTTGTCTTTTTTTTGTCTTTGTTAAGTTAAGTCATAAAAGGATTTTATCCACAATATTCTTGGAATATCCAAAATGTTTATGGAAAGAAATTAATTATCTTTATCATTGTTTTTCTTTTTGTTAAGTTGTAAGAGAATTTTATCCGCAATATTCTAGGAATATCCAAAATGTTTATGAGAATAAATTTATCATTGCCAGTTATATTTACCATTAAAGTACTTTTTTTTTTCTTGAATTGTGGGACTTTTTACTTGGAATACCAAAAATGTTTACGGATTGAAATCAATTGCCGTCATAATTAGACAAAATGTTTATAGGAAGAAAATAATGAAATGACTTACAGGAGTTTTAACAATTGTTATTGATTTTTTTTTTTTTTTTTGAGATTTAGGTATTATTGACCTATATTTTAACATAAAAACATGTGTCATTGGATCCAATTTTTATACTATATACAATTTAGATTTAGATAAGCTAATGTTAGCGCTACTTTGAGATCCTTGTACATTGTACAATGTCTTTATTTATTTATTATTATTATTTTGGATAAGGTACAATGTCTTTTTTTATTTTTTATTATCTGTATGTGCTTCGAGGAATGTCATTGTGCCTTGGTTTTCACTAAATTGTGCAGGTTAGCATCGTGGATTATGCAACTTGACCTAGGCTAATGTATTAGCTAAAGTTAAAGTACCTTTGTTTTAAAGAAGAAAAGTTAAAGCACATTGTGCGCTGTTTTTGTATTGATTTCTATCTGTACGTTCTTCAGGGAATATCCTTGTGCCTTGGTTTTTATATACCTACTTAATTAATAAATAAATAAATAAACCGATTTAAATTCTGAGATTAAATTAAAAGTTTAATCTTTAAATTTTGGAGGTTATTTTGATTTTGATTTTTTAAGGTTGAGATATTTTATTTTGGAGTTTACCAAAAAGATATTTTATTTTGGTACACCAAATTTGATTTTATTTTTAAATTGATCATTACATCAATATTCGTAACTTGGCCATTAAATGCAACAGAACGGAATAGTTTCTTTTGGTTTTTCTTTCTCTCTCTCAATAGTCAAGTTAGTCACCTACTTAGATGGAATGAGTATTTTGAAAACAAAATTAAATTTGGTGGGTTAAAATAAAAAATTATAAACTTATTGGATAAAAAACAAAAATAATTCCATACTTTGAGGCTCAAAAGTTTAATTTAATCAAATTGTGAATAAAATAAGCTGTGCACAAGCGTTGAACTAGTCAAACCATCCAAATTTTGCTTGGTTAAGCAGACTGATTAGCTATTCAGCGAAAAAAAAAAGGCAGACTGATTAGCTGTAGCTCTCATAAAATCTTATTTGTATCCAACTTGTAATTTATTAAATTTCCTATTGTGTTAAATTAGTCTTTTAAAAATTATATAAAAAAAGAGTCATTAAAACCCATTTTTTTAGAGAATCAACCTTAAAAAATAAAAAAAAACACCCACTCACAAAGTCACGCCCTTTTTTTCTTTTTTCTTTTTTGGATGTGACCCTATACATATAATGCCGAGAACTTCATTTCTATATCACTAAATTAAATTTTTTTTTTTTTTTTTTTAAGTCAATAGTAAAAATGCCTCTAATAAGTTGGTATTTTTGTTGAAAAAGTTGACCCACGAAAAAAATATGTTCCACATGGTATCCTCATTTTAAAAACCGCGTTAGTTTAATTTAACCATCCCCACATACATTTGCCCAAAAACCGACAAAGACATAATAAATGAAATAGAAAAGAAAACACCAAGAGGAAAAAACGAATTAAAAGACTTATTCATAGTGGGTCAACACCACGTTGATCACCACCCACTCTTTATCTACAAATACAATACGATGCCTTTTCTCAATCCATCAAATCCCAAATAATTTTCTCTATCCAATGGAAATGGGAAATAATTCCACAAAGCAAACACACTCACACTCACACTCACACTTCCACAAACTTTCCCTTCATCGTCCAAATCCCAATCACAACCACAACAGCGCTCCAATTGTAATCATAAGCAACAACAATTACGCAGCAACAGAAGCAGACCCAGAAGCAGAAGAACCAACATGGCCAGAACTCCTAGGTAGCAACAATTGGGAAGGTCTATTGGACCCTCTCAACCTTAGCCTCCGAAAACTCGTACTTCGATGTGGTGATCTCATCCAATGCACCTATGATGCCTTCAACAACGACGAGAACTCCAAGTACTGTGGCTCTAGTCGCTATGGCAAGGCCTCTTTCTTCAACAAAGTCATGTTTGAGGCTGCCTCTGATTACCAAGTTGTGTCCTTTCTCTATGCCACGGCTAGAGTTGGTCACCGTGAAGCCTTTTTCTTCCACTCTCAGTCCCGTGAGTCTTGGGACCGTGAGTCCAATTGGATTGGCTATATAGCTGTGACAACTGACGAGGCTAGCTCCGCCTTAGGCAGACGTGAAATCTATGTAGCATGGCGTGGTACTACAAGGAACTACGAGTGGATTGATGTATTGGGTGCTGACCTCGAGTCTGTCCAGTCTTTGATGCATCCACATGTGTCTGCAGCTAAGCAAGGTAATGACGGTGATGCTAGTAGCAGTGATAGCGATGATGATAATGAAAAGGTTCCAAAAGTCATGAGGGGTTGGCTTACAATCTACACCTCGGATGACCCCAAGTCGCCATTCACAAAAACAAGTGCAAGAGTACAGCTTTTAACCAAAATCAAGGGGCTGATAAAGCAGTACCAAGATGAGAAGGTAAGTGTGACACTAGTGGGGCATAGTCTTGGTGCTAGTTTATCAGTTTTGAGCGCTTTTGATTTGGTGGAGAATGGTGTTTCTGATATTCCAGTTTCAGCAATTGTGTTTGGGTGCCCACAAGTTGGCAATAAAGCTTTCAATCAAAGGTTCAAAAGTTACCCAAATCTTAATGTTTTGCACGTGAGGAACACCATTGATCTCATACCTCACTATCCTGGGCACTTGTTGGGGTTCGTGGACACTGGGATTGAGTTGGTTATAGATACAAGGAAGTCACCGAGCTTGAAAGACTCAAAGCAACCAGGTGATTGGCATAATTTGCAGGCCATGTTGCATGTGGTAGCTGGGTGGAATGGGAAGGAAAAGGAATTTGAGTTAAAGGTTAAGAGAAGCTTGGCTCTGGTGAACAAGTCGTCTGAGTTTCTCAAGGATGAGTGTTTGGTACCAGGGTCATGGTGGATAGAGAAGAACAAAGGGATGGTGCGAGATGAGAAAGGTGATTGGGTTTTGGCTCCGCCTGGTGATGAAGATCTGCCTGTACCTGAGGAGTATTGACTGGTAGAAACGACTTGGATTTTTGATTGGTTGGTCTTGTGTTCATCAGCTATAGTGGTGATTGATTTTAATTTTCCATTGTTTAGTTGTACTGCCCTTTTTTACTGTACTACTCTCTCTGTGCCTAGCATAGTCCATGGATGCTTCCTCATCTGTTGTCTAAAACTATAGCCTATATTATAATAATACAGTATGCTTCTTTGTTTATATCGACATTAAATTAATATTGTATGTAAAATTCAAAACAAAAATAAAGTCTGTCTAAGAAATAATATAGATAATAATTTTTCTCCAATAATTGTGATTGGTTAGCATTTAAGCTTCTTTCCACGCCTAAACTCCTAACACGAATATGCCATCCTTTATAATGCTTTGTCCAGAACAGTAGAAGAACACTATTTACTGCTTATTTTCTCGGTCAACTAAATATATTATGGTTTTTTTAGTAGAGTTTGGTTTGTATGTGCTTTAGAATCTCATTTACTCTTCTTGTGTGTGTATGTAATATATCCCTATGGTATCTCATTTAATTTAATATAATCAATAACTATCAGAAAGCCCAAGGCCACAAGTCATAACAAAGAAACAGCTCATCAAAAACAAAAAAAAAAACAAAAAAAACAAAACAAAACAAAAAACAAAGAAACAGACCTTGTCAAAAAAAAAAAAAAAAGTAAAATAAACAAAGAAACAGACATCTATCTTATGGAAATCATCATAAGATTCTTGAAGCATAATGGTCTACCTCGTGACTAAATTGTGGTAAAAGTTATGTAATAATTTATCACAACAATTTTTATAATTTTTACCGTAATTTGTCAGCATGCTAAGTTATAAGTGGTAAAAAAAAAAGTGTAGTGTTTATTAGTCCACAACTTCACCTATCATAATTTATCTTAATGATAAAATTGTAAAAATTGTTGTGGTAGTACCCAAATGCCTGGATATAAACTTTGGATGGCCACAAAAAAGAATTAAAGTGAGCTAGATTGGCCTTACGGCCCTTACTTTTCTGCCTTTTCCTTTTGATAACCTCTTTTTTGCCCTTTTTGTTTTAATGATATTTGAAACGAACATTTATTCACAATTAAATCAGTAAGTCTTATGCAAATTCTTCTAAACATCTCATTCAACAACCACTGAAATCAATTCAACTTTTGGAAAGTAGTGGGGCCACTTAATTTTTAGGATCCTCTCTTCCAATTTGACCTGCATTGCTTCTCCGTAGTAAATTAATAAAACAAAATTAAATACTAATTACGTCTCTTTCTTTTCTTTTTCTTTTTTTGGTACAAAGGAAATAGCATTAAACTACAAACTCAAAGTATGAGCACTGCCACGGCAGTGTCTTAGCCCATTTGGTACGTGTTTTTAACTAATATTTTTTAATTTTTTTAAAAATATGTGTAGATAAAAAAGTGTGTGAAAATACGTGTAATATTGTTTAAAAACTGAAAACATGCGTTTAAATACATATACCAAACAGGCCTTAAGTACACATAATTTGCAGCATCCTAAGTAAGAAAAGATAAAACAAAAGCAGGATGCTACTTATGTCTCTTTCTTGGTAGACAATTTTCTTGCTAAATTCTCGGAAGAAAAGTTAATATTATTATAATACTGAATTTTTAAATAAAACCAATTTTTTTAGAAGATAAATAAAACCATTTAGAAACACAATTTTAACATTGACACTGATAGAGTGTTAGTCTAGATTCTAGAATCTAGATGTTCATCATGCATGACGTGGCTCAATGAAGTGCGCGGGCAATGCTGCCGTCAACTTTGGGTAATTTCGTTGCTTTGTATTAGAAATCCTTTGGACACACACCTTATCAAACTTGTGCATGTATTCCCATAAAAAAAATTAAAAATTTTGAGCATGTATTAAATGGTAATTAGATTGTTTTTACTAAATACCAATGGTGGTCTCATATGTAAATAACGCAATTTAATTAAAAATTGACAAATATATAAGTTATGACAAAATATGTGTTTTTATCATAATTGACTTACTATTGTGCCAATGTGCTTTACTCTCCTAGAAACCTACCTGAGATTGGGGAGGTAAGGTCTAAAAAAAAAAAAACAAACAAACAAACAAAGGTTATACGTATGTCTATGAATAGGTATATCTTGTGTTTATAAAAAAGAAGAAAAAAAAAAAGGTTATACTTTGTGAAAGGCTGTAAGCAACTACCTAATACTCATAGACAGAGACGGAGGCAGGACTCCGAGTTAGGGGGGCTAAAGTATAAAAAGAAATTATTATGAAACTCCAATTTTTTTTTAATTGAATATTATGAAACTCCAATTAGTATTAATAAATCAAGACAGTCAATTTGACTAAAGAAACAAAATATTTTTGTACCAGTTGATACCAGTATGCCGTTTTCGAATTACCGCTACTTTAATATATATATATATATTGCACATTATATAATATCAATATATTAACCTAATATATAGCAATATAAAAATATATTATACTTGAACTAGAATTATATTATCTTTCAATAATTATGGACAAATTTACTTTGGTTTTTCCACCCACTGACCCACCTATAAGCCAGGTTTTTTGTTTTTGTTTTCATCTGATTTATTCTCCTCCACCTATTCCTTAACTTCTAGACCTTTCTTTTTTCTTTTTTTCTTTTTTTTTTTCTCTACCTTTTCCATATCCACACACTTTAATCATTTTTATTTCTCCCCTCTCCTTCTTCAGCTTGTTTCTCTTTCTTCGTTTCATCTTCTTCATTTTTCTTTATTTCGTCTACTGTAAACCCTCTCTCTCTCTCTCTCTCTCTCTCTCTCTCTCTCTCTCAAGTGTCCTTCAAAACATCAATTATGCACGTATTTGTATGCTCAATCTGCTATTATGTTGTCTTGTAACAACACTACCTCTTTGCCTTTCTTTTCAGTTCAGTGTCTCTCACTCTCTCTTAGTAAGGAATTTTTATTTTATTTTTTCCTTTGGGAATTTGATGGAAGGATTGAAACTTTAAATTTATAGCCTAGTTTTTTTTCAAAAATTTTAAAGTGTTGGGCTTTTTTTTATTATAGAAGAAAGCTAACATTTTCATTAAGAAAAATGAGTCAAAATGGCTTATACAACAGTCGAAAGGTGTGGTGGGATATTTTCTATTCACACAAAGGCTGTGACATGTAAAACATGTCTAGCAAGGTTTGTCACATATGTCCATAAAATAAAAATAAAAGAAATAAAAAAAAAAACTCAACAATTAACATATGCCACCACGATAAATAAAAACAATGACATTGAAAGCTACTAGAGTTCACATCAAACATATATATTCTCTCTATCTGTATTAACACACGTAACACCAAGGACATTTTGGCACTTTTAAGGTCTGTTTGGTTGTAGTGAAACAAGGAAAATAGAAAATGGGAGAGAGAAAAGTTTTTAGGGTCGTTTGGTTAGGGTGGATAGTTGGAGGGTTTTGGTGGAGCCCAAGTACTTTCTTCCCAAGGCCATCAAAATATTTTTCTCTCCAATTTAGAGAGAAAACTCGAGTGACTTTGCTTTAGTCCAATCAGTAACATTTTTGCCCTCTATTTGTAACATTCAACAAGAACAGGGGCCATAGTTATCACTCCATCCATTCTCGCACTCAGTCCCTTCCATAATCTGAAGTATACTCTTTAGAAATAACTAGGGGTGTCCACCGGAAACCGCCACCCGACCCACCGACATTTCCGACCGAACCCAAGCCTACAACCGGCCGACCTAACGTCTTGGTGGTTAGTGACGGGTTCTTCCATCCAAAACCGACTGACTCTCAGTTGAGTGGCGGTTCTGCCTCTTTAAAACTCAATCTGAACCGACTCGACCGTCACCTCCGTTGATCCGTCCAGATCTGCCTTTGCTCCACCCTGATCTACCTTCGATATGCTCAGATCTCTCTCACCATGTCCAGATTTGCCTTTGCTCTGCCCATATTTGCCTTTACTCCACCTTAATCTACCTTCGACATGCTTAGATCTCTCTTACCGTGCCCAAATCTCTCTCGCCATGCCCAAATCTCTGTCTCTTCGTGGCTTGATCTGTCTTCTTTGTACTTGATCTCCCTTCATCAAGCTTAAATCTACCTTCTCCGTGGCCAGATTAGCCTTCGTCGTGGTCGAATCTCCCTTCGCTATGGTCGGATCTGCCTTTGCCGTGCGTAGCTCCACCCAGATTTGCATAGCTCTCCACCAAGATCTGCCACTTCGGTCCTAATTGAAACCTGACCGACTACACCCAACAACCGACTTGGTCCGATTCGATCTCCACTTCGATCGATGGCGGGTGCCGTTTTCTGCCACCCGACAAAGTCGGGTTGAGTTCAGATTGAGCCAAAATCTGATCCGACCCAACCCATGAACACCCTTAGAAATAACTTCACCAGAAACTCCCAAATAGGTGGAACCAGCTCCATGGCTCTGCATATTTTACCAACCTGGCTTCATCACCATCTTTTACACCTTGTGATCACCACTAGCAATCCAAAGCACATACTTTTATGAAATTACTTCAATTTAACTTATGTTGGCATGGTCCAGTCACGCATGTATATTCGACTACTTACTAACCACTTTTTAGCCTTAACAACCCCTTCCATATGTTGAGGCATACTCTTCTAAAATTACCTTAACTTAACTTTTGTTGGCATGATCCAATCACATAGGTAAATTTGACTACTTGCTAACCACTTTTCAGTCTCACCAAACCCTTTCATATGAGTAGGCCTATCACAAGCTGCACAGGTTAACCTCACCACAGGTCTCACCAGCCGCACAGGTTAACCTTCAAATACTTCACTTGAAATTCAAGCATCAAAATCCATCTTCGAGACCCATTCCCTCACAACACCTAAAAACTATGTGCGTGAACGAGTCTCGAGGGGGCATTTGTAGAGAAGGAAATTCCAGACATATCACAAGCTATCACATCATACTACCAAGCCAACAAAGCACAACCAATTACAAAGTGCTATGTACTATTAGAATATTCTATTGTTATTATTTAGGGACCAATAGAAATTTGCCAAGTGTTACTAAAACAAAAACATAAAAAGCATGCAAGAGCCAATAACACGTCAATACGTGTTAGCAATGACACAAGCAATCCAATTAAGTGCTGACATGTGTCATCTTGAAAATTAAGACATTTTGGCCAATCAAATGATACCATGTGTCTTGGAGAAAAAGTCTCAAAGCTTTACCGTTCAGATTGTGACATGTGTCACCAATTAGATTTTGCCACGTGTTGCTTAACCACCCCTAAACCCCTATAAATAGAAGCTTTCCTAAGACAATTTTGTACCAAGACATCTTTGAAGACATCCAAGAAAGACATCTACACACCACGAGCAACATCCAAAAAATTCAGAAGTACAGAAGCTTTGCTGGAATCAAGTCCTAAACCTAATGCCTCTAGTAACTTCAACCTTCGAATAAGAAGAATATTTGAAGAGAAATCATCCAAATCGTCTTCATATATGTCATAGTTCACTAGAATTAAGCTCAAAAGCTTCTAGAAACTTCAAGAAATTCATGCCTCTAAAGCCCCGAAGAACTTCTACCACAAATCTTCAAAGACAAAGAACACACAAATAACTCTAAGAACACACAAAGAATAAGAAGAACGTAAAGAACAAAGGATTTCTAACAAGCTCGTAACCAAAAATTCGTTGAAATTTTGTGTTAAAGATCTTTGATCCATTCTTCAGCCAAATTGAAAGATATTTTATATTCGAACCAAAATCATATTACTATAATTCTAATAATAAAATCTTTCAAGGAGATCGAATCAGAGGATCATTGTAATTTTAGAGAGTTGTACGACATATTCATCAGTACAAATTTACATTTGTGAAACAATTTTACTTGCTTAATTTTATTTCAAACTCGAAATCTAATTGTTTTCAAATTCTGGTTAAGAACCAGCCTTGTTCATTTGCAGAGAGAAAGACGACAAGGATGCAAAAACTACAACTTTAATTGTTCGTCCGCCCACAATTGGAAGATTTTCAAAGAGATAGAGATATAACTTTTATCCTTTTAATATGATGAGATTGTCACAAATTATTGCCCTCGATCATGGTTGTAGCTTGGAGACAGTTATCCTTCTTACTTCACATCAGAAAAATGTTACTTACTCACAACCGTACAACACTTTGGATCGGGGGATAATTGCGAAATGAGCCAATTGAGATTTTTCCTTTGGCATGAGCGGAGGGTTTTCTTATTTCCCACATTACTAGAAGTGGTTGGAAGATGTACTTGGCCGGTGTAGACACCTCCTTGATGCTACTCAAATTTTTAATGGTGTCTTTGCCTCTTTGTTTACATACGATTATGATAAGAATCTCATGAAGGCGTTTTGTGATTGTTAGAGTCTAGTGACCAATACTCTTCATACCTCAGTTGGGGAGATTTCCATCACACCATGGGATCTTTCCATTCTTGGTGGACTTTCTTGCACGGGTGTATTTTATGATGAAGTGGTACAAAATGCGCAGGAGTTGGATGGAACCAACAGACAGGGACGACCCTATTTGCCTTACAGTTGTCACTATCTCCGCATAGCGTACCATCACCTCCAAAATCAATTGAAAAGACAAGGGAAAGTGAGCATCTGTGACATGGAAAGAGGCGACATCAGTTGGAAGATCTGTTCCTTTTGTAAAATCGTCTCCACAAACTCTTTCCCACCATTGTTCTTAACTATGTTTAACTCGGTTTCCTATGTTTGTCGAAAAATCCGGAATGAATACCTTGGAATTTGTATTTGCGGTGGGTAAAAGATTGGTAAAATTGGTATAGATCTTTTAAAGAGTCTGTATGAGTTTCTTCCTTTAAATCACTTGGGATGTTTTGATGAATTCTAAAATGTCGACTAAATCTACGGGGAATATATGGCTCAACAATGTGTTGATCTTCACATCAAATTGATGGATACCTTTAAAGGAGACTCATAAAGTAGTTAAATTTTTTACTGGACAAGTGTTCATTGTTAATGAATGTTTGGTCATAGCTCTTCTTGAAGGCGGTCCTATAGCAAAGGAAGTCAGTGGTGGTTCGTATGTGCTCATGTGCAGACAACTTGCTGAAAGGAGAAGCATAGCCTACCCCGAAACATTTCATCATCAAAGGATTAGGTAGCTTGTCGTTGATAATTCGATTGCTTTTGAAGAAATGTCATATCCATGCATAAACATAATGGATGGCAAAACCACTTACAAAATTGCTTGGAGTAGGAGAGGATGAAATGGTGTTGAGTCCACGATAAATGCTAGCCAAGACAAAGATAGCTAAGTCAAATGAACAAACATTAGCCATGGAATTAGCAATTTTGAAAGTGCCAAGATGGATACTGTTCAATGTTGGGCTTTATGCCCTAAAAATCCAATTTATTGGCATGTTATAAATGATTAATTTGTTTAATTATATGAGACTGTTTATAAATGAATTAATGGGATATTATCTTAGTCCATGAGATGCATAGTATGTGATTTATGTGATTTAGTCACAGAAAATATAAATCACAAGTTCTTTGTAAACTCAGAATTTTAGTTGGTAGTCGATGATGAAATTGGGCATTTCATCTGCGAAAACTATAACATATCAACTACGATGATTTGTCTTGATCATGGAAGTGGAGACTTGTAGTTGGTATGTTGATATGTTTTAAGAGTTAAGACATATTGAACTAGACCGCTATGAGATTTATTATTCTCCTAACGACTGTCAAATGAATAATAAATCTCACGACTTCTATTTACATCAACTCTAAATCCTGAGAGGATAATGGACCTGATCATGAAGTGTAGGTTGCTTTGATATATCAGGAGTGAGATCTATTAGTTACGGTAAAAACCTCAGTATGTTGGGTAGCCGCATTAAGTGTTGATGGAACATATATTTTCAAGATGGAATTCATAATCTCTTAACGGAGACATAAAATATTCCCTTGAAATAAGTTTAATGGGTTTGGTTATTAAAGAGAGTTGGGCCCAACCACTTTAGTAAAGAGTTACTAAAGTATATATTTATGAAATTGGATTTCATAAATATATGATGAATAACGTAAAGGATTAAACCGGGTACTCAAAGATTAAGATGTAGTAATTTTCAAAGTGGCAGTCTACATTCATGACTTTATATTACTACGAGTATTTTAATGAAGTGGTTGCATGTATAATAAAATCTTGAGATATAATTTATTAATAAGGTCTAGAATGCAATTATATTCTTATAGTGGTATTGAATATAATTAATGGCAATTTTGGACTTGTCAAGAGTTGATAGAAAAGCCCAAGGCCCATTGGAGCTAGAGTCTTATTTGTTCCCTTTTGGTCCTACTCCAAGCCACATACTAGAGCCCAATTGGAATGGCCCAAAAGGCTAGCCCAATTAGGTAATCAGTTGTATATAAGGAGAGAAACATACAGAATTTCATTAAGGTTTTCATTAAGTTTTTCATGAGTGTTCTTATAAAGAATGAAATGGTGTATGTGAGTGTTGGACACTCTTCTATTCTCTCCTTGGAAACTGATTGAGAGATCACACATCTTGGGCATCAAGTGGAATTGGAGTGAAGATTAAAAGTCTTCCCAAGTACTTCAGATTTTTTGAGAATTTTGAATTTCACTGCATCAAGGTACGCTTTCTATTCTTTGTTCTAGAATTCAAGGTTACATGTTATCTCTCATGAATGAAGTAAATCCGTAATTGTTGCTTCCGCTGTGTGTTTTGTATGAGATATAAAACCAAAATTTTCCAACATTCAAATCCTTGATAGGAAAGACAAATATACATAACCAATAGGAAAGAAGTGCTGATAGGTCTCCTCCTTCAAGTCATCCTCGACTTGTAGATCCGCAAAGACTACGTGATCTTCATATCGGACCATGGTCCACGCTCGTTTGTCACACCAAATGGATTCTGACTGCATTTGGCAATATCTGTCCACTTTGCTTGTCTTTTGGAAGTCGAGTGTCTACTAGGTCCTCTGAACTAAAAAGTGATCCAATCACGAACGCTCACTTTCCCTTGTCTTTTCACTTGGCTTTGGAGGTGATGGTACGCCATAAAGAGACAGTGACAATTGTTAGGCAAATAGGGTCGTCCCTGTTCATTGGTTCCATCCAACTATTGCGCATTAAGTACCACTTCATCATAAAATACACTCGTGCAAGAAAGTTCACAAAAATGGAAAGATCCCATGGTGTGATGGAAATCTCCCACCGAGCTATGAAGAGTATTGGTTATTGGACTCTAACACTCACAAAATGCCTTCATGAGATTCTCATCATAATCATATGTAAACAGGGAGGCAAAGACATCATTATAAAGTTGAGTTGCATCAAGGAGTTGTTTACATAGGCCAAGTACATCTTCCCACCACTCCTAGTAAAGTGGGAAATAAGAAAACCCTTTGCTCACGCCAAAAGAAAAATCTCAATTGGCTTGTTTTGCAATTATCCCTCGACCCAAAGTGTTGTACGGTCGTGAGTTAGCAAATTTTTTGTGATGTAAAGCAAGAAGGATAGCCATCCTCAAGACAGAACCATGATCGGAGGCAATAACTTGTCACCATCTCAACAGATTCGGAGGATAAAAGTTATATCTCCATCTCCTTGAAAATCTTTCAGTTGTGGGCGGATGAACAATCAAAGTTGTAGCTTTTGCATCCTTGTTGTCTTTCTCTTTGCAAATGAACAAGGCTGATTCTTGACCAATCCGCAAATCCTTGAATAAAAACATCACGATATATAACTAATAAAAAGAAAAGAAAAAGAAATAGTCAGTACCCAAAAAAAAAAACCCAAAAACAAACAAACAAACATAGTTTCTCTACATTTATGTTACTATGTTACCTCCAAATGTCACTCTTTCTATAATGCAGGAGGTAGCTTTATATATAGAACTTTTGAAACTAGCAGACCAAAACAGGTGTTAACACTAAGAATATGAAAAAAAAGAAAAAAGAAAAAAGGACAGTTTTATAGTCAAATTTGACAGACACACTTGCAAAACAATGAAGAGTACCATACTTTTACGTAGGGGTGTGCATGGGTCGGGTTAAGGGGATTTTTTGACCCAACCCACCATGGTGGGTTAAAAAAAATTCAACCCAACTCAACCCATCACATAAGTCCAATCCAACCCAACCCAACCCATATGGGTTGGGTTGAACCCATGGGTTGGACAAATTTTTTTATTACTATTATTATTAAATTGAGTAGAAAAAAATATATCATACCTGCCACCTGAGTTGATAAACAAAATATAAATTAATATATGAACTAATATTCCAACTCAATTATACATTAATATATGAACTAATATAAATTAATATTGACTTTTATATAAGATAGGAGGAAGAGCTGGTTATTTAAAAAAAAAATTATTAATTATATAATATATTATAAATATATATTAAATATATGGGTGGGTCAAGTCAGGTTTGATGAGTTTGAAATTTTATGACCCGAACCTAACCCGACCCACTATCAAAAAATTTTTTGTAACCCAACCCAACCCGACAGATTAAGTTGGATCGAGTTGGTGGATTAGTTGCACACCTCTACTTTTATGGTAAAGAATATCATAGTGTAACACGGAGGTACCATTCTACTCTATAAGCCGAGAAAGATAGATAGATTCGGCCCGGTTGAGGTAGATACTAAATACGATATGGACTAGTTTTTACATGGGCTCAGGCTCACTTAAATCTGATATTTCTTTTTTTGCTTTATTGGGCTTTCGAAAGTGACTTCTTATGGGCTAAGGCCGACATATAATTCCTATATGAACCTGTCTAGGGTTTTAACTTCTAGTATTAGGTTACAACATTAGCCACCGTTTCACTTTTCCGCCGCATTAGCTTAAAGGTTTTCTAGAGCTGCGCAACATGTCTCTATATATATAGACTGGTTGTAGAAAAAAAACTCTCCTTAAAAGTGATTTAGAATGGGGGCATAAGGTAATAATTTATAGGTTGAACACTAGAATTTTGAAGGTTGTTGGAGGTTTCTACAACCTCCTATACTTATGGGCGTCATACCATTGAAGATTGAAGTGTTTGACACTCAAATATGAAAAAAAAAAAAAAAAAGGTTCTGGGACATAGTTACATACGAAGCCTCAAAGCTTGTATTTGTAGCCTTAAGCTTGCACAACAACCTCACGCAAAATCATACTTTCTTGACAACACTATTGTCCTAACTTCAAATGAGACTTACTTACTTATTCTAAATCCAAATTGAGTCAAATTTCTATCCATTTTAAAGCTCTAGATGTCTACCTTCCAATGGAAAAAAAAAAAAAAAAAAAAAGCTTACTTAAAATTGTGAGAAACGTTTATCATTTTCAAAGAAATTTTGAGCATTTTTTTTAGTTGTAATTACTTCCAAACTATTGAGTTGTACACTTTTGACTTGCATATGAAGCTTGGTCACATATGCAAAACTCCAAAGACAAGTAAAACCATCATTGACAAATTGTGCCCCTAAAGGAAAGTGTGAAAATCAAAACTTAAAATCTCCATTCACAGAAGTCAAGAGCCAGAAGTTATAATCTCACCAACTATAGGGCTAATTCTTGAATCTTACCCATGATAACGACATCAACACCCATTAAGACCACAACCAAGATAATGACTACAATTAAGGAGCAATTAGACAAGTCATTGTCACCTTTTGCATGAAAATTGTTATAATTCAAATCAATGTATGCGAGATGCAAAAATAAATTTAACAAACCCCAACAATCATTCGAGATAACGATCATGAAACAACAATTGAAAAGTATGGTAAAAATTATACGAGAGCTAAGATAGATATTGGAAGTAATGCAATGGCTCTTACCTCAATAGGTACTACTCTAAGGAGAACCGTCATAGTAGGAAGAGGAAGTCCATTATCCTACAAGTAGATATTGGTCAAAAGAATTTTCAAAAGTTTCCTCCAAGTCAGGAAAGATTAATTACTCTTTAAGATGGAACAGAGAAATGAAACACATGAATTTCAAACTAGACAAAGTGATAAGGGCTTCGAAAGTGGGAAGACAATGACCTCGATGGATGGTTTGGTCCACAAAATTGATTCCTATTTTTTCAATAGACATTGTCGTTTGTTCTTTGTCATTGTAGTTCAAGTTGTTGTAGTTGGAAGTCTCAAATATGTCTCAAACCGTTGTATTTCCTTGATACCAAGTAGACCTTTCACCTTATTGTATTTTAGTTAAATAGTATTGCCGTAGAAAAATACTTAAGATTTCTCCAGATTGATACATTAACCTAAAGCTTCAGCATGAAGTTGAAGGACTATGGCAAACTATTCTATCTTCGTTTAGTGTTTATTGAAAAAATAACAAATAATATAACTTGATGTCTTATATATATTGTGGATGGTATATGTGGCTTAGTAACATCGATTTCAGTCGATGAGTTCGGCGGTGTTTACCCTTTTATATAAGTAATGTGAAGTTCAAAATTGTTAGGATTTTCAAAGGATTTCCAACTTATTTTGTGCACTAAAACACTTTCTTTCATTTAAAATAACAATAAAAAAAAATCATCGTAAAGAACAAAGAATGTCAAAATTATAGTGTTTTTGCATGATTGATAACAATGTGTGAAATATACTCTTAAAAAATCTTAATACTTATCCACTATCCCAGAGTTCTCTATTGGAATAATGTTGAAATTGGGAGCAGGTAGTCTTGGGGAGAGAAAACAGGTCAAGAAGCCTACATAGGCAAGTTCAAGAAAGAATGCATGAAAGGGAAAGGAAGTTTAGAGAATTCTAGTATACCTACAAAGGTGTTCGTCAAATAATTTAGGGCAAATTGTGGTGCATGCCTTTGGTTAGGAACATTTGACATTTCTTATGAGGTTGCTATGGCATATGATGTTGTTGCACCTAAACTTTATGTCATAGACGCAAAAATCAATATACCAAATGTATCCCTTAATTCTCAACATCTAGCCACTTCCAGTCAAATTAACCATACGGAAAATCAACCTTAAGGTGTTTATACTTTTAGGTACTATTGTATATTCTTCAAATTCATAACCCAATTGTTAGGATTGATGATTTTACACAACCACTCTATCAAAATGATTCTACCATGTCTTTTCTAATGAATATGTCGAGTTCCAGGAAAAAGAAAGAGGAAAACATCATGAAATTTGGCAAGAACAAAGAGATTGATGGATATTAAGATAGTGTGAATGCAAAGTTTCTAGTGTTTGATGAGACAATCTAAGCAGAGACATCTATGTCATTGAATTTTCTATTCATGGAGACATGGAAATTTTTTTGGCAACTTGGAAGATGAAAGTGGCATTGATAAGAAAGATAATATACTTGATAATAAGGATATTACACTAGATAGGAAAATATTACAATTTTTTTTTTTTTTTTTGAGAATGATTAAAATTTTGATTATTGAAACATGACATAAATAATTAAGAAGATGAAGATCTAAGAAAATGTAACAAATGTGAATTTTTTATGATTCTTGGTTTTCTACTTTATTTTTGTTTTTTCCTTCTTCTTGCATGAGAAGTCTTTTTATAGATTTCAAATGAGTCAGTATACTTGTTACTGTACTTGTTTTCTTGCATCAATAAGGAATTCACATGATATTACCGTGCTTTTCTTTTGGTGGATTGTTAGAACATCATTATTGCATATCACACTTATTTTGTTGGAAATTATATCAGAACATTATTATTGCATACTATCAAAAAAAATATCATATAACACTTTATTTAAATGGCTCTAGCTAATTTTAGATATGTTAGCACTAATTGATGATAAAATTTTTTAAATTGAATATTTGGAAAATTTTAAAGCCACAATAGAAAAGTCTGACAAAAAGGAAACACCACCTAAAAGGAATTATCAACTTCAATATGATATGTAAAACATAATGAACAATTTGATAGAGAACAAAACCATCCATTAATAATCCATAAAGTTTGTAAAGAAATAAATTTTGTCAAAACAAAAATCAGAGAACTAAGAAATTTAATATAAAATAACGAGTTTCAAACAACCAATTAATTCAATAAACCACAATGTTAAAGCTAGATTGGCAAAACAATAAAAATTGTCTCACAAATTTTTAGAAAAATGTGCAAGTTGTTAAACAATAAGAAACCGACAAATTTAACTAATTGGGTTCAAATGAAGTAATCCCAAACCAAGAAGAATTTGTAAATTTGATTACAAGAATTAACTTTCAAAATTGATATACCTAAATAACAATTATTATAAATGAAGAATTTCAAATAATAACAATTGCATTAATAGACTCAAGAGCTTATCTAAATTGTATACAAGAAAGAATAGTACATGAATTACTAGGATTCAACATGAATGTGAAAAGGAGTACTATGTTATTATACTTCAAGAGTACCTAATAATTAATTAGATTGTCAGAATGAATATATGACAAATTTGATTGGTAGAACAAGTATGATAAAATGTGTTTATTTGAACTAACATATTAATGATAAGGATTACATGCATATGCCACACTATAGATATCTCACTTGAATCATTTTGATCACATTGATGGTACCAAATACATTATGCACACTAGCCAGGAGTGCATAATTCAAGTACTAATTTTTGTTCTTAAAATAATGGTTCGACTATTGAGTTGATGATTTTACACCACCACCCTATCAAAATGATTCTATCATGTTTTTTTTTTTTTTTTTTAACGAATATTTTAAGTTCTATGAAAAAGAAATGAAAACATCATTACATTTGGCAAGAACAAAGAAATTGATAGAAATTAGGATAGTATAAACGCAAGCTTTTCAGTAGTTAATAAGACAATCTAAGTAGAAACTTCTATGTTATTGGATTTTCCAACCATGGGAGACTTAGGAATTTTCTTGGCAACTTAAAAGATGGAAGTGGCTAGGATGCCTTGTAGTCTTCATGGTGCATTTAATATAGAAGACAAAAAATCCTCTATTACTTTAAGTGAGATTGAGACAGAGAGATAGTACATGCAACTTATCACATTTCAAGTTATCCAAACATCTATCGTTATTATGTATGGTGTATATAAATATTAGTATAAATTAATTGTGTGAGTTCAAATATGGTTTCAACTCCACATAGGTTTCTCTGGACTCTTTGAAGTCATTGTATGTGATTTTGTTTTTACTTGAAAGGTGGGGTTCATATCTATGTAGCTCTATTATGTTAATCAATCACATATCATAAATATACTCTTGAAAAGTTCTCATTAGCTAGTGAGCCCTCGGGTTGTTAGCTAAAATTCCAATAAAATATGCATATTAATTTATGAGCCAAGCCAGCAAGGATAAATTCCTAAAAAAGTTTAGGAGAAGGGGAGCATAATTCATTATCTAAAATGGTTGGTTTTTAGTGATTGATGTATGTAATTGAATACAATACAACCTTACGGTTAGTGACAAAATCAAAAAAAAAAAAAAAAAAAAAAAATTAAGAGGGGAGCAATCTATATATATCAATAATTTTAAATCCAAACACACACACACAAACACATTTCTGTGTGTATAATTTATGATTAAAGCATATATTTAACAAAATATATTGTATGCACCATGTTTTCACATATAGCAAAAAACATTATAATTCAAGACATATTTTCTTTCATTAAGTCGTGTAATTATCTCCTAAATTATATTAGTCATTGTGCACTCACCATCCTACACACAGGGTGTTGCCCTTAATAAAAAAAAAAAAAAAAAAAAAAAAGCCAAGCTGTAATTTTTTTTCATATTCCAAATTTCACTTATATTCACATATAATATTTTTGGTAATATGATAAATCTCAAGTACAACTTATGTCGGTTTTTGTTACATTCATAAAATTATATAATCGTAATCGTATTAAATCATATAGTAACTATTTGTTAATCTAGAGTTCTATGGTTTAACATAAAATTATATAATCGTAATTGTATTAAATCATATATATAGTAACTATTTGTACATCTAGAGTTCTGTGGTTTAACTTGTAAACGATATCAAATTATAGAGTTTATTATATAATTAGTACATACTAGAAAATATACATTTTTACGAACAAGAACAATTTACTAATTAGATATAAACAATTGTGCTTTTAACACTTTTGAAAGGTATAGTTTAAAAAATATATATAATTGTTAAACCTTAAACAAACAAACATTGATTTTAAAGTAAAATATTGGGAAATTTAGACCCCGGTTGATAGAATTAACAAGTTTTAAACCCAAGTTGTTAATTAGATTTATTATGAATAAAACTTGTTAAAACAAACAAACATCAATATCATGTCAAAATCATGCAACGGAAAAAATAAATAAGACAAGATATGATGACCCAAGAAAACCAATGAAACAAACTAGTTTCACAGTAAAAAAATCTGGAGGGAAACCTTCCCGAAAAGCAATCCACTATAATGAAAAGGAGTTTCAAATCTAGTACAAAACATTTGTCCTTAAACTCTACAATCCCCGTAGATGAACTCATAGCAGAAACCTTCTACCGTTTTAGAACCTCTGAACTCTTCAATATATGAACGCCACCCTTTGATGCACGAATCCCAGTACGTGACTAACTAATTGCGCGGATCCCAATACATGACTTCAATCACCAACTAGAAGAAGATGTTGGTTGCAAAGTTCTTCACTTCATCAACAATGAAGATTAAGAAGCACTTGATTACAAAACCCTAAGGCGCAAAAACGCAGTAACTTCTTTCAGAGAGAATAAGGCATCGGTCACCTTTTGCATATGTTCTCCTTGTATTCTCTTATATGACGACCTCTAAAATAAGACTTATATAGGTCTAGGGTTGTGAGAAAAAAAAGCCTACACATATATGTCATCATGGGCCGAAAATCAGATCTGAAAATCTGAATTCCCGTAACCTCGATTGATCGGGAGGTGTCGAGGAGGTGTCGAGCTTTAAACTTCGACAATCGAGGAGCTGTTGAGGAGACAGAAACCTTTTCGATCGATCCACCAGTTATTGAGAGGTGTCGAGATTGCGATATCTCTCAACTGAAGAGCTCGATAGATAGCCTAGCTGTCGAGAGGTGTCGAGCAGCTGTCGAGCTATTTGTCAAGTTTTAATGAACAGCTTTTCTTCACTTGTTTCTTGGTCCAATCTTCATGGCTTTAATATTAGACTTGAACAACATGTTTCTTGAAGTATTAAACACATTCTAGATCTACCCAAATACAAGTAAAGTGCGTTTTGTCAAAAGATTAGCCAATTACACAAAATATGTCCTTAACAATCTCCCCCTTTGGCAATCCGTAACAAAACTATAACAAACAAATGGACATATTAGAGAAGTCATAAATCACTCAACTCATATTCATTTGTTGAATACAATAAAATCTATCCTAACACAAACTCTTGAAAAACTTTGCAAGAAGAGAGTTTATGACAAGTAGATTTTGACAACCTGTATTTCTAAAACACTTTAAACAAAACTCATCAAGACATTTTTGTGTGAAACAGAAATAATAGATTGCATACAAGAAGAAACATGTGTATAAAGATAGAAAAGAAACAACACATGTAGAGGTAAGTGAAAAAGACATACATCAACATATAAAGAAGATAAGTTCAATGTATGCAAACATGGTCACAAGACCCAAGGTACAAGAAGAAAGAGGTAAGCACTCCCCCTAATAAGATGAAACACATCTCCCCCTTACAGAGGCATGTATTTTTCCCCTTAACATGTAAAATCTTAAAAAGAAACCACATTTTCTCCACAATTTCTCCCCCTTTTTGTCAAAGGGTACAAGAAGCTAGAAAGTTTCACCCGAGAAATATAAAGATGATCAAGGATGATTAAGGGGGCACAAGAAATCTATATAAATGCATGAATGTAATGAAACAAGATGTTATGTATGACAAGATAATAGAAGGATGCAAAACATGTGAAAAACAAATTTCTCAACAAGAAAAATGTTATGCACATAGATCCAAAAACACACACACACACTAAACAAGTCTAACCAATTTTATATTTCAAAAACAAGTCAAGACAGTTTAGTGAGCATACATTAAAACCTTGTGATGGCCAAATCACATTGTACTTGCACATGTATCAAGAGTATGATAATGCCTTAAAATGTATACTTGTTATATGTTTATGTGGGCGTTATCTCCTTATTACTATGCTTAATTTGTATAATTAAGCCATGATTTGCATTAGTCCCTATTATTTATCTTTAAATAATTTCTTGAATAAGATGTTATTCATTGTGTGTAATTTTCTATTTTCAGGAAATCATGTGAGAAAGATGAGTTTACAGGAATTTGTGAGAGAATGGAGGCCAAACTAGAATTAAAGTGGAGCTAAAGAACCATGCTTAAATGTCTAAGGAGGTGGAGCTGGAGTGCTAGAATCGACTGCCATGATTGGAAACTTCAAATAAGGAAAGAAATCAAAGAGGCAGAATCTGAAAAAGAAAAATCTAATTTGAGCACTGATCAGTATTTTAGGTGTATCTCTCTCCTAAAAAATCCAATTGATACAAGGCTAGATGGGTTGGAACCGTGACTTAAATATCTACAACTTTCCAGTTTTGAGTTTTTCAAAATTCTCAATTTTGGAAAGCCGAAATTAACTCACAAGTTACTGCTGTAAACCTGGACGGAAATTAAAATAGTATAAGTTTTATTTTTCTTTGGACACTTAGACATTAGGGTTTTGAAGGGAGGCTGGTAGAACAAATTTTGGAGAGAAAACCTTATATTTTTCTTTCTCTAATGGCAGCCTAAACTCTTTGCTAGGGCTAGGGGCTATGTTTCTTCTATACGGTATGAATATTCAATATGATTCTTTCTAGGATTTTATCAATAACATATGTGATTGTTCAATTAGATTTCTTTTGATGTATTAGTTCTTCCATGCTTTCAATAAGTTCAATCATGTTTTTCTTATTATTTAGATGAATTTCTAATAGTTTCAAATAGAAATCAGGTTTTAAAGTGAATGGGTTTTTCTGAAAACTTTTCTAACCGCATTATCAATCGAGGTTATCATGCGTTCTTGAATTGTCTCAGTTCAACCGAATCATAAGTGTTTAATTGTATAAGAACAATCAATTATGAAATAGATATTTTCTTAGATCACAAAAAATTTCATATCGATATAGGGAAACACCCCGATGCCCTGGTATTTACATTATTAATTTTAATCGGTTTATTATTATTATTTTTGTTAACAATCACCAAGCAAAAGTACTTTTCTTCTTCACCTAAATTGTTATTTAATTATATTGTTTTTGAATTTACTCTGCTCTTTGTGGTTCGACCTCGGTACTCCGAGAATTATATTGCTACGATCTCCTGCACTTGGGAGTGAGCAAGCAGAGTAGCAAAGAATATTGCGTGTTGTGTGTGAAAAATATCGCAAGATTGCAAATGTGTCAACATGTTATGACAATTTGAGATATGAGAAAATCACTTTAACTCACACACAATCATAACTGTTTGATGGAGATTATCACTTTCGAGATACATCCTATAACTCCCACATCTCCTAGAATACACGCTTGCAATCATATTTAAAGTATTTTTGATCTTTTTGTTTTTTATTTTTCTTTGCATATTTTTATTTTAGCAAATCATGCATGGGCATATAAAAGATAGAAAATAAATACTCAATTATGTTAAGCATTTGACATTCCAATTTTGCTATGCCGAAGCACACAAATGTCATTGACACTGCACTTTTGCTATGCCAAAACATACAGGTGTCATATTATGATTGGCGGGCAATAGTGGTGAGATGATTATTTATGCCTTTCTCTTAGGTTTTTCAAATCCTTCCCGTCAAAAAGAGTGATACGAGTGTTAAGTACAAGAGAAAACTTAATCTTACTCATCACAAACAAGAGCCACAAAGCTCACTTGCTTACTTGTGCATAGAGATGCTCATCTAAGTTATAAGAGATACAAAGTTTAGAAAACTTTGTTTCAATGGCCATCCAAGGTACACAAGTACCAATATACACAAAACACACACTGTTTTTGTATTTTTCTGATTTTTTCTTTTTCTTTTTATTTTGAAAACAAAACAAAATAAAAACTAAACAACCAAATGAAAACAGACAAACAACATGAAAGCATGAAAAAAAGATGCATATGCATGAAGACATGATAGAAAAGTGCAAATGCATGAAAGCATGATTCCAAAAGTAGATAAGAAATTAAGCAAAGAGAGTCCTTGGCTTTAGATAGAAAGAATTAAAGCAGAGGACAAACAGAAAAGACAATTAAGTCTTAGGCTCATTTCTCACCCACACAGCACGAGTCTTTGGCCGTGAAGATGAAAAGGCACGCGTCCTAGTATGTCTACTAAAGGACATAAAAGAATTAGAATTCTCCTTAAATTGAGTTAAAAAAACTCAAAGTTTTTAATAACTCTCCAAACAAAGGTGTAGGTCTTTGAGAAGAAACCTGTGACCATTTGGACAATTGCTTATGAGGATACAACTTAACTCAATTAGGACGAATGTGTCCAGAAACACCACAATGGTGACAAACATGAGGTCTAACAAAGGATTTAGAATTAGCCAAAACAGTTTTGGATTTCATACATTTATTACCTTTCTCAGATTGAGGCACAAAAATAGTCCTTGATCCAGAAGCCGTGGAAGAGGAGGGGCCGGAGGAAACAACATATCCTAAGCCAGGTTTTTGAGCACTCAAGACCTCATCAAGGTTTGCACTAGATATCCTCTCTATTTGAGTTCTAGCTTGACTAAGCTCAACTTCAAGATTCTTGACTTTCTTTTCTAATGAGGTGTTCTCCACAACAAGAGTCTCAACTAACCTTGTAGTCTCATCTAGTTTGACTAACAAATCAGCTTTTTCAATCTTTACCTCATTAACCTCTTTTCTACAAAGATGAGAAATCTTTTGAGATTTTATGAATTCAGTGCATAGCTTATCATAGGCTTCCTGAAGGGTCATCTTCTTGGGTACTTCATCATCAGAAGAATCCTCACTGTCACTAGCACTTTCCACAATCACCTTATTGGTTGAGGCAGCAAAGACCATAACATGACTACATTCACCCACATACTCATCAGAAGAGTCATTCTCAGTGTCACTCCAAGTAGCAACCAACCCTTTATCTTTTGACTCATTGGTCTTTTCCTTCATGAGGTAGTTTGGGCACTCTATCCTCATATGACCAAAACCTTTGCACTCATGGCATTGGATGAGAGGTTTCTCATTCTTGCCCTTCCTTGAGGATTTAGATTTCCTAGAAGGTTTACTCTTATCCTTTTTCCTAAATTGAAGAAGCTTGATAATTTCATCAGTTATGAAAGTTAGATCCTCATCCTCATCTTCATCTTCAATTTCATCTTCATCTTCAGAGTCCTCAATCTCTTCCTCTATACCCTTAAGAGCCAAGTTTTTATTCTTTCCACCTTTTTCCATTGAGCCTAATCCCATCTCATAGGTTTGAAGGTTCCCTACAAGCTCAGTCAAAGGAAGTTGATCAATATCCTTCACTTCTTCAATGACAGTGATCTTGGCATGGAATCTTTTAGGTAAGGATCTAAGGATTTTTCTAATAATCTTAGATTCTGCTATAAATTTTCCAAGATTGAAAGCAGAATTCACAATATCCATGAGTTTAGCATAAAACTCATCAAATGTCTCATCCTCCTCCATCCTTATTTCTTTAAAACTACTAGTGAGTCTTTGAAGTTTCACAGTCTTTACTGCCTTGGTACCTTCATAGGTGGTCTCAAGAATGGTCCATGCTTCATTGGAAACTTCCTTGGATGATATCTTTTTGAATTCCTCATTGGTTACCCCACAAAACAAAGCATTCAAGGCCCTACTATTAAAATTTGCCGCTACGATTGTTGCATCATCCCAATCCACTAGCGCTTCCTTTGGCTTAATCCATCCAACTTCAACTGCTTGCCATACCTGTTCAACTAGAGCCTGCAAAAAGACTTTCATACGAACTTTCCAGTACGTATAATTAGTGCCATCAACTAAAGGAGGAATCAAAAGAGATTGTCCACGATCCATGACAACGGGAGTCAAGGATCACACTCAGGAAATTAATCCAATCAAAGTGAACCCGCTCTGATACCATTTGTTGGGAAATTTAGATCCCGGTTGATAAAATTAACAAGTTTTAAACCCAAGTTGTTAATTAGATTTATTATGAATAAAACTTGTTAAAACAAACAAATATTAATATCATGTCAAAATCATGCAGCGGAAAAAATAAATAAGACAATATATGATGACCCAGGAAAACCAATGAAACAAACTAGTTTCACAATAAAAAAACTTGGAGGGAAACCTTCCCGAAAAGAAATCCATTATAATGAAAAGGAGTTTCAGATCTAGTACAAAACCTTTGTCCTTAGACTCTACAATCCCCGTAGATGAACTCACAGTAGAAACCTTCTACCTTTTCAGAACCACTAAACTCTTCAATATATGAACGCCACCCTTTGATGCATGAATCCTAGTACGTGACTAACCAATTGCGCGGATCCCAGTACGCGACTTCAATCACCAACTAGAAGAAGATGTTGGCTGCAAAGTTCTTCACTTCATCAACAATGAAGATTAAGAAACACTTGGTTACAAAACCCTAAGGCACAAAGACGTAGTAGCTTATTTCAGAGAGAATAAGGCATCGGTCACCTTTTGCATATGTTCTCCTTGTATTCTCTTATGTGACGGCCTCTAAAATAAGCTTTATATAGGTCTAGGGTTGTGAGAAAAGAAACCCCACACATACATGTTATCATGGGCCGAAAATCATATCTAAAAATCTGAATTCCCGTAACCTCAATCGATCGGGAGATGTCGAGGAGGTGTCGAGCTTTAAACTTCGACAGATACAGCTATCGAGGAGCTGTCGAGGAGACAGAAACTTTCTCGATCGATCCATCAGCTATTGAGAGGTGTCGAGATTGCGATATCTCTCAACTGAAGAGCTCGATAGATAGCCTAGCTGTCGAGAGGTGTCGAGCAGCTGTCGAGCTATCTGTCCGCAGGTGTCGAGTTATCTGCCCAGCTTTAATGAACAGCTTTTCTTCACTTGTTTCTTGGTCCAATCTTCATGGCTTTAATACTAGACTTGAACAACATGTTTCTTGAAGTATTAAACACATTCTAGATCTACCCAAATACAAGTAAAGTGTGTTTTGTCAAAGGATTAACCAATTACACAAAATATGTCCTTAACATAAAATATGAAGTTACTTTAAGATTATTTATTTATATAATCACTTTAAGATTAATATATCATCTGCTTTAGAAAGCACCATCCATGATGTCTCCTATGCCCAATGCCACCAATAAGGTTCTCTAGAAACAAAAATTGTCTTGATTTCTCAGCAAAAAAAAGAAAACTGTCTTGATTTGCTCACTCAGTCACAACATAGGCAATGATAAATAATGTACATCCCCTCATCCATTTGTGGGGCAGTATTCAAATAAATATTGCATGTAAATTAACTTATAAGCACTCATTAAAAAAAAAGTAAAATAAATGTTAACGGATGCTCTAACGAGATTGGTTTATGAAATATTTTTTGAAGTTTTTTATGAAAAAAATAATTAATTTGTTTGATGACTTCTTATATTTTTTTGGTATCAAACATTTCTTAAAATGGTTTAATAACAATTGCCCTAAAGATACCCATTAACAAGACATCTAAAGACGGAGATATATACATTAAATGTGGAATCAATTTCAATAACTCGCAAAATTTAAAAAAGAAAAGAAAATAAGAATTAAACATGTTGGGTACTTAGTCCATCTACTAGAATGGGTTACAACTTTCAAATCCATTTAGGGGGCGTTTGGTTCGCGTGATGTTACATTACGCCGTAATATTACGTTATTGTAATCTTACATTAATGTAATCTCAATACAAGAATACATTGTTTTGGAAGGTGATTAGATTAAAATGATGTGATATATTTTGTAATTTTAAATTATGGTAATGTTAGAAAAAATAAAATAAACAAAAAAATCTTAATGTCACATCATTGTAATGTGCATCACATCAAGAGCACATAACAGCGAACCAAACTTGTGACTAAGAATGCATATTTGAATTGTTATTGATAGTGAACAAAAAACTAACCTATCTCCAATTCTTCCATCAAGTCGTCCAAGGAAGGATCATCCACCCAGAATATTGTACGTCCAGGGTCATAATGAAGGTTTAGTTTATGAGTGCCTTCAAAGAGGTTGTCTAAGACCAGAAGGGTCGTCCAAGACCAAAAGGGTCATCTAAGACCAAAAGGGTCGTCCAAGACTAGAAGGGTCATCCAGAACCAAAAGGGTCGTCTAAGACCAGAAGGGTCGTTCAGGACCAAAAGGGTCGTCTAGCTCACAAGGTGACCTGGACGACCACCCAACACTTATAGATTTTCAGAGTGAATTTCTACCCAAAGCTTATAATTCGGACCACATTCTACTATTCTGAAGTGGGGGTGAATTCCTTATTTTTTGCCCTAACTTCCCACTAAGTTCTTAACTTCTCATAACAATTATAGAAGTTAAGTCTGAACCTTCTAACTTCCACCAACGTTGGGGAAGTTACCAAACAAGTAACCACTCCAAAACTCACTATAAAAAGACTCAGCCACATCAATTCAAGGTAAGCTTTCACAACTCCTATAGTTGGAATTCCTGAATTCAAGAGAGAAAACTAATTTAAGCATTGGAGGGTTCTTGGCCGGTTCACCCCAGTCACCTTTGATCTTGTGTTTCTTTCTTTTCAGGCCTTCCAAGCAACCACAAGCCCATTGAAACCCGAAACATTCAGCCTACTAATTTTCTGTGCATCATCAATTACCATTAGTAGAACTCTCTAACTTCTGTGTATATGGAAGTTTAAC